>CM077097.1:90304285-90860558 GCA_039513925.1 Platanthera zijinensis
GTACAACCTTGCCTCACCCGCTTCAAGCCACGATAACGGCGTGCGACACTTCCTACCATACAGGGCCTCGAAGGGCGCCATTTGTATACTCGCTTGGTAGCGGTTGTTGTACGCGAACTCCACCAAATAAAGGTGGTCTTCCCAATGCTTCCCGAAGTCTAGAACACACATGCGGAGCATGGCCTCCATCGTTCTATTGACCCTCTCGGTCTGCCCATCCGTCTGCGGATGGAAAGCTGTGCTGAACTTTAACTTTGTTCCCAGCATCTGCTGCACCAACCTCCAATCATTTGACGTGAACCGCCCATCGCGATCACTCACAATGCTACGGGGCACACCATGCAGCCTAACAATATTGTCGACATACAACTTTGCCAATTTCTCCACTGGATCATCCTTCCTATGCGGAATGAAATGCGACACCTTGGTTAGTCGATCTACGATCACCCAGATGGCGTCGTTCCCCTTCTGCGACCTTGGCAACCCGTGCACAAAGTCCATAGATATATCATCGAATTTCCACTCCGGTATAGGCAAGGACTTCAGAAATCCTCCTGGCTTTTGGCACTTCGCCTTCACCAAGGCGCACGTTTGGCATTTAGCCACGTACAACGCCACATCTTTCTTAAGCCCCGGCCACCAAAACAGCTTCTTGAGATCACGATACATCTTTGTGCTCCCTGGGTGGATTGAGTACTTGGTATGATGAGCCTCGTACATCAACTCCGCCCGGAGGTTACCCCCACTCGGGACGCACAACCGATGATCCTTCCTTAACAAACCATCATCCACCGAGAACTGGGAATTTGACCCATCCAGAGCGGCCTCCAAAAGCTCCTTCATGGAGTCATCTAACTCCAATGCCTGCCGAACCCGGTCAGCCCGGTCATACTGCACCTCTGTCCAGTTTAACATTGCTTTGGCGCTCGTCTGCTTGTCAACGCAATAGATCTCAAGCTCCTCCAACTCCCGCACTAGCCGCTCATCATGCAACGACAACCAGTTGGCTCGGGCGGGAGCCCTGCGGCTCAGCGCATCCGCAACTGCGTTGCCCTTCCCGGGTACATAATGTATCTTGAAGGTGTAGTCCCCCAGGAACTCCATCCACCTCCTCTGCCTCATATTAAGGTCCTTTTGATCCAACAAGTATTTTAGGCTCTTGTGATCGGTGTATATATCGACTCTTACGTCGTATAGGTAGTGCCTCCACAACCCTAGTGCAAAAATCACGGTCGCCAACTCCAAGTCATGCACCGGATAATTTCTTTCATGCACTTTCAGCTGACGCGATCCATACGCGATCACACTTCCATGCTGCAACAACACGCAGCCCAAGCCACTACCCGAAGCGTCGCTATACACCTCAAAGCCCTCAGTCCCACACGGCGAACTAAGCATTGTCGTCGTGGTCAACCTCCTCTTCAGCTCCTCAAAAGCTTGCACGCACTCTTGCATCCACAAGAATTTCTGATCCTTCCTTGTCAACTTCGTGAGAGGTAACGCTACCCGTGAGAAGTTCTCTACGAAGCGCCTGTAATATCCGGCAAGCCCGAGAAAACTACGGACTTCCGCGACAGAAGATAACGCAGGCCACTCCCGTATCGCAACAATCTTCGCCGGATCCACCGCTATACCTTCCCCACTCACTATATGACCAAGGAACGCTATCGAGGGTAGCCAGAACTCGCACTTGGAGAACTTTGCGTAAAGCTCATTCCTCCTCAAAGTCTCCAACACCAAATGCAAATGCTTGAAGTGGTCTTCTTCGCACTGCGAGTATACCAAAATATCGTCAATAAAGACGATCACAAAGCGATCCAGGAAATCTCTGAACGTCCTGTTCATCAGATCTATAAACACCGATG
This sequence comes from Platanthera zijinensis, assembly GCA_039513925.1. Classification (NCBI taxonomy): domain Eukaryota; kingdom Viridiplantae; phylum Streptophyta; class Magnoliopsida; order Asparagales; family Orchidaceae; genus Platanthera; species Platanthera zijinensis. The sequence continues at coordinate 90,306,151 of CM077097.1, forward strand.
GCGCATTCGTCAGTCCAAACGGCATGACCGTGAACTCGAAATGCCCATACCTCATACTGAATGCCGTCTTCGGGATATCACACTCCCTGATCCTCAGCTGATAGTACCCCGACTTCAAGTCCAACTTGGAGTATACCGACGATCCGACTAACTGATCAAATAGATCATCAATCCTCGGGATCGGGTACTTATTCTTCTCCGTCAGCTTGTTCAACTCTCTGTAGTCGATACACAGCCGCATACTCCCGTCCTTCTTCTTAACGAAGAGGACCGATGCGCTCCAAGGCGACGAGCTTGGACGCACATATCCTTGCTCCATCTGCTCCTCTAGCTGAACTTTCAACTCTGCCATCTCCTTAGGCGCCAACCTATACGGAGCACATGACACCGGTTTGGCCCCCGGTACGAGCTCGATGGTGAAATCAATCTCCCGCTGCGGTGGGGCTCCGGGAAGGCTATCCGGGAACACATCGGGGTATTCGCAAACCACGGGGATGCTATCCAACGGGGACTTTGGCTCCACAGCCCCCACTATTGCAAAGAACAGCTCTGCACCCGCACGAACTGCCTTCACCACCTGAAGAGCAGACATCAGTGTCCTGCTCGACCCCTTTAACCCCTCGAATGTAGTCTCCCGCCCTACACCCAGCTTGACCTCCTTCCGATCACAGTCAATCCAAGCTTTCTGCTCTGACAGCCAATCCATTCCAAAGATCACGTCGAACTCTACTATCGGCAGCAATGACGCTAGCAAGTCGAACTCTTGGCTCCCAATGTGAACCATTACGGCGCACACCCTGTCCGCACGTATCGAGCACCCATTCAGTAGCAGCATATCCAACTTGTCCTTCGCCATCGAAGAAGGAACTCCGATGCGCGATATAAAGCTTTTGGACAAGAAGGAGTGTGAAGCTCCCGTATCGAACAGTGCCCGTGCCGGACTATCGCTAATCACAACAAAGCCTATACAAACAATATTAGGCTAACAAGCAATAGATAACGGTATTAAAGCTAACTTGCTATAAATTAACTCATACCTGTCACCACATCCGCTTGCTTGATGGCCTCCTACTGGCCCAAGTTATATACTCTAGGCTGAGTCGGAGCATAGTGGGACGCGGTCGACTCCACCGCTTTGCCCTTCTCCTCGTAGGTAGCTCCTTGTTTCCTTTCGGACTTTGAGCGTCCACTCCAGCAATCACGGGCAAAGTGCCCCGGCTTCCCACACGTGAAACAAGCGCCCGGGGTTCGATTGGTAGTTGTCCCCGAGGCACCTGAAGCAGCTGGACCCGACGTCTTAGCTTTCTTATAGAATCTACGGTAGCCCGACTTCGACGTAGTCGGTGCCTTGAACTCCGCTTTCTTGCTACCGGATTCCTTCTTTGCTTGGACATTCTTCATGTCCTTCTCCAAGGACCGGGCCGAATTGACCAGGGTCATGAAACCCTGCGCCTTGGGCCCCGACAGTAGCAACCTTAAATCATCTCTTAGCCCTTCATAGAAGCGACTCGTCTTGCGCTCCTCGTCTGCGAAGGTAGCGCCGGCATATCTCCCCAACCGAGTAAACTCGTGGAGGTACTCATCAACGGTACAATCCCCTTGCACCAACTTCTGAAATTCGCTTTCTAGCGCAATCCTTTGCGCCGAGGGGAGGTATCGAGCCATGAACAGTCTCGCAAACTCCTCCATCGAAACTTCGGCCAACGGCCTTCCCCGCAACTGATGTAGCTCTAGGCCTTCCCACCATAACCTTGCGTCCCCATCCAAAAGGAACGTCGCTATAGTGGTCTTCTGCCACTCTTCTGTTTCCGTCGCAGTCATCACCCTGTTGACCCTTGAGAGCCAATCCTCTGCCTGGGTCGGGGTTTCTGCGCCCATGAATACAGGTGGGTGAAAGCCCATCACGTGCTTCAGTTGTCTTTCCGTTGCTCTCCGAGGCAACTCTGGCTCCAACACTACTTGTTCAACCCTCCTTTGCTCTACCGTCTGAAGCGGTACTTGCTCCATAGCAGGAGCGGGCTGCTGCACCTGCCTTGCAGGCTGCGCATTGATCATTGCCATGACCGCTTCTGCCACCAACCTAATGGTCTCGGCAGACGGAGGTGTTGCAGGCGCATCGCTTGGCGCACTGCTCGCCTCAGAACCTGGCCATTCAGACGGCCCAGCACCACCTCTGGTCACCTATAATCGTGCAAAACACCGATAAGCGACCCAAAAATTACTGCAAACAGCAATTATAGGAACACGCAGGTTCCTCAAACATGTATATTTTCATTCCTAAGTGGACATTCATGGGTTCTTTTCATGTTATAACGATGACACACGCATGTGCTCACCACCCCTTAAAGTGAATTCGTCCACGAATTCATTTAAGCTTGACCGAAACCAGTAGTCTGATACCAATTTGTAACACCCCTATCCGTCGCATTGCATATAGCAGTAGGTCCGGCCGGGGCCCGACGCCATATACTACGGACAGACCGGTTGGTTACGCGTCGAAACCATTCAACCAATCATGTCGTCCTACACAACACCTAGCGGAAGCAAATTATTAAGTTGCAAAAGAAAATAAGAACCCTGCTACAAAGCAAGAATGTCCACTACCAACTCAGGAATGTAATCATACACAAAAGAGAACTGGCCTTAAGGCCTTACATTGCTCACTTAACAAAATAGTGTTTTCTAAACTTCGGCACGCAGGCCGGCCATACATGAAAACGGGAAAGATACATAAGCAATTAGGCCTTCGAGGGCCGGCACAGCAACAAGGGCTTTAGCCCGCTATTTCCCGCTCTGCTCCGCAGCACCTGCAAGCCACAAACCACCGCCCGGTGGCAAACAATAGCAACGGTCAGCAATGCTGACCAAATTATAATGATCCCGCCCCCAAAATCGGGGTTGTGATGCTCTTTCCCTGCACTTCATTAGTATAGGCAATGTTATTAATGTGAACACACATCAACACAGGCGTAGGCTCGCACGGCCACACACCCCGTGCACTCAGGGCACATTCTCGGCGAACCAGCCAACGTCACGTCAATTCAAGCCATAGACGTTCCCAATCCACCACCGCCTCTTGAACGGTCGTCCATATGAGCATTTTGCCTTCCTGGCCTTGGTCACGGCAATTTAAGCCATAGACCGCCGAAGACCCTCATCCATGCCAACGGTCCTACCGAACGACATAGACCGGGTACGGTTCCGCCTGACCCGTGCTCATACCGCAACGGCAATTTAAGTCATATGCGCAGGTCAAGACTCACCGAGTCCCATTTCCGCCACAACAATCACATAACCCGGTTATGTTCACGTTGGCTCCCCGGCCACCATGTTGGCAAAACCCGCCTTTGCCCAGTTTTTCGGGTGCACCTTGGAGCTAATCTCCAAGGCTCCCTGATGCAATCTACCACGTAGAAAACCCGAAAAACACCCAAACACTCGGAGTCTTCCCCGGTTCATATGCAATGCAACATCACCGATCCGGCTCTACTTGTCCGGATAGGCTTCACACACAATGCCTATGTCCGTTTTCGCATACGGACTCTACACAAGGGGGACTTCACATATCTACCCCAAGGAACGCTCCAACTCTTCGCTCACTCGCGAGAGCGGGCTTCCTATGCAAAGGAAAAGAGGGCTTCACATGCCCAAGGATGAGAAATCGTTACCCTTGCATTCTTCTGCGGCGCCATCGAAAACTATACGGTTGGAAAGCACCGCAACGGCGTCGCCTCCGCGGATCTGGACTCGGATCGTGATTCGGAACTCCGAAGCTCCTCCGGCGGCCGGATCTAGCCCTTCTTCCTCCTCCTTGCTCTCTCCTCTCTCTAGCTTTAGAAAGAGAACCACTCAAGAGAAAATGAGGGTTTCTAAACCCTAATCCCGGGTAAAACCATCCAGGAGCAGCCCCCTCACCGTCGGATCCAAAGCCAAGGAAATGAACGGCCACGATTAAGCCTCAAATTATAAAATCTGGGCCGAACACGGGTTGGCACACGGCCGTGTGCCTGGCCGTGTAGCTCATTCGCCGTCTTGACCCAGATTGAAAACCAGCACACGGCATGTGACACGGCCTCCGACACGCCCGTGTCGCCTTCGACACGCCCGTGTCGGGACCCGTGTCATGCCCCCCGTGTGCAATAAATCGACACCTTGCAGTCAGAGTGGTACACGGCTTGGTGACACGGCATGGGACACGCCCGTGTCACATCTGACACGCCCGTGTCTGTGCCCGTGTCACGGCCCGTGTACCACTACGACGATTCCCTTGAGTGACACGGCCTGGGACACGCCCGTGTCCTAGGCCGTGTCCCTCCACACGACCATCGTCGAACTACACTGGTCGACTACACGGCCAGTTCGACGATTCGAGCTTGACACGCCCGACACGGCCTCCGACACGCCCGTGTTGGGGCCCGTGTCACCTGCACCAAAAATCTGACTTGGCCAAAAACGATCCTCGTCGCTCCTACGACAAATTGGGGTGTTACATGACACGCCCGTGTCACAGGCCGTGTCTCTTAAGTGGCAAAGAACCGCCTCACCACACGGGTTGAACATGCCCGTGACAACCGCCTAACCTGACACGGCCTGAGACACGCCCATGTCTCTGGTCGTGTCGCCTCTCTCGATGAATCTTGTCGATCGTCGGGAATATTCTCGCCGATCGTCGACATGATCACGCCGATCGTCGAGAAGGACACGCCTTGTGACACGCCCGTGTCACAGGCCGTGTCGCCTCTTCTCGAAGATCGTTGACAATGATACTCAACGATCGTCGAACGCGCGACCTGCAGCAACCCGAGGAGGACAAGCCCTGGGACACGCCCGTGTCTCAGGCCGTGTCACTCCAAAAACACCTGAAACCCAACTTTGAAACTTACTCGAGACCAGCTCGAGAATTAGCTTGACACGCCCTGGGACACGCCCGTGTCCCAGGCCGTGTCACTTGGCCTGAAAACCAAAACTGGGTTTTGTGGTATTACAATCCTCCCCTCCTTGACGAAAATTTCGTCCCAAAATTTGAATGACTGAAAAACTCAATAAAGTCCATATTTATATATATGTCATCACAAGGGTTAATACACAATCAATTACAAAAACAACTCGGGAAACTCTGTCCGCATGGTTTGCTCGTGCTCCCAAGTAAGCTCTTCTCGGCCACAATTGTCCCATCGGACTTTGACCATCCCGATTGTTTTGTTCCTCAACTTCTTCTCGGCGGCATCTTCAATCTGAATGGGGCTAACCTTCGTAGTTAGCCCACTATCGACTGATACCCGATCTGCAACTATCACTTGTGACGGCTCTTTTACTGCTCTCCGCGGCACTGATACATGAAATACATCATGCAAGCTGCTTAACTCAGGCGGTAGCAGTAACCGATAGGCTGCCTCACCAATGCATTCAATCGCATCAAAAGGTCCTAGATACCGCAGGCTCAACTTTTTCAGGCACCGTATCCTGGACACACCTTTAAAAGGCTTGATTTTCAAATATGCCCAATCGCCCGCCGCAAACTTTACGTCTCGGTGCTTGACATTATAGTATTTGGCCGGCCTATCTTGAGCGATTAACAACCTTTCACGAATTATGCGTACTGTTTCATGAATATCAGTCACATCATGCCGCTTGTAAAGCTTCGTTTCACCCGTCTCCGCCCAAGATAACGGTGTGCGGCACTTCCTGTCGTACAAAGCTTCGAAAGGGGCCATATGTATGCTAGCTTGGTAACTGTTGTTATAGGCAAATTCAATCATGAACAAATGATCTTCCCAGCGACTTCCAAAATCTAGCGTACACATCCGGAGCATGTCTTCCAAAGTCCTGTTGGTTCTTTTAGTTTGACCGTCCGTTTGGGGAAGAAAGGCCGTACTAAAATGCAACTTTGTGCCCAACAGCTGATGTATTAACCTCCAATCTCCTGATGTGAAGCGTCCATCTCGATCGCTAACAATGCTACGGGGAATTCCGTGCAATCGTACGATCGAATCTACGTATACTTTAGCCAATTTGTCGACCGGATCATCTCTTTGATTTGGAATAAAATGAGCGACTTTTGTTAACCGATCCACAATTACCCAAACCGCATCATTACCCCGCTGAGATCTCAGCAATCCATGCACGAAGTCCATGGAAATATCATCAAATTTCCACACTAGGACCAGTAACGACTTCAGGAATCCTCCTGGCCTTTTGCATTCCGCTTCACCAGAGCACATGTATGGCACTTAGCGACATAACATGCTATATCTTTCTTCATACCCGGCAACCAGAAGTTCTTTTTCAGATCCTTATACATTTTTGAACTGCCAGGATGGATCGAATACCTTGAAAAATGGGCTTCGTACATGATTTCTTCACGAAGATTTCTCTGACCAGGAACACACACTCGATCGTCTTTTCTCCAAAGTCCATTGTCAAAAGAAAACTGAGAGCTCTTATCTTCCGCTGCAAAGCGCTGCAAACTATCATCCAATTCTGTCGCTTGGCGGACCCTATCCATTAGGTCACACTGTACCTCTGTCCAATTCAAACACATGGTCGCAGTAGTGTTTTTCTCCACACAAGTAATATACATCCGTTCTAGCTCGTGGATCAACCGTTCATCATGGTATAGTAACCAATTCGCCCTTGCCGGAGTCCTATGACTCAGGGCATCTGCGACTACATTCCCTTTACTAGGGGTGTAATGAATTTGGAAGGTATAATCACCCAAAAATTCCATCCACCTTCTCTGTCGCATATTTAAGTCTTTTTGATCTAAGAGATATTTCAGACTCTTGTGGTCTGTATAGATGTCCACCTTTACACCATATAAATAATGACGCCACAACTTAAGTGCAAAGATGACTGCGGCCAATTCCAAATCGTGGACTGGATAGTTCCGCTCATGGGCTTTCAACTGGCGCGAACCATACGCTATCACCTTACCACGCTGAAGGAGAACGTAGCCTAAGCCGCTACCCGATGCATCACTGTACACCTCAAAACCATCTATGCCACAAGGTGTTGTCAAAATTGGGGCCGTAGTCAAACGACTCTTTAACGCTTCAAAAGCTCGTGCGCACTCGGGCGACCAAACGAACTTTTGTTCTTTTCGTGTTAGGGTAGTGAGAGGCAAGGCTATTCTTGAGAAGTTTTCCACAAAGCGCCTGTACTAGCCCGCAAGTCCAAGGAAACTCCTGACTTCTGCTACCGACAAAGGAACAGGCCACTCCTGCACAGCAATAATCTTGGCAGGATCCACTGCAATGCCTTCTCCACTAACCACATGGCCCAGAAAAGCCACGGATGACAACCAGAAATCACACTTAGCAAACTTGGCATAGAGTTTCTTCTCCCTCAGGGTTTGCAACACCATCATCAAATGATTTGCATGCTCTTCTCTGGATCGGGAATACACCAGGATATCGTCGATAAAGACGATCACAAAGAGATCCAAATATTGCTTAAACGTTCGGTGCATCAAATCCATAAAAACCGAAGGTGCATTAGACAATCCAAAGGGCATCACCGTGAACTCATAATGCCCGTAGCGTGTGCCAAACGCCATTTTGGGTATGTCACTTTCCTGAACCCTCAGCTGGTAATAACCTGATTTCAAATCCAGCTTAGAATACACCGAAGAGCCCACTAGCTGATCAAACAAATCATCGATCTGAGGGATCGGATACTTATTCTTCTCTATCAGCTTTTTCAGTTATCGATAATATATGCATAGACGCAAGCTGCCGTCCTTCTTTTTCACAAAGAGAACCGACGCACACCAAGGTGACTGACTTGGCCGTATAAAACCTTGATCTAGCAATTCTTGCAACTGAACCTTCAGCTCCGCCATTTCCTTTGGTGCTACACGATAGGGGGACGGGCCACAGGTTTTGCACCCGGTACCAGTTCGAGCGTGAAGTCGATTTCTCTTTGGGGTGGTACCCCGGAAGGTCTTTTGGAAACACATCCAGGAATTCATACACAACAGGTACCTCATTCACACTAGCCTTTGACTCTACCGCTGCTACTAGCGTGAAGAATAACTCGGCACCTTTTCTAACTGCCTTCCAAACTTGCAGAGCAGATATCAACATTTCATTTAGCCCCTGCATGCCGCAAAACTTTATTTCGTGTTCGGTGTTCTGTCCCAACACAACCTCCTTATAATTACAATCAATGCAAGCATGCTGCTCTGACAGCCAATCCATACAGAAGATTATGTCGAATTCCGCAATCGGCAGCACAAGTGCTTCCAATCTGAAATCCCAACTTCCTATTTTCCCCTCTACACACCCAGACTGATCCGCGCACAAAACACATCCGTTAGGTAAGAGTACCTTCAAACTTTCTGTCATGCCTCGTATCGGCGTGCCAATGCGCAATACGAAATCCTTTGACAGAAACGAATGTGACGCACCAGTATCAAATAGTTCTCGTGCTGGATGATCCCAAATTAGGTCGAATCCTAACATAGCAACAGCATAATAAACACCAAAAACATAGCAACACTACACAAAAGGAAAAGAACTCAGAGATCACGCGCACCTGTGACGACGTCGGCCTGCTTAATGGCCTCCTGTTGTCGCAGATTGAAAACTCGGGGCTATGCTTGCGAAGCAGAAGACTCCGCCACCGCCTTCCCTTTGTCCGCATAGGACGCGCCCGGCCTCTTGTCACCTTTCGGAGGACCAACCCAACAGTCCCGAGCAAGATGTCCCGGCTTGCCACACGTATAGCAAGTGCAGGAGTCATAGCCCGACGATGCTTCCGAAGTAACTGATGAAGGAGCTTGCCCAAAACGTCTGGACTTCTTACCCCATTTCTTTCGAAATCCACTTCTATCCGGACGCGGCGGTTTGAACTCCGGTTTTGCAACAGCCAAAGGTCCTTTAGATTGTCCTCGCTTCAAATCTGCTTCCAATGCTCTCGCGGTGCAGACCAGAGCTTGAAATCCCTGATTCACGGAACTCGAGAGTAAATGTCACAACTCATCCCGCAGTCCCGCATAGAACTGACTGGTCTTGCGCTCTTCCTCGGCAAAGATAGCGCCCGCATAACGCCCCAAATGCGTGAACTCATGCAGATACTCATCCACGCTGCTCTCCTTTTGAGTCAACCGCTGAAACTCCAATTCCAAAGCAATCCGTTGCTGCAATGGCAAATGCTTGCCCAAGAAAAACCGAGAGAACTCGTCCATAGAGACTCCCGTCAACTGTATGCCTGCCAAGTGGTGCAGTTCTACCTCATCCAACCACAGCCGAGCTTCTCCTTCAAGAAGAAAAGTGGCTAACGTGACCTTCTGTTCCTCCTCAACCCGAAGGGCGGTCAAGATGCTCTTAATCCGAGCAAGCCAATCCTCTACTTGAGCTGGGGAACCCGCCCCGGTAAACGTCGGCGGATGAAAGCTCATAAACCGCTTCAACTACTGATCTGCTACCCGCGGATCAACTGCTATGCCCACTGGTTCTTGACGCACTGGCACAGGCACGGGTATAGCCTCAGACCGAGCTTGCACTGCCTGCTGAGCATTCATCACCGCAAGTACCGTTTCTGTAATCAAACGTACAGTTTCAGCTGATGGAGGAGGGGTGGGCACCTCTGCCGGTGCCGCACTCTCAACAGAATGTTGAGGTTCTGACTGACCCACAACACTTCGCGTCACCTATATGTGTCAAACCACACAATTCAGTGACAAGCCACACAACAAACAGTCAAAACAAACACACAAGTGTAACACACCAGTGCATTTCAATCCTATGTGGACATGTTTGAGTTCAAATTTTATACACTCACACACGAGCTCGCCACCCCACAAAAGAATTCGGCCACGAATTCAGGGGAGGGAACCAAGGAATCTGATACCAAATTGTAATACCCCAACCCGTTACGTGCAACATAGTAGAAGGTCCGGCCGGGGCCCCACACCATGTCTTACAAACAGGCGGAGACGTTACTAAATAATACTAAATACGCATCCTATCACAGAGCATTCTAGCGGAAGTTTAAAGGGTTGCAAGATTGAACTCAAACATCAACACAGAAGTCCACAGCTAAACCAAACATGTCATAATATAAAACCACAAGTGCGGCCTTATGGCCTCTTACAAGTGTTTCACTTTATACAAGAAGGTATCTTCCATACATCGGCACGCAGGCCGGCCATACAAGAGTTCTTACACAAGTTACAAAAATAGCCTTCGAGGGCTAGCACTTAGCAGAAGCAGCTTAGGGTCTTCCACCCTCATCCCTGCTTAGCTCTTCCTGAACTGCACGCAAAAGATCCACCAAGCGGTGGAAAACAAAGCAACAGTCGGCATTTGGCTGACCATTTATAATGACCCTGTCCCTGGCACGGGACAGCGGAATTCCTTCCCTGCATAGCATTTAGTTACAAATAGAAGAGCATGTTATAGCACCTCACACTTGTACGCTCGTACAAGTCATCATCCATCACAAACATCGGCCCGACGGCCCAACGTTTCGTGCACTCAGGGCACATTCTTGGTGTACCGGAATACCAGGGTCCCACCACCGTTCACCATGATGGCAATTTGTGAGCGTTCCAATCCTCCATGGCTCAAATAGCCAGAGCGATTCTCATTCTGTGATCCTAACAGGTCCTTAAGCACCCCACGGTTAGACAACCAGAACGCGGGTACAGATCAGCCTTTCCCGTAGCTCACATACGTCAGACGTCCATCAGGACTGACACGGGTACAGCTTCCCCTTTCCCGTTCGCCACACAGGCTTTCCCACAGTTGCAGCCCCACCAGCTCAACAAGTAGCACTCACAGCTACAAGGGTTAAGATCATACAGCATCAACCCCCCCAAAAGTAGCATTCACAGCTACATGGGCTGAGATTACACAGCATCAACCCTTCCACATAATATCCTGCTGCATCAAGCTGCAGGTGTCCACCAAGAACATCACAAGCATCACCATAATACAGAGCCTTGCTCTGATATGCATACAATCATCACCAATCCGGACTAACCTATCCGGATGGGCTTCACACAGCATGCCTACCCGTACTTCTCGCTTCCGGGACTAATCCAACAAGAATCAAGGGATGGAGTTCCACATCCCAAGAGAATTCAACTCTACCTTTGTAGAGGATTCATGCATATACAAAAAGGAAGGATTTTACATGTCCAAGGAGGAAGTCATTACCCTTGGGGGATGTGTTGGAGCCATGGCAAGCACTGCTTGGATCTCTGCCTTCCCGAAAATGGCCTCCGATCGCGAATCCGAGCTTGGACTAGCTGGATCTCCCTCTCCTTCCCCCTCCTTCTTCCTCCTTCCTTCCCCACTCTCTCACTTAAGAAGATAAAGTGAGGATAAGTTGCTGGTTTGGGGTCTTATAGTGGCTGGGAGAACTGAAGACCACCAGATCTGGGAAGAGGGAAACAAACAGCCGAGATCTGCAGAAAATAATGTTTTTGGCCCTGACACGCTCTGTGACACGCCCGTGTCAAAGGCCGTGTCTCTTAAGCAGCAAAGAACCGCCTCACCACACGGGTTGAACACGCCCGTGACCACCGCCTAACCTGACACAGCCTGAGACATGCCCGTGTCTCTGGCCGTGTCGCCTCTCTCGACGAATCTCGTCGATCGCCGGAAATATTCTCGCCGATCGTCGACATGATCTCGCCGAGCATCGAGAAGAACATGCCATGTGACACGCCCGTGTCACAGGCCATGTCGCCTCTTCTCGACGATCGTCGAAAATGATACTCAACGATCGTCGAACGCGCGACCTGCAGCAACCCGAGGAGGACACGCCCTGGGACACGCCCGTGTCTCAGGCCGTGTCACTCCAAAAACACCCGAAACCCAACTTTGAAACTTACTCGAGACCAGCTCGAGAATTAACTTGACACGCCCGTGTCCCAGGCCGTGTCACTTGGCCTGAAAACCAAAACTGGGTTTTGGGGTATTACATTAGCTATTTTGGCCTTCTTTTGATCATCTATCCACTCAGGTGGTGGAACAGCATGAGTACTGGAAGTTGAAGTAGATGCAGTCTCTTGAGTTGGTGGTCCTGTCAAAATGGAATTAAAAATATCCCCATCAATAGAGTTCATATATAACTTGATTCTTGCCTTCCAGATAGCAAACTTATTCAAGTTGCAGACTGGAGGTCTGGTGCTTGCAAAATCTTTGTTCTGTGTCATGATAGAAAACAGAAAAACTAGGAAATGAAAAATCAGATCTAACAAGGATCTTTTTGTTCAAGTGTTAACTTGTACAACCAAAGGAACACCCCTTCGATACCAATTAAAAGAAAGGGGATAGACCTGATTTACTCTAGAGGGGGTGAATATAGTGATTAAAATTTTTGGTTGTTTTAATTTTATATTAGAGAAAATAGGTGATACCAATAATAATATAGAAAGAAATAGAAACAGGGAAGCTACTCTATCACAGCACAGCAAAACAAAAGGAAAATGATCAACCAGACAACATAAAAATTTTATAGTGGTTCCCCAAACTGGGTACATCCACTCCTCTACCACCCTGGTAGGAATCCACTATCAGGTTTTTGATCAGGTGACTGCCACTACAAGATCTATTTCCAGGGAGATCTCACAACCCTTTAGGCTTTTGATCAGGTGCCCAAAAACCAACAATACACTTTTGAAGGGAGTTAATAAACCCTTTTTACAGGAGGTTGAGAGAGGTGATGATGTCTTCTCTTTTCTCTATACAACAGAGAAGACTTATGGATTGTTATTGTCAAGACTCCTTCTGAAATGTAGAGATGTTCAGGAAGCTTGGATCCTTGCTCAGGGTGTAGGTCTTCAGCCTTGTCTTGAAAGGTCCAGGAACTTGTAGACTGATTCAAAGTTGTTGTCCTTGAAGATTCCTGGAGTAGAAGTAGAAGAAGACTCTTGATATGTGATGGATGTTCTTCTTTAGTCTTCAGAAATATCAAAGGAAAACAGAATGTTTTCTGCATAGAGAGAGAGAGGGAGTTTTGTATGTTGTTCTGTGTCTCTTCTTTGTATTGCTCTTGTGTTATCACTACTGGTCTGGTCTGTGTATGCATGGATAGCCGTCTGAAAAGAGAAAATCTCTTTTATATTCTGTTGTCAAAATTCTCCTTTGAAATTTGAATTCCAAGCATTAATTGCTGACTAATCTGGAGAATGAAACGGCTGAAATATTTGACTTAAATGAGTTTCCCCAACTGTCCTATTAAAATAAGCAAGTAATTAACCCTAATAAAGACCATAATTAATGTTGTCAATAATGACTATATTCTAGAGAATATAAGCATTAATTACTCATAGAATTACTTCTAAATAATATACCAAATAAGGACAGAAATAAGGAAAACTTCTCATTCTAGCTCAGGACAGAAATCATCGACCTCTGAACAGAATTAGTCGACTGGAGTTACAAGTTCGTCGAGCTGAGAATTCTTATTCATCGAGCTAAGCTCAGCAAACTTCAATCTGGAAATAACTTGCCAATTCTGTGCTCTAAGTTCGTCGAGTAAAGAATCTGTCTGAAGGAAGAAATCGTCGACCTGAGCTCGAATATAGTCGAGCTCAACTAAGAGAAAAAACTCTGAGTTTGTCGATCTGAGATCGACGATCGTCGAGCTGAGTTCGAAGAACTTCGAAGTAATAATTTGAACTCTGAATTCTGCTAAGTCTTAAATCTACTGAAGTCCTCTGATGGCTGGTCAATGAAGGTTGAACCTAAAGACTAGCCTAAACTCTAGGACTAACAGACTTGACCCTAGCAATACAGTGTGGGTCAAACTCATCCTAATTAGTGAACCTAGCCCAAATCCAAACTAGGGATCCAACATCATCTACTGCTCAGAAGGATATCAATGACCTCTACCTACAGATGTTGCAGCTTCAAGGCATAATCAATCGTTCCTCTGGCTCGTTTGCTTCCTTTTCTACTAAAGGAATCTCATGTCTCTCCTATAGCTCTCAGTGGATCCTGGACTCTAGAGCCACCCATCACATTACCTCTCAGAAACCTCCTTAGTACATGCACACTGAGTATCTCAAGTTTATCATTGTGGCCAATGGCGATACTACTCCAGTGTTTGGAGTTGCTGATTTGCAACTTACTCCTACACTCTCCTTAACCTCGGTCCTTCATGTTCCGGGATCTCCCTTCAACCTACTGTCTGTTAATAGGCTTGCTCAAAATCTTGATTGCTGCCTACTCTTTTCTCCTTCCTCTTTTGTCATGCAGGATCGTCAAACACAGACTATCATTGGTAGAGGATGACTGTCAAACGGACTTTATCTCCTAAACGCTCTTCCCACTTCAATCTATGTTGTTCCCTCCATCAACTGGCATCGTCTTCTTGGCCATGCTCCTCTTCAGATTCTCAAGAAGACACTTCCTGATATCTCTTTACAGGAATTTTCTTGTGAGTCATGTATCTTTGGCAAGCAACATCATATTTCTTTCCCTCTTGCATGTAACCGGAGTAGTACTTCATTTTCTTTAGTTCATTCTGATATTTGGGGTCCTTATAAACTTCCCAATCTTTTTGGTTATCGATATTTTGTAACCTTTATTGATTACTATTCATGCCTCACATGGCTTTATATACTTCATGATCGTACTGAGCTAACTTCTATTTTTAGTGCGTTTATTATTGAAATACGTACGTAATTTTCTACTACCGAACAAACACTTTGCACTGACAATGCTCATGAATACACTAGTCGCAGCTTCTCCAACTTATGCACCGACTTTGGGATAATTCATCAAACTTCGTGTGCATACACACCCCAGCAGAATGGTGTGGCAGAGCGGAAGAATCGTCATCTCCTTGATGTCACTCGGTCCATCATGCTTCAAATGAAGGTCCCCGCTGAATATTGGAACTTTGCTATTTCTATTGCTTGCTATCTCATTAATGGTTTGTCATCCTCCGTTCTTAACTTTGCCTCTCCATTCAGTATCCTGTTTCCTTCCAAGTGCCCTTTTCCTCTCATGCCTCGAACATTTGGATGTGCCTGTTATGTTCACTCTCTCAGACCACCGAGTGACAAACTTGTAAGATACTCTCGTACCCAAAATGGGTATGTTTGTTACTCTCCCACAATCAACAAGGTGCTTGTCTCCGCGGATGTTACCTTTGCTAAAGATGAAAGCTTCTTCTCTCACACCACCACTCCACCATCTCAGACCATTATTCCTCGTCCGGCTGTCCCAGTCACATCACTGCCTCCTACTTCTTCCGCTCCTCCAGTACTAACTTCACCACCTCTCCCTCCTCCTCCACCGACCCATGTCTACACTTGTCATTCATCCAAGATTATAGCCCAACAGCAGCCCCCTACTATGGATGATCTTCTGCGCCTTGACAATCAAGCACCACCCTCTACGACTCATCCCATGGGAAACAACGTATCCCTACATCACCTCTCTCCACCTCTTTGCACTTTTGCCATCTCTCTCTCTCTCTCCACTATTTCCATTCCTAACTCCTTGCCGAATGCTCTACAACATCCGGGTTGGCGTGTGGCCATGGACGACGAGATGGCAGCTCTCTAGGATAACCAGACTTGGGACCTTGTTCCTCTCCCTTTTGTTCAATCTTATGTTAGCTGCAAATGGGACTTTACATTCAAACATGCTCCTGATGAAACAATTGATCGTATCAAAGCCCGTCCGGTGGCCCGGGGCTTAACTCAGCAACATGGCCTCGAATATGACGAAACGTTCTCTCCGGTGGAAAAACTAAGTACTATACGGGTTCTGATCTCTCTTATTGTGCACCGCCAATGGCCCCTTCATCAATTGGATATCAAAAATGCCTTTCTCAATGGCGATTTTCAAGAGACTGTGTATAGGCACCAGCCACCTAGGTTTGAGACCACGGGGGAGTCTCATGTATGTCTTCTCCGGAAGTCTATATATGGTCTCAAACAATCCCCTCGTGTTTGGTTTGTTAAGTTCATTAAGGTGGTTCGCGAGATGAGATTCACTCGAAGTTCTACTAATTTATCTATCTTTACTCATCATCAAGCAACATGGACAGTTCTTATTCTTGTCTATGTTGATGACAATCTGACTACGGGAAACGACATTATCGGGATCCAGAAAATCAAACAACATTTGAACTCCGTCTTTCAGACAAAAGATCTGGGCAATCTGCGAGACATCTTTGGACTTGAGGTTGCAAGGAGACCTGATGAACTAGTCTTATCTCAACAAAAGTATTGCATAGATCTTCTATAAAGTGAGGGCTACTCAGGAAGCAAACTTACAGATACTCCGATGGACATGAATCATCAGCTGTTGAATCATGACTCTGGAAATGACCCTGCTCTGACCAATCCAGAGTACTATCGACGCTTGGTGGGGAAATTAATTTACCTCACAGTTACGCGGCCTGACATCTCATTTGATGTTGGAGTGGTAAGTCGATTCATGCATACTCCTCCGACTTCTCATCTCCGAGCCATCGAGCGGATCCTCAGATATTTAAATAAGGCTCCTGGACAAGTACTTGTTTATAATCCATCATCTTCTTTATCTCTTTTTGCCTACTCTGATGCGGATTACACAGGGTCTCTTGATGATAGACATTCTACCAATTGTTTTTGCACCTACCTCTGTGGACACCTTATTACCTGGTGCAACAAGAAACAGACTGTTATTGCTCGCTCATCTACTGAGGCTGAATATCATTCTATGGCAGAAGTCGTATCTGAGGTCACCTAGCTATAGGGCCTCCTCAGTGATATGGGTCTCACACTCTCCTCTCTTGTTACCCTGCTCTGTGATAGTCAAACATCCATACATATTGCCAAGAATCTGGTGTTTCATGAGTGCACAAAGCATATTGAAGTTGACTGTCACTTCATTCGGGAGAAGGTTCAATCAAAGAAAATAGTATTGGAACATGTCTCGGCCTCCAGTCAAATTGTTGATATCTTCAACACTTGCTTTTTCTTCCTCATCTTCTTTTTAAAGTATTTCACCAGCAGTAATATAGCTTTTTATTGATTTGTTGTTTTCATGTTAAATTGGACTAAATCATCAATATACTTGGTTTGAGTTAACAAAGTTCTAGTGAAAAAGAAAATGTTTTACCCGACTCAAGTCAGTCATCTCAAATTTAGTTTGTAGCTTAGTCTTGGTATGATTTATTGCACGCCGATTATCCCTGTAATGAAGAGATCATCGACATAAATGCGTAGTATTATATAAGTTTTATCCTCATTTTCTTGATATGGAGTGTTTGTTCATAATCTGTTTTGGTGAAGCTATATTTGAGGAGGCTGAAATCAATTGTGTATTTTCATGCTTTAAGTGCTTATTTTAGTCCATATAAAGCTTTTCTTAAGTTTTGTGATCTTCGTCGTTCAAACCTTGTAGAATTCAATCAATGAGTCAAGCTAGATTTGTTCACCCTAGGGTCCTAATTAGAACTAAAAGCCCTATTTTAGTTTAACTTTCATTTGGTATTTTATTAGGCTTGGTCTAAGTTGAGAGAGGAGAAGGGAGGGTGCAATAGTGAAAAAAATGTAGGAGCATCGTTAGTCAGATCGATGAGACATCACCAGAGATAGTTTGCTAGCGTCATTGCGGTCGTTCACCAAAATTTCTCTGCGGTCCATGGCTCCTAAGCGATCTCTCAAGATAACAACTCTCTTCTTAGCCTTTAGGCTTCATTTTCACGTTCTTTATATCTCTTAGGTACTTTCCTCCTGTTTATCTGTGTGCGTGAAGCCAAATTGTTATATATAACACGATTTGGTGATATTTCAATAGATCTAATAAAGGGTATTTTTGTAGGAGAGCTATATGGTTCCCTACTTTTATTAGGTTTATGGACATGTGGTAGGAAGTCCTAGAGAGGGATAAAAAGGTTGATTTATAGTTTTCTAAGAGGAACCGCCGACGATAATGGTTACCCTCGGCAATAGCTCCTATAAATCAGTATGACTGCTTCCAGACGTTGTGTTTAAACAGAGATGCCTAAGTATGTATTTATGATCTTAAGTGTCATTTGTGGATACATTGGTAAACATAAATATGTGCCTTTAGGGTGATACCATCAGGCGATAGTAGTATCATTGGGGAATAGTAGTATAACCGGGAGATAGCTCTCGTGTAGTACAAGTATGATTTATTGAACATTTGTGGGCTTAAGAGAGGTGCTCAGCTCGTTTAGTTATGGACTCAGG
This sequence comes from Platanthera zijinensis, assembly GCA_039513925.1. Taxonomy (NCBI): domain Eukaryota; kingdom Viridiplantae; phylum Streptophyta; class Magnoliopsida; order Asparagales; family Orchidaceae; genus Platanthera; species Platanthera zijinensis. The sequence continues at coordinate 90,324,323 of CM077097.1, forward strand.
GAATCAGGAGTTTGCCCTCTACTTGTATATAAGGACTCGGGGAGCTGAGATGATGCTCACTCCTTGTGGTATAGTAAAATGGGATTGGAGGTTTTCACCCTTTGCGAGGTTGGAGATAGATCATACACTTGTAGATGGTGACTCCGGATCGACTCCAGTAGATGATTGAATGTTGTAGTAGGATGCTAGTGATAGTTAAATTTGTGGTATTAAGTTTTCTACTTTATAGAATGATCACAAGTTTACTGCTTATTATTTTACTATTTCACAACTTTATATTATATGTATATTGTGAATTACTGACTTACAGGGTTATGTAGTTCCCCAGGGTCCGCTTGAATGACTGAGAGGAGTGATGTTATTACATAGTTATGATCAGCTCATAGCTGACCCATGTATATCACTTTTGTTATGATGGTGGTAGGGCACAGTATGGATGCAGAGAACCGCAAGAGTCACTTTGAGAAGTGTACTTATTATTCTTATTTTCCTCCTAGTCTCTATCTGGTTGTTGAGTAGGCCTATGAGCCAAGTGGTTTTGGTTCTTGTACCTTTACTTTGTTAGACAATTGTTCCTTATTTTGAGATCTTTTTAGGTCATAATGTCATGGACACGTCATATCATTTTTGTTGTGGATATTGTCTAGTGGTTTTAGTATTTATTAGTTCACCCACTTTGTACTTGTAAGATTTGTCTAGCTGTTTGGTTGTTGTACTTTTATACCTTGTTATAATAGTCTGCTTGGGATGATTTTATACAGTGGGGATCAGTAGTACCCATATTATGGGGTACTTACGAGTGGGATGTTGCAACGAGCGTGTTATGGGTCGTGTAGGCCTGAAGGGCCTTCTGTTCTTCTACTACAAACCTATACAAGTTGTTACACATTACTATAAGCTCAACTAAAGCATCTGGCAGGAGAAATGGGGTGTTATATGTGCAATCCGTGCACACCCATTGATGAAATGTGTACACTAATGAGTCAAAACCACCCATTAGACACATACATACTCTTTGTATATACACCAATGGTTAGTGAATTGGCCTAATTGGGCACATGTTTATGCGAATTATGGGATCGCTCGCCTCGTGCTCCTACGAGCCATGAATTTCAAATTCCTGACTAATTAGTTGGTGCTAATGTTGCCATAATACAAGAACAAGAAAACAAATACAAATGATGTATGCTAAACCTATGGGAATGAATCATTACCATCTTTCCCTTACCTTCAACCATATATGATCTTTACGAAATGGTTCTCTCTAAACAGAACAAGATCTTTGAGTGTCACATCTCTCCCTCCTGACCCCATTGACTCAACATAGGTTGTATTCCTCCCATGTCTAATATGTTATACAATGTGATGTTATGGCATGGTTGAGTGTAAGATCTCTCTATGCTACGTTTAGATTTGTAGTATGGTTCACAAATTTTGATATGGGTAGAAGACTAGAATCTATTGGTCTTTGTGTACCATAAATATTTTTTTCAGTTATCATGTTGATGATGATATTTTAAAGCTAGTATTTTGTACTATGTGGTGAAAATTCTGAATTTTGTATCACTCTCTCATAGATTCTATAGCATACATCACTAATATTAGATGGTAGTTTTAACACATGTAGAACGTCGTAGCATAGTAACTTGAGACGACGAATCTTCTTCCCTTTCCATCTCAAATGTGAGTCTTTCTTCTCTAAAATTATTTTGTTGGCCACACAAAGTGAGCCCCGTATGTTCCTACATATAAAAGAAGCATCTAGATACTATGTTGACATTGTATATTTCTTTGTGATGTGTGATCTGAAATAAGATTTAAACATTAAGATACAAGTAAATTGTGATGACGACCTTGAGTGGTTTGTACAATGCTCGATTTGTAGTTTGGTAGACCTTGATAGGTATTCAGATTCCCCACACAACGATCAATCGAGTGTATGTTCCGATGGCTTGACTTTTTTTTTACACAATTGGCTACTTTAATACATTTCTTTACTTTTTTAGTATTGTGTTATTGTTCATGAATAATGTTGCATTCATATTTCTTTTGAAGTGTTAGTTCATACTATCTATCAGTCCTCTCCTTAAGGTTATATGATGCTCAGGGGTGAATGTTGAGGCTGTTTAATCTATTGACTAATAAGGATAATGTCTTCACCTCCTCAAGGTCATAGATGATGGAGGCGTGAAGGAATTTGCTGCAACGGTTTAGAGTCTCCCTTGAATCGGGGACTTCTTGTTATTTTTTACGCTGACTACTAATATCGTAGATCTCGACGGATCGGCTATTGTTCCATAGAGATCATTGGCCATATTTTTGGACATTATTTTTATATATTACTAGGCTGTTTTTTTTTTTGCTTTAATTTACGCTATGGATACTTTATGCACTCAGTGTTTTCCACTGCACTATTTTGTGCATAAATAGCGTTAAGACATCATGTCTTCATGTGTAGACTATTTGACGATGCGACAATTCAGGCTTATCGCGTTTGGCGCAGCTTATCGCGACTTATTTGTTCCGGTGAAGTTGGACAAAAATGTCATTGTCGTACCAAAATCTTATGTCTGAAACTAGTTTTTTTTTGTAACATTTGTGATATCAAACATACATTCTATGACAAGGACGTTTTTGTCCAACCTCACCGGAACAAATAAGTTGCGATAAGTCGCTCCCAATGCAGCCTCAGTTTATATAATTTAGAAAATGACCACACATTCAATCAACACGGTTTCCTCCTATTAAAACTAATAGTAGAATAATTTAAGATGTTAATAAGTTTAATGTTCCATAGTATTAACCTAGTAACCCATCAACGGAAGCTAAAATTCATACTTGATTTCCCTTCTCAAGCAAAATTTATGTATCAGAAGGCCTCCAAAGTCATCCGAGACGCACGCTATTATGAAGGATCCGGATCCTGCAGAGGTGGATTTCTCATAATCCAGGCCATTGGATTGATCCAATGGCCTGGATTACTTAATAAATTTTTATCGTTCTTCTCCATCCTTCTGATATCTCCCGCCTTTGCCCCTTTTTCCCGCTATCACCATTTTCAGATCCTGCTTTTCTTCTTCCCTTACTCATTTAACTGGAGAAGAAAATCACGATTTTAGCCTAGGGGATTTTTTATTTTCTCCTGCGCGTGAGTCACAGACGGTGAATCAGGACTTCTTCCTCCTCCGCGAGAGTCACCAAAGGCGAGTCTTCTTGAAGCTGGCCTTAGCCTATATAATTAGTAAAACAAAAAAAGCACAACAATTACATAGGCAGAAGGTCTTGGGAGAGGATGTAAGAGAGAGCCTAGGTTAGGGGCATTCTCCTTTCCAACAGAACATCATGAGAGCATGCTTGGTTGGCTACTTAATCAGCATCAGCCGCCGAGTTGGCCCCTCTATCAATTTGTGATATAATTAGGCTTTATTTGGGGGGACTTATTTTCACTGCTCAAGCAGTTACGATCGCATGAACAAGACCTTAATTAAGGTCTGGTTCATGCGGTCATAACCGCTTAAGGTCTGGTTCATGCGGTCGTAATCGCTTGATCAGTGAAAATAAGTCCCCCCAAACGAAGCCTTAGTATTGGACAGTGTTTCATTAATCGAGCAAGCATAGTTTCAAAATCCCCCGCTTAGAACCCCGATAGAATTCGAGAGAGAGTAGAGCAGGCAAAAGCGGAGTCACCTTCAAGAATTATTCCCTGCGAGCTTCCCATAAGGTTTTGCACAAGAGAGAGACCTAAAAGAGCACTCGTCATGGTTACGGATCGGCTGAAAACCCGGGTCCCGCTGGCAGTAAGCAAGTCCCCCACAAGATTTTGAATGACACAACCAAGCCCAACGCGGTTATTCTCGTGTAATTCCATGTAACATCCCATTTTCAAATAGACCCCCCCTTAGGAGTGACTTGAACATTCCTAGGTCATACCAAGTCCTAGGTTGAACCTAGGAGGTCAAGTGACCCAACTAGTTAGTTGAGACTCACTTGGGCTGCAAATAGTAAAATCTTAAAACCCTGATTTTGGTGGCCTAGTGGGTTCAATCTGACTCCAAGGCATTCCTAGACCTAATATGAGATCAATGGGTCACCAAGGACCCATTGGGTGCAAACCTAATGGCTAAGTTGACCCAAGTCAACTTAAGCCCTAGTTAGGCCAAAGTAACCCTGCCCTGGATCAACTCACCCCCTTTATCCCAAGTCTACACTACCTAACCATACCTAGGCCTTAGGGGAGGTCAATGGGTCCCTAGGGGTCTATTGATATTGACTCGGAAGGTCAAATTGACCAAGTCAACCCTAAACCCAAATCAAGTCAAACCTAGCTCAATTGGGTTAACTCAAGCTCAAGCCGCCTCATGTAGACTCATAGGGTTTTATTAGGAGTTATTATGGCTGCCTATAGCCTAAACCCTAGGCTAGCCAACATGTTGACTAGGAGAGAGAAAGAAGAGAGAAATAGGCTAAATATAGGAGAGAGAAAGTGTGAATTAAGGGTATTTTCATGGTAGAATGGTGAGCCCCCCTCTCATATGACATTTAAGGTTTTAATATTAATTTTATGGGCTGCCTTTAGGCTTCTAGGGGAAGAAAATTCGTGAGGATGACTAGGAGAGAGAAAAAAATAAGTATTTGGTTATATAGAGGAGAGAGAAAAGGTGGTGGAGAGGTGAAGAGGTGTTTTGAAGAGGGAGGAGGCATGAGTTCGGCCAAAGAGGGGCCAACAGCCACCTAGAGGTTGACACCTCCTCCCCCCACCCTTTTCCCGGCCATCAAGAGGTGTTTCCATCCTCTCTCTCCTCTAACCACCCCCCACATGAAGAGGTGTTTTGCCTCTTGGAGAAAACCGCCCCTCTCCCCCTCTCCTCTTTATATACTCACTTAGGAGAGAGGGGAGATCATTTTCGAAATCAGAGAAGGGGGGGTGAACCCTTGCCGGAGCCATCAAGGAGAGAAACGCCGCCACCGCCGCCACCGCCGCCACCATGGCATCCCGCCGTTCAACTCGCATCCAAGCCCAAAATCAGGTCCTCCCTCACCTTTTCTCTCATGTTTAGATCCTAGGATTGTTTAGGAGTTGAGTTCATGCTCAAACGAACCGGAGCAAAAGCTTAAAATTTCAGAAATTTCCATTTTTTATGGAGTTTTGAAGCTCTCGGGTAGGGCGGCGCCGCCACCTCCGGCCGCCCTAGCCGCCGGAAAGGTTAGCCCCCACCACCGGGAACATGTAGGAGTTGATTCCCGGTGGTGGCGCCGCCCATGGTGGCCGGAAAAAGGCCCGTGAAAGTCATTTTCACGGGTTCTGGTTCAGTCCATTTGGAGAAGACGAAGTACAGCTGCCGTCCGATCGCTTTAAGATTCGTGCAGGATCAAAATAAATACTTATAAACTCATATTTTTCGGATTTTCTGTATTTAATAAAACAGTTTTACTGTAAATGAACTTTAGGCCCCTTATGGACACCTACTGAAAAAGGTCATAACATGAAAGTTGTAGGTATTTTTAATACCTACAATTTGATATGTAGTGGTGAAAAATTGGATGAGGGTACTGCCCTGTAGAGTTTTTTTAGTAAGGGTATGTCCTACAACTAGGGTAGTTTTCTTCTAAAAATTATTTAGGCCCTTTAGAGGCTTGTCCATCAAATTTGATCAACATGAATGTTGTAGAATTTTTAATTATCTACAGTTTGATATGTTATGGAAAATTTTAGGACAAGTATTTTGACCTTTAGGGCCATTATTCTAGGGTAGGTCCTACAAATAGGGCAGATCTTTGAAAAATTCCCCACACCTAATCCTTGGTCCAAATGCTTTGAAATTTGGACAGGGACTCAATATCACCTAGACCTAACTCCTGTAAAAATTGGAGACCATTTGGGATAGTGTAACTTAGGGTTCTGCCCTAAACCTAGAAAAGCTAGGGTAAGGTAGTTGAAGGGTCAAATGACCTCCAAACCCTCCCAAATTTTGGTGAGGTGTCCCTGGTATAGGTATATAGGTCTGGTTCAAATTTCAACTCATTTGGTTGAGTTTTGATTAGGAATCCTCTAAACCCTAGTTTTGACCTAGTAGGAAGGTTAGTGAGAAGGTTCCTTGCACTCTGGTATGATCATCTCACCTCAACAGAGGTTGAGATTTTTACCACTGGTTTATTTTGGTCATAAGATTATCCTTAGGGAATATGGGATGATTTAGGGTAAGTTTACCCTAGGGCCCAGGTTAAAACCCTAAAGGTGGACTTTGGGGGTTTGTGAAGGACATAGGGGCAAATGCCCTTGTATGGCCTTTAGATTTGGTGGAAAGGTTTTTAATGAGTTTGTAACTCTCTGGTTGTAATGTCAGATAATTTTGATGTAGGTAGCTACCTCAAAACTTAAACCCTAGTTTTAGGGTAGAAGGGATTTTAGGTCAAAACAGTATCTTAAATTCTTTTAAAAGCCATGAAATTGGGGTAGTGTGTTTCTAGGGTAGTTAGGACCCTTGGATAATTTTTGCTAGAATTTTTGGATAGGTATTTCTAGTACTTCATTCATGAATGTGGGTATAGCCCTTTTTGATGTTTTATTTATTAAAGATTTTTAATCCAAATAAGGCCCCCTTGAAACTCTGGAATTAGATGTTTTTGGCCAGTAGGAATGCCCATGAATTTTAGTTCAATTTTATGTTTATTAAATAGAATAGTTCCTTCACAAGAATTATTAAAGGGCTCTATATTTTAAAAATATTTTATGGCATAAATATTCTCTGGAAAATTATGAAAGTTGGTAAATAGTGTTTTTAAATCATTATGAATCAGTGGGATTTTTCTATGGATTTTTGGAGTTATGGATTTAGTACTTGATTCACAAGCATGCTAGATTAGGGTTTTTGGTAAATGATTTATTATAAATTAATTTCCAGCAAGAAAATTATGAAACCTTTATAGTACTGTTTTCATAGTATTTCTAGTACCCTGTAATTAATCTAAACTATTTGGAAGAGTATTTGATGTAGTTTATTCATTAGACATGAAGAAAATGGATTATTGCAAAATTAAGTTTAGGCCCCTTAGACCATAGGGAAAATTGTCAAACCTTGGATATGTTATTTTTAGATACACTAATATTTGTCTTAAATTTATTATGATTTATACATGACTGAAAAGTATGATCCTTGTACAAATTTGGAAGACCTTGGATTTAATAAAAATTAATTAATTATTAGGTTAATTGGAAAAATTGTTATTATCAGAAAAATCGATTCAATAATGTCATGATAGGCCCCCAGAAATTAACTTAGGCCGTATGGAAGAAAACACAAAGGACATTCTATCAAGGTCATCATATAGTGTAGGCTGGTCTGCATTTAGCGTTTTCGTAAAAGATCGCATTTGGAGACGACTTAGGGCAATGTTAGAGTTTCTCAATGTGCTGATTGGGATGGATTTAGATAGGTTGTCATGGAAGGTTCTAAGGAGTGACGAGAAGTGAGTGGTTGTGGTAGAAGGAGCACGGATCCGACGAAAGATCGCCGTCCCCGTAAGAGTGAAGAGTCAAATCCACCCTAGGTTTAGTTTGATGCAATTTATAGAGGGAACGGGGAAGGGAAAAACAACCAATAATAATAAGTGTCTTGCGAAAGGGAACTTCGGGCCGTAATGCCGCCGTCTTGGTTCCTAGTGCCCTTTGAGAGCCCTTCACGGGGTATGCCGGGGGCAGTCCTGGGCTAACGTAAATCTTAAAACAAACGAAAGAGTAATTAGCCTAATAGGGATTCACATTGCACACACTCATTAGTTAGGGTTGGTAATGGTTAAGTCGTCCCGAGGTGTTCAAAGGGGCGCCATCCCGCGGTGCTCAAGGGATGAGGTTTGGAATTGTGCCGGACGGTTTAGTCCGGGGAGCTTAGTCTCGGTTTGTGGTTGAGCCGGACGGTTTGGTCCGGGAGCTTTACTCTTGACTTCTTATATTAACTGCTGCATGTGCATAAAAATAGGAAAGATTAAGGTGGTGGGTTCTCGATATCGGGGAGTTCGATTGCACCGACACCGATATCGTTGACTCGGCAAGGTGACTAGCACTTAGCCAAGGTTAAGTCCGGCGGTCCAGTCGGCAAGAGTACGCAGGAGTCCGCTTTGTGCACCAAGCGTTGAGGGCGTACGATAGGTCAGACCAGTGGTGCTTTTACTGGTTTTGAGGTGGGCGAGGCCCAACCCACCGCTTCCGTCTGCCACTACGGAGGTATCTTGGGAGGTAACGGCTCTGAAAGGGGGAACTAAAGGTTTGTGTACACAAAGTTGGGTGTGTGAGTTGCACTGCTTGATCATCATACCCACCATATAGCTGCATGCCATAATCATTCATAACAACCTTGACACCTAAAGTATAAGTGGAATGGGACGCTTATACTTTAGGACTTGCAAAACGACCCCTTGGTCTATAAGCTTGTGTGGGCAAGTTTATAAATCAAAGGTTAATTTCAATATATATATATGCTACTGTTTGTTAACCGACACCCCAACGTATAAGTGGAATGGGACATTTATACGATGGGAGCCTTGTAGAAGATCCCTTGGCTTATGTGTACTCACATAAGTGGAGGTTTAATTTCTTACTTACTTACCTTTCTATTTTGCCTATTACAACACTTATATTGCTCCCCTGTCATAACTTGCTAGTTAGTTCCACCGTCATCTGCTTTTGACTACTCTCCACCTTCATGTCCTTCCCTTTCTTCCTCTTCGCTCGGTGCCTTAGGGCATGGGGGAAGGGGTGGGGGATGATAGGGCTTAGTCTTATAGACTAACGGTTTTTGAACCACATCATTTTAGGGAATCGTGGAGCCCAACCCGGAGGAGCAGCCCAGGAGGCCGGTGCGCTTGGAGATAGGGCAGTCTAGCTCAGGAGTTCAGACAGCCGGGACCGTGAGTTCCGTTCCTTAGTAGCAGTTTGTTTTTCAGCTTCCGTTTGAGTGACTATGTAGTGAGGTGTTGTTGTACCGGGCTTAAGCCCTCTTCCTTTCAGTACTCTATTTTTACTCTGATGTTATACTGTGGACACTCCCTTCGTGGAGTTTACATATATGTGATTTATATTGTGGACTGCAATTCTCTTTACTGTTCTACTTGCTACTTGATTGTGATCACCGGCAAATTGGCGCGTTGTAGTGACGACCTTCCCGGGTGCGAAGGTGTCACCGCAAAGCGGCGGTTCTGGGCATAAGACCCCGAGTTTTGAATCGAAAAAAAAATGGGGTCTTACATTCCACCCCAAAAATACCCATCCTGGCTGCTTGTTCTTGGGGCGGAACGCTTCCATTCGGTACTCTGTCCATTCGATTCATAGTTTGCTGGGCTGGGAGGCTTCCAAAAGTGACAATGATTCTTCTGGTTTCACTAGCTTGCAAGTCTGATGACATACTTTTATGATTCTTCTGGTATCAACCTGGGCCAGCCAACCTTGGCATGATCCAAGCTATTTGGACAAAATTCAGCTAGTTCAAGCTGTCTTTTTATGATGCATCAGGCTTAATGTCATGCTCATAATATTATGCTAGAGTAATTAGAGTCTTACAAACTGCCATAAATAATTTCTAAAATTGCACTTTATTTTTTACTAAACTGGAATAAATAATTTCTGAAATTGCAGCAACCAGTTGCTTATTGATATTTCTATGTTATTTGGGTACAAACTGATAGATTTTATGTAATTGTACAGGATGAGTGCAGTTCCAACAGAAATCGTATTAGCACAAATTGATGCTAACAATACTGATTGGATACCCAAAAAGGGTATGTTATTTGATACTCCAAATAATGTATGGGAATTTTGGAAGGCATCGGGAGGGAAGTTGGGTTTCAGGGTTTGCAAGAACTACAAAAATAAAAGCAAGATTGATAAACAAATTACTTCTATAAGATATTTGTGTGGTAAAGTCGGCCATCGCAGAAAGGATAAGTGTGATCATTTAACAAAAATGCCTTGGCCGGATACAAGAACAGATTGTCTTTCAAGAATGGGAATTATGTTTAACCGCGAGATTGACAAATATTATGTGCATGATTCTGTACATGAACATAATCATCTTCTTCACGTTCCAACTTGTTTTCACATGATGCCTTCACATCGAAGTATTTCAAATGTTCAAGCTTGTGAATTTTAGTTAGCATATGATTCTGGACTTACACAAAAAAATTCATACGAGTAATGACTAGTAATTTAGTCATCATTTAGTGCTATTATCCTATTATATACTTAATTAAATTAGCGTATTTTTTCTTTGTTTCTATAACATTTCGTCAAAATAAATATTTTATGTTCTAACTTATATATGTTTTATTTTGTATGAATACGACAGGCCTAGGGGGAATTCATAGGTAAAATCCCGTTGTCGCGACCAAGGTTCGCATGCAAGTCAAATTCGTCGACTTGGTTCTCCGGCCACCCATGCAAGCTGTAATGATATATATATATATGGGTTTGGAATATATAAGCTTAAGCTTTTTTAAGCCTAAAAAAGTTTGAGTTGGTTCTCCCATAATACATGTCGGAATTAGACAAATAATATATGCATTTTATAGCCAAAAACAAGATCTACAACTTTAATGTTGAACATTGTTCCAAAATTTGCACGGTTTATACGGAATTTGGCCCGGAAGGTTACTGGCTCGAATTTTGAAATTTATTATTATTATATTCATTTCGAGTCAACAATTTTCGGACGATATTCCGACCAAACCGTGCAAATTTTGAAAGAATGTTCAACATGAAAGTAGTAGATCACGTTCTTGGCTATAAAATGCATATATTATTTGTCTAATTCCAACATATATTGTGGGAGAACCAACTCAAGTTTTTTTAGGCTTAAAAAAGCTTGAGCTTATATATGTTATTCTGTATAGATATATATATATATATATATATATATATATATATATATATATATATATATATATATATCTTTACTACTATAGTAGAAATACTGTGGTCTGCAGATAACATGAGTTCGAAATTAGGAGGAAATTACGTGGCCGTTGGATTTCAGATATTTGATCATGAACCGTTGGATCAAAACAACTCTATCTCCAGACTTTTTAATAGGGGTCCTAAACCTATTCTAGGACAGTCCTAAACCTATGCGAATTAATTTAAAAATTGGGTTAGAAATAGCTATCGGCCGGCCCGCAAGAACCCGAAAGCCCGACCGGAAGCCCGACAGCCCACTGGATTTCAAACAATGCGTGCCAAATTTTCTATATAAACCCAATAAATTATTTGAAACGGGCGGTGTGGGACTAAAACAGGCGGGTGAACAGTGCACCCGCCTGTTTTAGTCCCACACCGCCAGTTCAAAAATTTATTTTTGGTATATATTGAAATCTCAGCAAGTATTGTTTGAAATACTATTGGCTGTGAGTCTTGCGGTTGGGCTTGGGAAATTGCTGTTTGGCGGGCCGGCTGGCGTTCGGCGTGTTTTTTAATTATTTATTCTTTATTTTATTATATATTTTGTTTGAAGTATTATGGGCTAGCGGTCCGCATATATTTTATTATATATATTTTATATATTTAAATTTATTAAATGATTTATTATAAATAGCTGCTTTTAATCTTTTATTTTTTAAACTTAATTAATAATTAATGTTTTTACTGTGTCGCGAGGGCGGGCGAAGCCCGCCGTCGCCGGCCGGGTACTGTGGCGCGTGGCCATCGGGCCGGAGGCCCGTGCCTGTCACTCGTATATATATATATATATATATATATATATATATATATATATATATATATATATATATATATATATATATATATATATATATATATATATATATATATATAAGCTCAAGCTTTTTTAAGACTAAAAAAACTTGAGCTGATTCTCCCAAAATACTTGTCGGAACTAGACAAATAATATATGCATTTTGTAATCAAAAACGAGATCTACAACTTTCATGCTGAACATTTTTGTAGCCAAAAACGAGATATAATATATAATATATATATAAGTAGATATAATATGCAGGTAAGGCTACTGTGCGGGCGTACAAGGTAATTTGGGCATCAAGATGGTTTCAAATCGAAAAATAATTAACATCAAAGTTGTAGATATCGTCAATACGAATAATTTTTATGTTGAACACTTTTTTAATTTAGAGCTGTTTTGACCTTCGATTTGAGGATCAAAATCTAGGGCGGCGAGAGTGTTACAGTAGCACTCTCGCCGCCCCAGATTTCGATCCCCAAACCAAAGGTCAAAACAGTTTCAAATTAAAAAGTGTTCAACATAAAAGTTGTTCGTATCGACGTTATCTACAACTTTTATGTTGATCATTTTTCGATTTGAAGTGATCTTGATCCTTGCCCGTACGCTCATCATACACCACTGTGCTCATCTCCAGCGCCACCTCGCTTCCAAAGCTCAGCCAACCTCCTAACTATAGCCTTCACCATGCAGCCCGAGCCACCTCAACCAGAGCTCCACCAGCTCCTCTTCCATGCTTGGGTAGCAGCTCCACCACCTCTATGCCTGAGCCACGCACCTCCAACAGCTCCATGCACAACCCGAGCTCCTTCCTCAACAACTCCATGCATTAGGTTGTGGCTTCCTCGGCTCCTCCACCTTCAACCAGCCACCTCCATGCAGCGCAGCTCACCCAGCCAATCTCCAAGCTCGGCCGCCAGTTCGAGCTCTACGACCTCCATAAAGCTCTGCCACCTCCGTGCAGCCGGCCACCACTCCTCCACGTCAGCAATCCATCCACCACCTCTACTGTCTCACCAGGGAGAGAAAAAATATAACGGCTGGAATAAATTCAATTCAGTCGGGTACTGTAGCATGAACAGTAACGGCCGAATGAAATTAATTCCTGTCGTTACTATTAATAATTCCTATTGTTAAAGACAAAATTAAATTAGTCCATTTGGGAGGCCTATGTATACTAGCCTGTGTATAGTTTCTTTAGTCTCACAATGTAAATGTAGAGTTCTCTCCCTCTTTCTACCTCTATATAAGTGTATGTATTCCTATTATTTGATATACAAGATAATTGATGATGATTTTCTCTCTCCTACACTTCTCTTTCTACATGGTATCAGAGGAATTCTTTTTTCCATGTGCTTCCAGCAGGCTCTAAATTCCTCCTCGTGGACTGCCCGCGGACTCCGCTTCTACTCGCCTATTCCTCCTCGCGGATTGCCTGCGGACACGGCTTCTACCCGCCTCAGCTATCCGTTATACTCGTGTGGCCTTCGGCGGCCTGCCTCTTCCAACCTGCCTCCTCTCTACTCTGTGGTTCCACCATCCTCTCAGGGCAACTTATAACCTCATCTCTCTCTGCCCGTGGGGTCCACTTGCTCCTGACTGTTTGTTGTTCTCTGCTTCAGTCCGTCGCGGACTGCCTCGCCTCTCTTGCAAACCTCCGCAGACTTCGCCTTCTCGCCCTTCTCGACGCGGACTACCACTAGACGACTGTCTTCTCGCCACTCGAGCTCGCTGCGAGCTACTGCCTCAGTCTGCTGCGAGCGCCTGCCCCAGTTTGTTGCATGTTGCTGCTACCATAGCTCTTCTCCTCCTCACCACGACCTAGCTCAAGTCGTCGCGGTCAGTCTCTCTTTGCGATGTGTCGTCTCTAGTCATGACCTCTTTATCGCTGCGACCTGCATCATCTCTCCCTACAATCTGCTTGCTTTCACCACGGTTTGCTTCTCCTCACCGCGACATGCATGTTCTCGTCGTGGCCTCCTCATTATCGTCGCACCCTGCTTTCTCTTCCCGCAGTATGCGACCTGCTTGTTGTCGCCGCGTACTGCTCTAGTCACCGTTGACTGCTCTGGTAGCCGCAGGCTGCTCTATCCTCTGCTGCTAGTCCGCAAGGCTTGCTGCTTCTATCCGTCATGGCCTCCACTGACTCTACCATAGCTTCCTCCTCTCTGCCCGCTCGAGCTATTGTGCCACCTCCCGAGGTTCGCGATGAACTTCGCATCACCACTATCTCTCTTAGCGGCAAGGCCAACTATGTCGAATGGGCTCATTCTATTCGTCGTGTTTTGTAGACTAAGGGTTTACTCCATCACCTCACTCGGGTCAAACCTTCTGATCCCTCTGATGGCTGGCTTCGCGATGACGGTCGAGTCCAATCTTAGTTGCTTAACTCTATGGACACGGAGTCTTACCGCATGGCAATGTACTATGAAATCGCTAAGGAAATGTGGGATGAGCTGCAGTCTCTATACTCTTAGCAGGATAGCTTACAATACCTTTTCGACATTATCTCTGCTCTTCAATCCTGGACCCGGGCACCATGGGCAATTTAACTTCCTTTGTTGCCAATACCAGAACCTTGGTGGAAGCCTGGATATAACACCAACCTCCCACTGCAGACCTTGTTACTCAACGAGCATGGAAGGAGGCTGTTGGGATCTGCGTGATGATGGCCCGTGTTCCTACTCATCTTCACAACATCCGAGCCCAGATCCTCTCTTCTCCTACTATACCCTCTTTATCTGATGTTTGTTCCATGGTGCTCAAAGTTACACCACCTCTTAAGGCTCCAGCCACCTTCTCTCCGGCTTTGCTCCAACAGCCCCTACTCCCTATGCCTGCTCCCTCTGGCCGAGGTTCTTCTACTCGGGGTGGCCGCTTCACGTCTCGTGGTCGGGGATGTGTTGGGCGCTCTACTCTTAAGTGTACTTACTGCAGTCGCGATGGCCACCTTGAAGCTACCTGTTATCGCAAACATGGTTTGCCTCCTCATCTTGTTGCTCCTCCTGTTATTGTTTCCCCTACTTATACAGGTCCTTCTACCACCGATCCCTCCGCCACGGCTCAAGAGGATATCAATGAACTACGCCTCTAGATACTACAGCTTCAAGGTATGGTCAATCGTTCCTCTAGCTTGGTTGCTTCCTTCTCTACTGAAGGTATCTATTGTCTCTCCTACAACTCTCAATGGATCCTGTACTCTGAAGCCACCCATCACATTACTTCTCAAAAACCTCCTCAGTACATGCACACTATGTATCCCAAGTTCATTACTATTTCAAATGGAGATAATACTCCTGTATCTAGCGTTACTGACCTGCAACTTACTCCTACACTCTCTTTAACCTCGGTTCTTCATGTGTCGGGATCTCTCTTCAACCTAATGTCTGTTAGTAGGCTTGCTCAAGATCTTGATTGTTATTTAATCTTTTCTCCTTCTTCTTTTGTCATGCAGGATCGCCGCACACAGACTATCCTTGGTAGAGGACGGCTATCCAACGGGATTTATCTCCTGGACGTACTTCCCACTTCACTCTCTGTTATTCCCTCCGTTGAATGGCATCATTGTTGAAACCGAAAATCGGTCTCTTGTGGAGTTCACCCTTGGGGAAGGGGTGTTCGCACACCTACTTCGCTCCTACAAGAAAAACAACAAGGAAAAGAGAGCAAAGAACTAGACCAAGGTCCTGGCGCGGAGGTCCCACCATACACCTAGAAGATCACTGAGCGCTTCCCCTCCTTAGCCAAATGTCAGGCTAAGGTACCTCAGAAAACGCTAGAGAACCGGGAGACGAGTAAGCATGCCCTTCTGAGGTACCCCTTGAGTCCTATTTATAGGATTCTGAAGGTGATCTGCAAATAACTAACCTCTACTGTCCTTAAATTACTAAAGACTCCTCGTGCTGGCCTGCCAACAGCCAAACTCCGCTGTTCCGAACAGCTATGTGCAGCCCACCTGGGTCTGCCAACAGCGGGACTCCGCTGTTTTCACTGGCTAAGGGCAGGCCAGCGGAGAAAAATGGTAAGGAATCCTACCCACTGGGGACTGGGAGAGTAGCCCTTCAATGCCTCTACTCAGCGAGAGGCGTGGGCCTGGGCTGGCTCGCCTAGGGGGCGCGGGTTAGAGACGGCCCGCACGGGAAGGCGCAAGCCGACCCGCCTAGGAGAGGCGGGCAGGGCTGACCCGCCTAAGAGGCGGGCAGGGCTGACCTGCCTAAGATACGGGCAGGGCTGACCCGCCTAAGAGGCGTGGGTCGGAGGGTGACCCTCCTGGGAGGGTGCGGGTTACAGACGGCTCGCCTGGGAAGGCGCGGACCGACCCCCATAGGAGAGGCGGGAAGGGCTGACCCGCCTAATAGGCGCGGGTCGGAGGCTGGCCTGCCTGGGAGGGCGCTGGCCAGGCTGGCCCGCTTGGGCGACCCTTGGAGGCGCGGGCCGGGGTCGACCCGCCTGCTTGCCTGAGTCCCTTCGGCGAACACGGGGTTGTAAACAATCTCCGCTCTTTGCGAGCTTTGCAAAGGCTCGGAAAGAAACATCCAACCCTACGTGTTCGGCGAAAACCCTGCTTAGCTGGAGGGAATCTTTTGGTGGGGGCCCACCTTCACGCTAAAAATAAGTTATCGGGCCTCTAGGATAACTCCTCTTCTTTGCCCCCTTCCGTGATCTATAGTCGGAAGATGCCTATGTCTGAGGAGATGCGGGCTCGCTTGGCGGCTGCGAGGGATGGTGCCCGGGATGCGGCTCTCGAAGTTGCCCCGTGGCTGGCGCGTGGGTCGCCTGGCCCCCTTTTCAAGCCAAAGAAGGGGAAGATCATCCGGCGATCTCCGGCGCGCGATGACCCCGCCTACAGCTCGGTCGGCGGTGTCAAGGTCATCCCTGAAGTTCATTTGTGAACTTCGTTTGAGAAATGAAGATTCCTTCCTCAGACTGTTTCACTTGAAGTTCCAAGAAATACTTCAGCTCTCTCATACTGCTCATTTCAAACTTTCCTTGCATAAGTTTGGAAAACTTTTTGCAAAGATTGTTGTCCGTTGAGCCGAATATAATGTCATCAACATAGATTTGCACCAGCAAAATCTTGCCTTTGACTTCCCTAAGAAACAATGTCTTATCTATTTTTCCTCTAGAGAACTTGTTCTCAAGAAGAAAACTAGACAAGGTCTCATACCAAGCTCGTGGAGCTTGCTTTAAACCATATAGAGCTTTATTAAGAAAATATACATGATTAGGATAAGTAGGATTGACAAAATCTGGGGGTTGAGCGACATATACTTCCTCTTTCAGGTCTCCGTTCAAGAAGGCTGATTTCACGTCCATTTGATAGACAGTGAATCCTTTGTGCGAAGCATACGCCAGGAACAATCTGATGGCATCGAGCCTTGCCACTGGTGCAAAGGTCTGGTCGAAGTCAATCCCCTCCTCCTGTCTGTATCCTTGAGCCACCAGTCTGGCTTTGTTCTTGATGATGACTCCATGTTCATCCAACTTGTTTCTGAAGATCCACTTTGTGTCAATCACATTTTGCGTCTTCGGTCTGGGAACCAGCGTCCAGACTTTGCATCTTTCGAATTGATGCAGCTCATCTTGCATGGCCAAAATCCATGACGCATCTTTGTTCGCCTCGTCAAACTTCTTTGGCTCGACCTGTGACAGGAAGCTAAGATGCAAAATCTCGTTAATGGTACCTCTTCGAGTTCTGACCCCGTCACGAGGATCTCCGATGATCTGATCTCTAGGATGATCCCTCACGTGTCTGAGCTCTAGAAGTCTGGCGTCAAGAGCTTCGACTACTTCTTGGGCATCTCCTTCTTCTAAAAGATTTGCTCCATTTTGATCTTCAACTTCTCCGATCGGCGTTGATGTGGAGACCTTGACGTATTTTGGAGTTGCATCTTTCTCAGGCTCATCCAGTTGTAACTTTTCGAGTCTGGTACCTGCATCTTCAGGAAGACAACTAGAAGTCTTGCAATTAAGCGAACTTCCTTCATCAAATACAACATTTATTGATTCCTCTACCACTAGGGTTTTCTTGTTGAAAACTCTATAAGCCCGGCTATGGCTACTATAGCCCATGAATATGCCTTCGAAGCATTTTTCACCAAACTTAGTACGAGGATACTTCCCATTATTCAGTACATAACATTTGCAGCCAAAGATCCTCAGATAGGACATGGTTGGTTTCTTGCCTTTCAGTAGCTCATAAGGAGTCTTACGATGGCTCTTGTTGATCAACGCCCGGTTTTGTACATGACAAGCCGTATTGACAGCCTCGGCCCAGAAGTATTCTGGGAGAGAAGCGTCATTCAACATTGTCGTGCACGCCTCAATGAGTGTTATATTCCCCTCTCCGCCACTCCATTTTGTTGAGGAGTGCGAGGGGAGGAGAACTCATGAAAGATACCAAGTTCTTCACAGAACTCTGTCATAGCCCCAGAATCAAACTCTGTTCCGTGGTCACTTCTGATTTTGACCACTGAGCAGTTAAGTTCATTCTGTATCTGCTTGACAAAACTGGTGAAGATGTCAAACGTATCAGACTTGCGCTTTAAAAAGAACACCCACGTAAACCGAGAGAGATCATCTACAATCACTAGTGTATACGACTTCCCTCCTAAGCTATGAACTTGCATGGGACCAAACAAGTCCATGTGCAGAAGATAAAGACATCTGGAGGAATCTTTGTCTGGGATGCCCTTAAAGGTAGCCCGAGTCTGCTTGCCCATCTGACATGTAGGACATGGACTATCTTTAATTCACTTAATAATGGGAGCATCCCTTACTAAGTCTTTGGAAAACAGCATATTAATTGTCTTGTAATTAATGTGTGCCAATATCTTGTGTCATTGTTCACAAAGAGATGCACTGCCTTTTGCAACGAGGCATACTGGGGTAGAAGAATCTAAACTAAGAAAATCTAAACAGAAAATATTTCTGCTCCTAATGCCAGTTAATACAGTCTCCGAAGAATCACATGATATTATCAGGCATTTATCCTTGCAGAACTTAACGTCATACCCTTTATCACATAACTGGCTTACGCTGATCAGGTTATGATTTAACCCTTCAACATAAGCTACGTTAGTGATAGAGAGTATACCGTTGGAAATCGTACCGTAACCTCTGGTGACTCCCCGATCAGATCCCCCAAATATGACTTTGGGTCCATTCTCGACTGGAGAGTACTCCCGCAGCAGGCTTCTTGTCCCGGTCATGTGACGGGAGCATCCACTGTCCAAATACCAAATAGGAGTTTTGTTGGCCTTTGGACATTCCTGCAAAACAAAATTAATTTGCCTTAGGAACCCAATCGTACTTGGATCCTAGATTTTTCGTTAGCATACTCCCCCTCGGTTGGTTAGCCCTACGAGAGGTCGGCCTCGCATTGCCAACATGAGGAGTCTCGATATTCCTTGGATTAAACCAACAATCCATGGCAAAGTGACCAATTTTGCCACAGCACCAGCAGTCAAACCTGTTATACCTCCTCTTGGGCGCCTGCTTCACCCTTGAACCGTGGGGTTCAGCTGGGGCCGAAGACCTGGAGGTGGAGGCATCATGATGACCACAGTCACATGACTTCTTCACCTCTTGGCTTTTCAGTGTAACAGGCTTGGCCTTAGGTGCCTGCTTCCTATTATGGCCGCTAGAGAATTGACCATAATTTCCCAAGTGGATTTCCTCATAAGGTGCTTTGAAGACACTCTCACTGAAGTTACGGGGAAAGGTCCACCATCATACCGGCTCTTCGGCTTTGCAACCGAGGGCCTGAAGTGATGGCCATATGTTGACTCAAAGTCATGTTGGTTACAGGGAAAGCTAGGCTTTCTGAACTCAACAGGGCTGAGTGGGGCCTTTCCTTTCTCAGCAGCAGAGGCTTTCTTGGCAGCCTTATTCTTCCTCTTGTTCCTATTTCTCCTGGATGAGGAGCTAGATACCCCTACATGCCCCAAGCCAGCTCCTTTGGCCTGAGCAGAGAAGGTATCAACTAATGGAAGAACAGTTTTTGGCATAGAGAAGCTCTTGACGATCTTCCTTTCTACCGCAAGTAGTTCTTCCAACTTGTCGACTTCCTCCTGCTTAAGATCAAGGATCTTAAGAGACTCTGAATGCTTTGAAGTCAGGTCCAAGTGCTCCTGACGGAGGGAGATCAAACTGGTGATCTCTTCCCTCAGGGATACACTCTCACCTTTAAGGAATTTAACTTCCTTTTTCTCAGCCTTCAGTCTCTTTCGACATTCCATGAAAGTATTGAGCAGAAGCTCATACTTATCGAGGAGCTCATCTTCACGGGCAGAAGGGCTATCCTCAGGGTCATCATCCTGAGACTCAGGATCAGAGTCAAAGTCGGAGAGAGGGGTGTGAGCTTTTACCTTCCCAGTAAATGGGGGGCAATCTCCTTCCGAGTCACAGCGACCCATTAGCCCAAAGTAGGCTTCCTCGTCATCGCTGGTGTCTGATATGTCAGATTCACTCAGCGTCTTTGGCTTCTTCGCGATGTAACTCCTCTCCTTCTTCTTGTCTTTTGAGGACCTGTGCTCCTCTCCCTTTCCCTTTTCCCTCTTGCCTTGATGGCAGTCGGCCACGACGTGTCCTGGCTTGTTGCAACCAAAGCAAATAATGTCAGATGAGCGGTGTTTGTTCGGTTTGGAAACATACCTGTCAGAAGAATAGTTCTTCTTCTGATCCCTTGAAGAGGAGTCGTTTCTCTTTCTCGGATTCCTCAGCTTAAGGAACTTCTTGAATTCCCTTGTGATAAGGGATAAGTCTTCCTCAGACAATTCTGAGCCGGAGGAGCTTGGCTCAGAGTCTTCCTCTTCATCCTTCTTCCACGCACGGGAAGAGGCAGCACCCTTGCCCTTTCTGGAATGAATGGATTTCAGAGCCACCGTCTTTTCCTTGGCCGTGGCTTTCTCTGCTTCCTCTTCAGCCTTCCTTGTGTTCAACTGAAGCTCATAAGACATGAGCTTCCCGAACAGAATCTAAGGGTCGGTTTCCGCAAGTCTGCCAAACTCGCGGATGGCGCAGATCTTTGTGTCCCATTCCTTAGTGAGGGACCTAAGGAACTTATCATTGAGTTCACCGTCAGTGAACACTCTTCCATATCCTTTGAGTGCATTGACGATCTTGAGAAAGTTTTCGAAGGTAACTCCGATCTCCTCCTTTGGCCCTTGCCTGAAGGCCTCATATTTATGATTGAGGAGGGATCTCTGATCGTCCCTCACTTCATCTGTGCCCTCCATTAGGACAATCAGACAGCTCCAGAGATCCTTGGCTGTCCTGCAGTTGCAGAAGTTATGCATCATAGAGTCGTCAACTGCGCTTACCAGGATGTTCTGAGCTTTCTTATCGAGTCCGAACATCACCATTTCGTCCTTGTCCATTTCCGAAAGTTTCTTGGGCACTTTCTTGGTAGGATCAATGGTGGAGGCCTTAGTGGGAATGTAAGGTCCCTCCTCCACTATCATGAAGAGCCGGGGGTCGACTGCTTCCATGTAGAATCTGATTCTTTCCTTCCAGATAGGAAAGTTCAGTCTGGTGCACACTGGGATTTTTCTGGAGTGCTTGAGTCCGTCCATGGAAGATATCGGTCTTCTTCTTTACACTGGTGGCAGGATTCTACTCAAGGTGTGAACCTTTTTGATGAGTAACCTCCCTCTGATACCACTTGAAAGTCCACCTAGTGTCAACTACCTTCACCTATGGGGGGGGGGATAGGTGACTTGCAGCGTATTTGCGGAATTAAAATTGTACCTGCAGAATCAAAACAAAACACACAGCACAGAAAATAACACAGGCAATTTATAGTGGTTCCCCGATTTGGGTACGTCCACTTTCCCCCTTCGACCTATCTCCCAATCCAGGGACGACTCGGTCACTTCACCAACAGGATTGAAATCCAATCCTTACACTATCCGAAGGAACCCTTCCACACGTAGGAGTCAACACTCCCACAACACGGGTTGCACCCAACCCTACAACTAGGAACCAAATGTTCATTTACAATGAAAAAGAAATTGGAGTGTATAAGAAATACAAACAACTTGAAGATTTAGGTATCCCTTTTCGTTAGACTACTTATTCTTGTAGGCAACGAAAAGTCCATAACCCTTGATCTTTCTTGGAGAGAATCTCCCCGAGACCGGCGGCGGCAAAGGGCGGCGGCAAGGCTCTCGGTGTTGGCGGCGGCAACTGAAAACAGCAGCTATGCACTGGAGATTCAATCTTCTTAGCGAAGTCGGCAAGGTCTTCCAACGGTCACACTAGGATCGATCGTCTCGATCGATTCGGACGGGGATGGATTTCCCTATCTCAAATCAAGAGACAAAAGATCTCTGGTTAGACGCGTGAGACGCTGTGCAAGACTTGGCTTCTATCACCGGGGATCTGGAGGAGATCGATATCAGCTACGGTGACCACTACACGAGCGGCGGCTACGGAGGCGGAGCAGGTTCGCGATTTTAGGGTTAGTCGGCGGCTCGGCTTTCGTATCCTGTTTCCGTAAAACACTGTACACAAAATACCTGTGTATTTATACAATAGGTCATGGAGATGACCGTTGTGGGCCCCACCAAAGCAAAGACCAAATTCCGGTTCAAATAGCTGCAGGTAACATGGACAGGTCCAGGAATTCGGAAAAATCGCCCAAGGAAAAATCGGCGAGAATCGTAGGTGATTCTCGACGAATCGGCGAGAATCACTTACGATTCTCGCCGAATTCTACTTGGCGAATTCTGGCTACACAGGTTATAGAGGTCGGGGAGAATCGGCGGGAATCACATTTGATTCTCGCCGAATCGTCGAGAATGCAAAGTCATTCTCGACGAATCGGCGAGAATCACTTAGTGATTCTCGACGATTCTGCCTTAGAGAATTTTCTGACTGCGTCGAGACAGCCGGCCCAACCTGGCGAGAATCATCTAGTGATTCTCGACGACCCGTCGAGAATCACTAGTGATTCTCGACGAATCGGCGAGAATCTCTTAGTGATTCTCGACGATTTACACTTAGACGATTCTCGTCTTTCAACCCGTGAGCTGGTCTTTGGCCCATCCTTGCTCCTTGTCTGCTCATGATCTTTTATGACCCTGTGCTTGGAAATAAGTACACTCCAATAGAGAGAGTACACGTAAGCCAACACACTGATCTGCTCAACGAGGGATTATGTTGCACAGACCCGTGTATATTGACCTACTGCACCCTGACATTGGTGTGTACTTAGCAATGAATAGTTGCAAGCACAACTAGAAGAAATTCATCAAATACATAGTGAATTCACCTTAGCTTGTTCAGGGGCTTCTTCAAATCAGGTACATTGTGGATACAATACCCAACAGTTTCTCCTGTTTGATCCACTGCCTTGCTTCCTGATTTTCCTTTCCTTTTGGTAGGAGATGCCTCGGGGAGATAGGGCAAATGAGGGAGAACCTGGGCGCTCTGTAACATCCCATTTCCGGCTAGACCCCTAGGAGTCGGTTGGTTGTGATAGAACCCTAGGAAGCCCAAAAATTAAAATAGATCGACCAAGATTTCGGGCCACGGGTTGGTCACGCCCGTGACCGACCCGCCACGCCCGTGACCTAGGGCATGACTCCTTCGACGATCGTCGATCTCAGGGAGACGATCGTCGGGCGCAGAATTTTTCTGCCCAGGCCTGTCACGCCCGTGACCTATGTGTCACGCCCGTGACCTAGGGCGTGACACCTTCGACGATCGTCGATCCCAGCGGGATGATCGTCGAAATGAAGAATTTGCCTCATGACCTTGTCACGCCCGTGACCCACATGTCACGCCCGTGACCTAGGGCGTGACCACCCTTCGACGATCGTCGACCTCAGTTCGACGATCGTCGACCCAGAATTGGCCACACGGGCCTGTCACGCCCGTGACCCAGGTGTCACGCCCGTGACCATCCTTCGACGATCGTCGATCTCAGTTCGACGATCGTCGAACCCAGAATTGGCCACTCATGCCTGTCATGCCCGTGACCTATGTGTCACGCCCGTGACCAAAACCGAAACATCAGCCAGACTGGAAATTTCGGTAACCGACGTCGTAATAAATTCTGATTATGGGAATGAAAACCAAGAGTATTTATGGGCCGTTACCTACTGTAATTATTTAAATAAATAAGGAAATGTTGGTCCAATAGGAAATCGCCACCTGGCAAACATCTCTTCGTTTCCAGCAATTCAATTCCCTGCATCATAACCGAAACGTTATTAAGAAGAAATATTAATGGCCATGAAGTTTCATCCGTTCCCCTCCCCACGCGCTGATCTATAAAAGACTCCTAAGAGCAAGAGGAAAAGTTTACACTCTCCATCAAACTGTTTCAGATTTTTTTTCCCTTGCTGTTGAAGAATTTCCGGCGACGCCACCACTGCGCAAATGACTTCCCGACGCTCTGCACGCCTCCAACCCGCGAACAAGGTCCTCCCCTCCCTCTTCTTCTGCGGATAGATCTTAGAAATTGTTAGGAGAGATATCGGGCTCAAAAGAGCCAGATCGGGTGAGCGTTTCCATGGTTGTCCAAAATTTTCATGGTGGCGGGTTCGCCGGAAACCGCCTCTCCGGCGGCCGTGCCGCCGCCCGACGATAGCCCTCACCTCAACAGAGGTGGTGGTGGTGGTGGCCGGCCAGGGAGATGGCTGGATGGCCGGGAAATAGCTTTGGAAAAGCTACAGGAAATTAAGTTTTCAGGGCTCTGGTTTCGGGCTGTAGAAGAAGATGAACAGTACCATTAAATTAGATTTTATTTTTAAAACAATTTCTGAATGAAAATATCTGTCACTTTAAATAATTTGGGAAAAATACCTAGAAGCTCCTGCCGGAAAAATGGTCAACAACAATATTGTACCTCTTGGAGTCTAAGGAATTTTAAAATTTTTTTGAAGCATTTTGGACCACTGGATAGACCTCAGCACTCATTTTGGTGAAGTCTACCCATAGGGTTGTCCTGACCTTAGAAAAATTCCTCACTCCAATCCAGTCATCACAATGACTTGAAATTTGGGGTGTGGCCTAACCTTACCTATATCTAGGTACCATCCAAAAATTAGGATTTTAGGCTAATATGTTTCTATAGTTTTTAGGAAAATTCAATAATCCTAGCATAATTTAATTAGATGGCTAAATAATTTCCAAATCCTCCCAAATTTTGGTGAGTGGTCTCTGGGTTCACCATAAGGTTCTGTATAATTTTTCATCTCATTTGGAGATGGTTTGGATTAGAAATGATCAAACCTAAGTTTTGCCCTAATAAGGGGTCTTAGGTTAAATGTGCACTTTTGAGATTTGAGTGGTCAGATCACCTCAACAGAGGCTGAGATTTTTACCACTGGCTAGTAATATTCTCTAGCACCCCCTCATAGAGTTTGAGGAGGATCGGGGTAAGTTTTGCCCTAAGAACCAAGGCCAAACCCTAAGGAGGGATCTTGGTGGTTTGTGAAGGTCATGGGGTCAAATAACCTTGGATTGACCCGAAATTTGGTGAAGAGGACCATAGGGCCATTATAGTTCTTTGGATGAAATTTTAGTAGATTTGGAGACTGTTGGGATACCTAAAAATCTAACCCTAGTTTAGGGTGCAAAACTTGTAGAGATAGGAAATGACACTAAATCACATTGAAAAGGGATGAGATCTGGGTAGAGTGAATTATAGGGATGGTACAAGCTCTGGATGTTTTACTATGAATTTTAAGATCATTATTTTGGATACTTCATTAACGATTTAGTAGCTTGTATGATTTGCTTAGAAAATTTATTATGGAATACATACTTCCTGGAAATTGATGAAATTTAAGTATAGAATGTTTATTAGGATTATAATTCTCTGTGAATTTTTCTAGGATTTTTGGAAGTTTAATTTTAAGGCTTGCTTCATTAAGTATATTTTACCTTGAATATTTGATTAAATCTAAAGTGGTATTTAGCAAGCTGGTAAAATTACGATTCTTTGCACAAAGATCTTTTCTATATCATACTACTGATTAGTAATTTTTCCAAAATTTTCTAATGAGTAATTTCAGTACTTCCTTCTTTACGTAGGATTAACGTGATTATACTGGATAAATTATTTAGAGGCTAAATACTTTCTGTAAAATTCTGAAAATTTGTATTTGAGGTTATCTTGCTGTTATTTAATGATCATGATTTTTGGGTAGCCATTACCTAGGAGAATCATGTAGTTCATGTTTAAAATGACCCATGGCCCATCATTTGGGAAAATTAAATAAATATCAGATTAATTAGGAAAATTATAAGTTTCTGGATTTAGACAAATTATGATATGGTAGACCCCCAGTAAATATTATAGGAGATTTGGAAGATAATTTGGTGTACCTTCCCTTGTGTACCTCATATAGCTTAGGATGGTCTGCATATAGTAAAACCACAGAAACTGAACTAGAGTAATAATGAACTTGGGAAATGGAATTTTGGTAGTTGCTGGTTGGTTAGTGCAAGCTACGATTAAGTTTCATTATTGGAAGTCAGGACAAGTAGGGTGTGAGACCGGTTAAGGTTAGGTGGCGTTCGGGAATGACGGAAGATCGTCCATCCCGGGAAGAAGAGGAAGAGTCTTAATACTCTAGGGATAGATCTAAAGTAACTAAAAGAGGATCGGGTTAAGGGAGATCAACCAATAACAATAAGTGCCTTGCGAAAGGGAACTTCGGGCCTTAATGTCGCCGTCTTGGTTCCTAGTGCCCCTTGAGAGCCCTTCACGGGGTATGCCGGGGGCAGTCCTGGGCTAACGTAAACCATAGGAATAATAAAATTAAAAGAGCAAATAGTATAACTAGGGTTGCACATACACACACCTCGGTCGCTAGGAAGGTAGAATAATTGGTTGGTTGCCATTCAGACGGTAGCTCTGAAGGTAGATGCACGGACGGGACTGTCCGGGGGGTCGAGGGCTCGAGGGTTGGAGTACAGAATAAAGGTGGTGGGTCTTCGGTATCTGATAGTCGTTCACACCGACATCGGTACGTTGACTCGGCGGTGTGGGACACTTAGCCAAAGAAAGTCTGGTGGGTACAGCCAGCAGTAGTACGCGGATACTCTAGGTTGTGTTCTTCTAGGGGCGTACGGAAGGGCTAGGCCTGGTAGTGTGGATACCCGCCTAGGAGTGGGGGGCCCGACCCAATGTCTCCGTTTGCCACTACGGAGGTTCCTGGGAGTGAAGCTAGCTGCCCGAACAGGGGGAACTAAAGGTTTGTGCGCATAGAGTCGTGTGCGTGAGTTGCACTTGCATAAATCATGGCATAGCATATCACTACACTCATAATTGCATACAACCGACACCCCAACGTATAAATCGGTATGGGACTTTTTATACGATGGGAGCCTTGCAGATGATCCCTTAACTTATAAGTTTGTATGGGCATTCATATAAGTTAAGGTTACATACTTATTTACTTGCTTGTTTACTTACTGTTCTCTAGCTGCCTTTTTATACAAATTGCTACTTATTAACTGCTCTCCTTATTACTTACTGCCGTAGGATTGTTAGACCTATTTCATTCTAAATAACCACTAGATTAGCTTCCTTGTCACCTGCTTGATTATCCTCCACTTTTGTAGCTTCCCTTTCCTCCTCTCCGCCCGGTGCTTAGGAACCGTGGTGGGAGGGGTAGGGGATGATAGGGCTTAGTCTTTATGACTAATGGTTTTCGAACCACAACATTACAGGAGCTCCGGATGGGAGACAGGGACCAGCAGTCCAGGGACCAGCACCAGCAGAGTACGGTGCGCATGGAGGTGGGACAGTCTAGCACCGGTGCACCTGCGACCAGCTCCGTGAGTGATTAGTAGTTTTATAGCTTCCGCGTTGAGTGACTTGTAGTGAGGATTCTGATGTACTGGGCTCGAGCCCATTTATCTATTTTCTGCTATCATCTATTGATGGACTGGATGTGATTTCACTTTTTATTTACATGTTTATGTGGGCTTGTTTACATTTATGTTTAATTACTTCTCTCTCTTGTGATCGAAAAGGGCCGGCAGAATTGGCATTTTGTAGTGGTCGCCTTCCCGTGAGTCAGTGCTATCGCAAAGCGGTAATTCTGGGCTAAGACCCTGGTGGTTTAAAAAGAAAAAAAAGGGGGGTCTTACAAGTGGTATCAGAGGAGTAGTCCACAAAAACCTCGATCGAAAGAGAAGTAGTCCACAAAAACCTTGGGCCACCCCCGTGCGAGCTTAGTTTGGGGACAAACTAGCAGCGGAAGCAGTGGTGTGCCCATAAGGAAAATCACATGTGAAAGTCCATCCTAACTCTCCTTAAATTCCATTCATTCGCTCTCTAACAGATGGAATTTTTACTTGTAGCCTGCGACGAACCCTACACCACAGCAGGGGACACCCCAGGCTCAGAATGAGGTCCCGCCCCCGCCGGCTCCAGCTCCATTCCAGCAGACGGAGATGGGGTAAACACTGACGGCCATTCTGGAGGCCTTCAGAGCTCAGCAAGCCCCGGCTCCACAGCCAAACCCTGGGGCCAATTGGATGACTGTCTTCCGGGGACTTTCCCCTCCATCTTACCAGGGGACGGAGTCTGCAGTACGTACGGAGGAATGGTTGGACACCATTTACGAGATGCTGGCAGGGATTCGATGCCCCACGGAGGAGGCAGTCGCTTTGGCAGTCTCTTGCTTAGATTCACACGGAAAGAGGTGGTGGAAATCTCAGCTGGACACCACCTTTGCGGGGATGGACTGCGCTGATATTACTTGGGAGGAGTTCAGAGCATCGCTCTTGGGACATTTTGTACCTCAGTCGGCGAGGGATGACCTGGAGGATAGGTTCCTGTGGTTGAGGTAGGGGAACAGGACTGTGGTGGAGTACTATCAGGAGTTCACTCACCTGGCCCGCTATGCGGATGCCTACCAGTTAGACGATGCTGGCTATGCCCGGAGGTTTTATAAGGGGCTGCAAGATGACATGAGACAGGCCCTCCTTTTCGTCTCAGAGGGGAGTCTGGCCAGGATCCTGGAGATGGCTAAGAAGAGAGAGGCGGATCAGCTTACAGTGAAGATCCGGAAGAGACCGGCTGATGATACAGTGATTGGAGGACGTAGGGACCTTCCTCGAGGCCAGGTTATTGGGGAGAGAAGGAACGGGGATCAGCCTCGTCAAGAGTTTGGGCCGGAGCTGAGGAGTCAGGGGGTATTGGCTCCCCAACCTATACAGATGCTGGAAATGCCAAGGACGGCAGAGCAGCCACCGGTATGCTATCAGTGCAACCAGCCGGGGCATATCAAGAGGAACTGCCCTATGAGGCGAGCACCCCCACCAACACAGCAGGGCGCTCCACCTCCCCGACAGTTTGGCGGGCGAGGACAGGACCGAGGACGAGGATTTCAAGATCGAGGCCGCAGGCCAGAGAGGGAGCAGGTGTATGCTCTAGACCTGACACAGCCCCGGAACCCGGAGCAGGTTATCACAGGTATGGCAGTACTTTTAAATTTTTATCATATAAACTAGTATTCTAGACATAACCTGGTTAGAAATTAAGAGAAGAAACCTGCAACAAGAATACTAAGACACTTAATTACCCCAGGCAAAGTCTTCGTTAGCGGCAAGCCCGCTCACACCCTCTTCGACACTGGTGTGTCGCAATCGTTCGTGTCGGAGGATTTTGTGAAAGTACTGGCAGGTGTGGAGCCATTCACCGGGAAGATGATGAGGGTGCGCCTACCCGATGGATCAGAGATAATGACCTCTGCTCATTGCAATATGGAAGCGAGGATCGGCGGGAAGGCGTTTGAGGCACCAGCGACGGTTCTGAAGATGCCAGACTACGACCTGATCCTGGGCATGACTTGGCTGTATTGGAACCATGCCCAGATCGATTGCGTGGAGAAGAGGATCACCGTGAGGCACGGCGACTCCTTCATTGTCATCGAAGGTATTATACCAGCACCCCGTACCTTACTATCGTCTGTGCAGGCCGTTAAGTCCCATCTACAGGGGAAAGAAGTTTATCAGGTCCTTTTTGAGGCGGTCGTGGCCAAGGACTCCATTGCAGATATTCCAGTAGTGCGGGACTTCGCCGACGTGTTTCCGGAGAAGCTACCAGGGCTACCCCCGCATCGAGAGAAGGACTTCCAGATTCAGCTCGTACCGGGGGTAAGCCGGTATCCAGAGCTCCCTATCGAATGGCCCCAAAGGAGTTGGTGGAGTTTCGGAGCCAGCTTCAGGAGTTAGTGGAGGCCGGGTTCGTTCGGCCTATCTCTTCACCATGGGGAGCTCCGGTGTTGTTCGTTAAGAAGAAGGACGGGACCCTTCGACTGTGCATCGATTACCGGGCTCTGAACAGGTTGACAGTCCGGAATACTTATCCCTTACCACGGATAGACGAGCTATTTGACCAGCTGGAGGGAGCCCATTGGTTCTCAAAGCTGGATCTGAGGTCAGGTACGATCAGCTTCGCATTCGGGAGGAGGACATCCCGAAGACGGCCTTCAGCAGCAGATACGGCTTGTACGAATTCACAGTGATGCCGTTCAGGCTCACGAATGCACCCTCCACATTCATGACCCTGATGAATCAGGTGTTCGAAGAGTATCTGGACGTCTTTGTTATCGTATTTGTTGGAACACCCTATTACTATTTGGGTCAGGATGACTATATTTCTATAGGGATTTTGTGTTGTGACCCCCTTGTTGTTATAAAGGTCACATAGGTTAGGTAGAGTCTACTTCAGCTCGACGCAGAGTCTACTTCAGCTCGACGCAGAGTCGACCTCAGCTCGACGCAGAGTCGACCTCAGCTCGACGCTGAGTCAACCTCAGCTCGACGCTGAGTCAACCTCAGCTCGACGTGGAGTCGACCTCAGCTCGACGTTCTGTCAAGCCCAGTTCTGCCTTCTGAAACCACTCTCTGGCCGACGTGTGTCGTGCTCAGATAGACGTTTTATTGTGAGCTCGACGTTTTCCAGGCTCCCGTCAGTTTTGAATAGGAATTCAAATTCCTTCTGTCAGAACAATTAATGCTGAAGATTTATTGGCCGTTACAGCAAATTTGGTGCATGGCTCAAGGAATTGTCTAAGGAATGTTTGCCTGGCACTTCCTTTTGAGACATGGACATTTAAGGAAAGCATTTAATGCTGGCTGCCAACGGCTATCAAAGACTCAGAAGAAGAAGAATTCAGAGATATCATTCTATCAGTAGACAGAGAACCTCAAATTTTCTTCTTACTCTTGCTCTCTGTGATATTCATTCAAGCTTACACACAGGAATTCTGTTTGCTTCAGACACAACGATCCAACTTGTTTGGATCATCTTTTGCTGGAGCAGATCAGATCATTGAAGACCTGTCACCCTTGTGCAAAGCTCTCCTTCCTGAACTACTTCTTGATCTCAGGGGGAGCTCTGACAACATCAACAGATCCACTTTGCTTCTCTCCACTTATTGATAGAGAAGACAACATCAGCTTTTTCCTTTTCTTTCTGTACAGGGTTTTAACTCCCTTCAAAAGTTACCTTTGGTTTTGCTGAAACCTGGTCAAAAATCAGCCCCTTTGGTTTGTGAGAACCTGGTCAAAAACTCTCTGGTGCTCAAGACACCTGATCAACTCATCTTGAAGTGGATTCCTATCAAGGGTGATAGAAGAGTGGACTACCCAAGATTTTGGGGAACCACTATATCTCCTTGTGCATTCTAGTTGCTTGTTTCTTTGTGTTTTGCTTTGTGCTGTGATTCTCTTCTTACTTTGATTAATTGCTATAGCATCATACACTAAGTAAATCTAAGCCTTTTCTCCACACAAGTTTTAATTTGCAAAACTATTTTAAATCACTCTATTCACCCCCCCCCCCCTCTAGAGTTAGGATTGATCTTATCCCTCACTTTCAATTGGTATCAGAGGGAGGTTGATCATTCATATAGGCTAACACCTGGATCAAAAGATCTCTGATAAGATCATTTCTCTCAAAAGGGTTATTTCTTTCAGTTTTACTTATCTTTAAAACTCATGGCACAAAACAAGGACTTTGCTAGCACCAGACCTCCTATGTGCAATCTCTCTAAGTTTGCACTATGGAAGGCAAGGATTAAACTTTACATGAATTCATTTGATGAGGACATCTTTAATTCTGTGTTGACAGATTGTCCAAGGCCTCCCACAGAAACAAGTACATCAGCTGTTCCTCCTCCTTCAGGAACTGATGCTGACATAAGAAAGTGGAAGGCAGCAGATGCTAAAGCCATGAACATCTTGGCTCAAACCATGTCAGATGACATTTTCCAGAAAGTAGCTGAATGCAATACTGCCAAAGGGATCTGGGAAAAACTTTCAGAAATTGTATCAGGTTCTGCAAATGAAAGAAAGGATAGGAGATCCCACCTCATCACCCAGTATGAGAACTTCAAAAAGGCAGAGTCTGAGTCAGTTGCTGGCATGTACAACAGACTGAGTCTAATCATCAGTGAGCTTAGATCACTAGATAAGGACATATCTCTCACTGAGATAAATGACAAGATACTGACTTGTTTCCCTAGCTCTTGGGACTCAAGAATCTGGTCAATTAAAGATGGAAGGAATGTCTGTGAGTTATCCACAGAAGCTCTTCTAGGAAAGCTCAAGAGTTATGAGCAATTCATTAAGAAGAGAGAAGAAGAGCAGAAGATATCCACACCAACTGAAAAGGTTGAGAAAACCATAGCCTTCAAGGCACAGGAAGAACAACCTAAAGAAAAGGTGTTGGGAAATAAAGAGCTTATGAGCCTACTTGTCAAAAGGTTCAATAAGCTGAATAAAAAGAATTTCAGAAGATGGTCATCCAAAGACAAAGACAAGCCAAGGTATGACAGATCTACTAATAAAGATATTATCTGTTTTGGCTGCAGGAAACCAGGACACATTGTCTCCAACTGTCTAGAAAATCAAGATAAGGACAGAAGGGACAAGAAGGAAAGAAAAGATAAAAGGAAGGATAAGGAGTCAAGGAAGTACCATGACAAGCCTTCCTCCAGCAACAGTAAGCACACCAGAAAAGGATTTGTGGCTGAATCCTGGAGTGACTCTGATGAGTCTGATTCATCATCCAGCTCTAGTGATGATGAGGATGATGCAGAAGAAAAAGGATTCTGCATGATGGCCATCAATGCATCTCAAAAGAATACTGATTCAGAGCTTGATGCTGACCACCTATCTGATCAGGAACTTATTGAGGATCAGGTAATAGATTCATTTGATTTTAATTCTGATGAATTTAAATCTGAGTTCAAATCTATGTGCGTTGACTTGATTGAATCTCAAAAGTTAATTATAACTCTTAGAGAATAATTGATTGAATGCAAATCCGTTAACTCAGATAATCTTAGACTCTTAGAAGAGTTGAAGCAGTGTGGGGAGGAGATAGCTTCACTGAAAGGTGAACTATCTAAGGCCAAACAATTTGAAGAAACCCTTAATGGGAGAAGTATCAAATTAATGGACATCACAAGAACAGTGAACTCAAGATTGAATGGTTCACTGGGCTTGGGTGCTTCATCCAGCCAACCCATAGTGCTGACAACTCCAATCAAATTTACCAGTGACAAAGGTAAAGGAGTCTTGATAGTAGCTAGGAAGAATGCTGACTTAACCCAGGAAACTGGACAAAAAGCGTCGAACGAAGCTCGACGGAGGTCGAACAGAGCTCGACGTAATCGCAAGAAAACGTCGAACTCAGGTCGACGCCTTCTACCTTCTGAACAAAGCAAGACTTCGCCGTCGAATGGAGCTCGACGCACTCACCAGAGTCCGTCGACCGAAGCTCGACGTGCGTCGAGCCAAGTTCAGAGCAAAAGTCAGTTCTCAGGGATTAATTCAAGATTTAATTCCAGCTCCACATCTCATCACTTTAACCCTTATGCTGAATGGATAATACCTCCTAGGAGATATCATCCTGTAGGCTATAAGAGTCAACCTGAGATGTCTTTTATTTCAGAATTTAAAGGATATCAAGAAAGGCCCAAGGTAAACTGGGTCAAAAACAATTGATTTGTTGTATGTGCAGATAAAGACCTATCCAATTGAGAACCAGCAGTGGTACTTGGATAGTGGGTGCTCAAAGCACATGACTGGCAACAAGGAGAACCTTGTGTCCTTCAAAGCCAAACATGGACCCAAAGTAATCTTTGGAGATTCAAACTTTGGACAAACAAAAGGCTATGGCCAAGTTAAAATAGGGTCAATTACATTCAAGAAAGTGGCCTATGTGGAAGGACTAAAGCACAACTTAATCAGCATCAGCCAGCAATGTGATGCTGGTTATCAGGTTTGGTTTACCAACTCAGCATGTAATATTGCATTAAATAGCAACATTGTTTTGATTGGTAATAGACAAGATAACATATATCTAGTTTATTTCAATTCATCTAAAGTAGATATTTGTTTATTTAACTCTCTTAGCAAACCTAATGAACTATGGCATAAAAGATTAGGACATGTGAACCTTAGAACCAATATTGCTAAGTTATCCAAAGACAACCTTGTTAAAGGACTACCTTCTGGTCCCTACAAGAAGGAAGGACTTTGCAAGGCTTGTCAATTAGGCAAGCAAACTAAAAATAGTTTCAAGTCACTTAATAAGAGTGATTCACCTAGAATTTTGTACTTATTGCACATGGACCTTTTTGGACCAATTAATGTACAAAGCCTAGGAGGGAAATCTTATGCTTTAGTAGTTGTAGATGACTTCTCAAGATTCACTTGGGTGTTCTTTCTAAAAAGAAGTCTGATAACTTCAAGATTTTGACAGATTTTCTCAAAGGCATACAGATTGAGTTCAATACTCACATTGCCCTGATCAGAAGTGATCATGGGACAGAGTTTGATTCTCTTCTTATGCTAGAGTTTTGTCAGAAGGAAGGTATCAGGCACACTTTCTCAGCTCCGAGAACTCCTCAACAAAATGGGGTAGTTGAAAGGAAAAATAGAACCCTTATTGAATCTGCCACAACATTGCTGACAGATGCTCACCTTCCTCTAACCTTTTGGGCAGAGGCTGTGAACACCTCCAACTATGTTTTGAATAGAAGCCTGATACATAAACTGAAAGGTAAGACTCCCTATGAGTTACTCAAAGGGAAGAAACCTAAAGTAAATTATTTCAAAATTTTTGGTTGCATTTGCTTCATTCACAATAATGACAAGAAATATCTAGCTAAATTTGAAGCCAAAGCTGATGAAGGAGTGTTTCTGGGATACTCCATGATTAGCAAGGCTTATAGGGTTTTTAACAAATGCTCTAACAAAATTGAAGAATCCATGCATGTTACATTTGATGAAACTAATATGTCTTATAAGGAGAAGGAGACTTCTACCATAAGCAATTTGCAGGAACATTCACTTTCAGAAAATCTGAAGCAGCTTACCATCACAGACAAAGATTCATTACCTTCAACAATTCAGCAAGACGCTGAACTTAGCGACAATGAAGAGGAATCTCAGGTTTTGGAAAGCTCAAATGGTCAACAAATTGAAGAACCAGTTGTTGTTCCACAAGAGGAAACAACAACACAGGTTGATGCACCATCAACACCCCTTGTTGATTTAGTAACAGCAAGAGATCACCCAATTTCACAAGTAATTGGAGATATCTCAGTAGGTGTGCAAACAAGGAATCAAGTTAATCACAATATTATGCACACTTGCTTTCTTTCTCAAATTGAGCCTCAAACAATACAAGATGCAGAGCAAGATCCAAACTGGATCATTGCAATGCAAGAGGAGTTGAATCAATTTGAAAGGAACAAAGTTTGGGAATTAGTACCAAGACCAAGGAACCAGCAAATTGTTGGAACCAAATGGGTATTCAGGAACAAGTTGGATGATCAAGGAATAATTGTGAGAAACAAGGCAAGACTTGTTGCACAAGGATATTGCCAAGAAGAAGGGATTGATTATGACCAAACCTTTGCACCAGTTGCAAGGTTGGAGGCCATAAGAATCTTTCTTGCATATGCAGCTCACAAGAGATTCAAGGTATATCAGATGGATGTCAAGAGTGCATTTCTCAATGGAGACATCAAGGAAGAGGTTTATGTAAAGCAACCTCCAGGTTTTATCTCTCCAACCTCTCCTGATCATGTTTTTAAACTGCATAAAGCTTTATATGGTCTCAAGCAAGCTCCTAGAGCATGGTATGAGACCTTAGCTCATTTTTTATTGGAAAATGATTTTAAAAGGGGTAGAGTAGACCAAACTCTCTTTATTAGAACCCATAGGTCTCATATCCTACTAGTACAAATTTATGTAGATGATATCATATTTGGGTCTACTGATTCAAACTTATGCAAAAAGTTCTCACAACTTATGCATTCAAAGTTTGAAATGAGTAGCATGGGTGAGCTTGCTTTCTTTCTAGGATTGCAAGTTAAACAACATGTGGATGGCATTTTTATTTCTCAAACCAAGTATGCAAGAGAACTGGTTAAGAAATTTGGAATGTCTGAAGCATCTCCTATGAAAACACCTATGCCTACAAATATTGTTTTAGATGCTGATGAATCTGGAAAACCAGTTGATCAGACAAACTATAGAGCAATCATTGGCTCATTACTTTATCTAACAGCTAGTAGACCAGACATAATGTTTGCTACATGCATTTGTGCTAGATTCCAAGTAAGCCCTAGAGAGTCCCACCTCACATTAGTTAAGAGGATTCTTAGGTATGTAAAAAGTTGTCCTAATCTAGGTCTCTGGTATCCACATGACTCAGGATTTGATCTAACTGGATTTTCAGATTCTGATTATGCTGGATGTAGAGTAGACAGGAAAAGCACCAGTGGAACTTGTCAATTCCTTGGTGATAGACTTGTCTCCTGGTTTTGTAAGAAACAAACTTCTGTGTCCACATCAACTGCTGAAGCTGAATACATGGCTGCAGGCAGTTGTTGCTCACAGATTTTGTGGATTCAAAACCAGCTCCTAGACTATGGCTACAACTTAGAGATGTCTAAAATTTTTGTGATAATACTAGTGCAATTTGCATTGCACAAAATCCAGTTCTCCATAGTAGGACTAAGCACATAGAGATCAGACATCACTTCTTAAGGGATAATGTAGAAAAGAAGAAAATTGCACTAGAATACATTTCCACTGAACTACAAAGAGGAGATATTTTCACCAAGCCCTTGGATGAAAAGAAGCACTTCTTCCTCAATCAGTTGGGAATGCTAGATGGAGACAGTATAAATTAAAACTCCAAGATTTTGAAACCCATAATTAACAGGAATAGGAAAAATTTCATTTTAAAATTCCTCTGTATGAGTGGTTTCTTTGAGCTCTGAACTAAGCTCGACGCTGCGTCGAACTAAGATCGACGGTCCGTCGCCCTCAAAAGCGTCGAACGTCGACCTCAACTTCTAGCGTTGAACTAAGTTCACAGCTCCCTGGCTTCTTGAGTTTTTCTCCCTTCGGTTGACGCCTTCGTTCAACGTCGACCTGAGCTCGACGTATAGCATCAGCCCAAGCGTCGAACGTCGACCTAAGCTGCACGCTGTTGAGCCGTTTCAGTTCCCCTAGAGCCTTAGAGCGTCGACCTGAGCTCGGCGTTCTTTCCATTTCTGCGTCGAACCCTAGTATAAAATCATTCTTCTCCGTCATTCGCAGTTGCGCTCTCATATTTTCTGCTCAAGCTTTCTCCCTCCAAATCCTTTACTCTTGATCTTGGAAAGTATCTTTTTGCAGGATAATGGCAATCGCTGCAGGTGCATTGGCGGCAATGAAGTTTGATTCAGGTTTTGACATCGACATCGACTCCTTTGATGGATCATCGCAGAATTTTCTGGATATTCTGGAGCTATTCAAAGAGCAGCACCTGGTTAACTTCATGACAACCAGGATTCCTCTTCCAGAATCTGAAATCAAAGAGTGGATTTTTACTGCAGTGAATTCAGATAACAGTACAATGACTGGAACAATTTCAGGGAATGAGGTAGCCATTTCTCCTCAAATCATTTCAGAGGTTTTCGGTTTTGCCATTGGAGATGATGAGATAGAACTCTCTGTGGAAGAGTTTGCTGTGATGCTAGACAGAATGGGGCATAATTCTGGTAACCCCTCTAAACTTTTAAAAGTTAACCTAGCTATTGAGTTTAGGCTGTTAGCAGATATCACAGGTAAGGTAATTTGTGCAAAGAGGACTGCACATGATGCCATTATTAGGCATCAGTTTTGCATTATGGCTGCAATTTTGGATAAGAAGCATCCCAATTGGGGTTTGATTGTTTTTGATATGATTAAGAAGAAAATGGATAAGAACTTTGTCTACTTTGGAAGGGTTCTTGGTTTGATTCTGAACCACTGTTGCCCTCAGTTGCTTGTGTCCTCAAAGAAGCACATCAATGCTTCTAAGAGGCTCACTTGTGCACTGATTGGCAAGTGGGACAGGAAGATTGTGAACTCCAGGGCAGCTGCAGCAATGAGGACTTCTGCAGACACCAGGACTGTAGAGGTCACTCTTCCTCAGTCTACTGGCCCAGAAGCAGGGGTTTTGCCATCTTCCTCCATCATCCTCTCATCCTCTTTCATTCCAACAACAACAATCATCTCATCCACCCAACCCATCCCTTCATCCATTTCTACTATTGCATCCTCCATTCCACCACTCATCACTTTCCATCCCCTCCACTATTCTCCTCCCATGAGCTTGGACTCTTCATCTCATGAGGACATCCTTTCCCTTGACATTCATGATGAATCCTTCATGGATGCCTCTCCCTCCTCTCCTCATGACTTCCATCCTTCATCAACATTTTCAGAACTTCTCCTATCCTCCATCCATGAATCAGCTATCCCTCCCATGTCTGCACCACCAACAACATCTTCTACCTTCACCTTCTCTGCTGCTCCCTCTACCTCTACTCAAGTCCCACTTGAGCAAGTAGATCTTTTGCCTTTGGCCAATAAGCTTTTGATATTTTGGCCCCTAGGCTCTCCTCTCTATTGGATGCCAAGCTGGCTCCTCTAGTCCTTTCCCTGAGCTCTCTCTCTGCCTCAGTCTCATCCCTCTCATCCTATCTGGCATGCCCTTCTTCTGGGGGCCTAGAGTCAGCTGCCACTGATTCTAGGCAGGGGGAGATGTCAGCAGAAGAAGAGCTGCAGCCTTCAGCAGTACAGGTAGTACAGGTTTGTTCAGAGACAGTTTCAGCAGTAGAAGTTCAGATGACCTCTGAGGCTCCTCCTCAAGGTTCAGTTCAGATGATCAGCAGTGCCTTAGACTTTCAGTCCTTGGCATCTTCTGTCCAGAGCTTCTACCTTCCAGCACATCTTCACTTCAGAAACTACAGCCTCCTGCCTCCTCAAGAAGACCTGTCTAGGGCCATTGTCCCTTTTCAGAAGATCATTCCATCCTCCTTGGCTGTTGATGCCATGATCCTTGATGAAGCAGTGGTAGCTGTGGCTCCTGCTTGTGATGATGTTGTTGTTGAAGCAGTAGTAGCTGCTAAGACTGTTCCCTCAGAAACTTCAGGTGAATTGATTGAGACACCAGATGAAGTTGAGACAATTGTCTCCCAAGTTCTTCAGGAACTAGCCACCTCAGCCTCTATGGCTCCTGATGCTATTTCCTTTCCTGCAGTGCTAGACTCCTCTTCTACACTATCAGTAGACCCTCCTCCAGTTACTTCTTCAGTTGCTCCAGCCCCCATCAATTTTCCTATCTCAAAGAGAACTTACATAGATCCTTATGATGAATCTCAAAGCTCAGAGGATGAATTTGCAACTGATTCTGATGACTCCTCTGCAACCATTGCAAGGAAGAGGAAAGCAAGATCCAAAGCAATGAAAAGAATTCCATTGGCTAGATCCACAGATCATGACATCCCTTACTACATCAAGTACAAATGTGAAATCACTGAGCCCTGGATGCAATACTCTCTAAACCAAAGAAAGGCAATGAAGAAGAAAATAAAGTTCAATGAAGGCCCCTCCAAGCCTGTCCATCAGCCTCCACCTCCACCTCCTCCAGATGCAGGTGCAAGTGCAAGCCTCTCTTCCAATCCTGCCCCATCATCTCTGCATGGCAAGACCTATCAGTCAAGAAGATCCCAAGGGTATAATCAGCAAAGGGGAAACCAGCAAAGAGGATACAATAGAGGCAGGCAGTCCAGAGGAAGATCAGGATCTCAACCTTACCAAAGGGGAGGACCCATTGATCCAACCTCTGGTCCCTATCCTTACAGACCCAGAGTTGACTTCATTCCAAGAACTCATCAAGAACACTCTGCCAATATATATGAACCAGCTATTCCTTTTGAAGATCCTACTAAAACTCCAGCTTACTGGAAGGTCAGGATGACTGAGATGGCTGCTCTGAATGAGATTGACAGAGCTAAAGCAAGAGGTCTGGACACCTCTCACATCAGCACCATGTCAGATGAAAGGAGAGAAGAATTGGAGAAATACAACTCAAAGAAATTCTTTGATTCTGATAAGTATATGCAGCTTCATCCTGCAGCTGTACCAGCTAGTGGAAAAGGTCAGAAATCCTTAGGTGCAGCTGAATATTACAGATCCAAGAAGGATGCTACAAATCCTAACAGGGAAATTATCTTCAAGGGAAGTGATCAAGACAAAGCTCCAAAGGAAAAGTAATGTAAGGTGTTTTATTTCCTTTTCTCTGCTGAATACAGGACATTAAACATTATTGCTGCTATATAGTGTTATATATATGCTGCTTTATTCTGTCATATGTCTGGTTGTATTTCATTCAGCTTTGTTTTGCTTTACTTCTTTTTGAATCTCTAAATTCATGTAAATAGTAATCCTAATCCAAATAGGGGGAGATTGTTGGAACACCCTATTACTATTTGGGTCAGGATGACTATATTTCTATAGGGATTTTGTGTTGTGACCCCCTTGTTGTTATAAAGGTCACATAGGTTAGGTAGAGTCTACTTCAGCTCGACGCAGAGTCTACTTCAGCTCGACGCAGAGTCGACCTCAGCTCGACGCAGAGTCGACCTCAGCTCGACGCTGAGTCGACCTCAGCTCGACGTGGAGTCTACCTCAGCTCGACGTTCCGTCAAGCCCAGTTCTGCCTTCTGAAACCACTCTCTGGCCGACGTGTGTCGTGCTCAGATCGACGTTTTATTGTGAGCTCGACGTTTTCCAGGCTCCCGTCAGTTTTGAATAGGAATTCAAATTCCTTCTGTCAGAACAATTAATGCTGAAGATTTATTGGCCGTTACAGCAAATCTGGTGCATGGCTCAAGGAATTTTCTAAGGAATGTTTGCATGGCACTTCCTTTTGAGACATGGACATTTAAGGAAAGCATTTAATGCTGGCTGCCAACGGCTATCAAAGACTCAGAAGAAGAATTCAGAGATATCATTCTATCAGTAGACAGAGAACCTCAAATTTTCTTCTTACTCTTGCTCTCTGTGATATTCATTCAAGCTTACACACAGGAATTCTGTTTGCTTCAGACACAACCATCCAACTTGTTTGGATCATCTTTTGCTGGAGCAGATCAGATCATTGAAGACCTATCACCCTTGTGCAAAGCTCTCCTTCCTGAACTACTTCTTGATCTCAGGGGGAGCTCTGACAACATCAACAGATCCACTTTGCTTCTCTCCACTTATTGATAGAGAAGACAACATCAGCTTTTTCCTTTTCTTTCTGTACAGGGTTTTAACTCCCTTCAAAAGTTACCTTTGGTTTTGCTGAAACCTGGTCAAAAATCAGCCCCTTTGGTTTGTGAGAACCTGGTCAAAAACTCTCTGGTGCTCAAGACACCTGATCAACTCATCTTGAAGTGGATTCCTATCAAGGGTGATAGAAGAGTGGACTACCCAAGATTTTGGGGAACCACTATAGCTCCTTGTGCATTCTGGTTGCTTGTTTCTTTGTGTTTTGCTTTGTGCTGTGATTCTCTTCTTACTTTGATTAATTGCTATAGCACCATACACTAAGTAAATCTAAGCCTTTTCTCCACACAAGTTTTAATTTGCAAAACTATTTTAAATCACTCTATTCACCCCCCCCCCCCCTCTAGAGTTAGGATTGATCTTATCCCTCACTTTCAGTATTCATCGACGACATCCTTATCTATTCAAGGACGGAGGAGGAGCACGTGAGACATCTGGCCTTGACCTTGGAGAAGCTGCGTGAGCATGAGATGTATGCCAAGTACAGCAAGTGCCAGTTTTGGCTAAAGGAGGTGGCCTTTCTGGGCCATGTCATCAGTGGAGCAGGTCTGGCAGTGGATCCGGCGAAGGTCCAGGCAGTACGGGATTGGCCACCACTAAAGTCGGCCTTGGATGTTTGAAGTTTCTTGGGACTGGCCGGTTACTACCGGAAGTTCGTAAAGGGGTTCTCTCAGATTGCCCTCCCTCTTACGTCTCTGACGAAGAAGGAGTCCCCTTTTATTTGGACACCACGATGCGAATCTGCCTTCCAAGAGCTGAAGGATCGTCTCACCTCGGCTCCCATCCTTGCTCTTCCATCAGGGAAGGAGGGATTCCAGGTGTATACAGATGCTTCATATCAGGGGATGGGTGCCGTTCTGATGCAGAACGGGCACGTAATAGCCTATGTCTCCCGTCAGTTGAAGCAGCACGAGCAGAACTACCCCGTGCACGATTTGGAGATGGGGGCAGTCATTTTTGCTCTTAAGATCTGGCGACACTATCTCTACGGAATACATTGTGATATCTTCTCCGACCATAAGAATCTGAAGTACGTCGACACCCAGAAGGAGTTAAACATCAGACAGAGACGCTGGGTGGAGTTTCTGTCAGACTACCAGTATACTGTGCACTACCACCCGGGGAAGGCGAATGTGGTCGCTGATGCTCTGAGCCGGAGAGCGAGTACGATGGGAGTAGGCCCGCAGCTGATGGCCTTGGAGTTGGTTAGATCATTCGAGGAGATGCAGATTTCGCTAGTGTCTGAGGATGACCCGAAGCTATACATGGAGTACCTGGGGTCGATGGCTACTACTGATGACATTCGAGACCGCATCAGAGATGGGCAGATGCTGGACGAGAGAGCTGAGCCGATATTCCGAGCCTTGGAGGAAGGCACGACTGTAGATTACTCTTTGAGGGATGGGCTCCTATGTTTCCGGGGCAGAGTCTACATACCAGCAGGAGGACGGATCCGGGAGGACATTTTGACGGAAGCTCACTGCAGCCGATATTCTGTACACCCGGGGATCACCAAGATGGTAAAGGATTTGAAGAGGACGATGTACTGGCCGGGTATGAAGAAAGATATTACGTATTTTGTGACGCATTGCGAGGCCTGCCAGCTCGTGAAGGCTGAGTGCAGGAACCCGGCAGGCTTGCTGCAGGTGCTTCCGGTGCCGGAGTGGAAGTTTGAGGATATAGTCATGGACTTCATACATGGGCTACCTCGATCCCGTGCTGGGAATGACTCGATCTGGGTGATAGTGGACAGACTAACAAAGGTGGCCAGATTCATTCCAGAGGCAAAGGACACACCGGTCAGAGTATTAGTACGGAGGTTCGTTGTGCAGTTTGTGCGTTATCATGGGGTGCCCAAGACTATCGTTTCAGATCGAGATGGGCGATTTACATCCAGGGAATGGAGGTCAGTCCAGGCCCATCTGGGTTCTCGCTTGACATTCAGCACAGCTTTTCACCCTCAGACCGACGGACAGACAGAGCGCACCAACCGTACATTGGAGGATCTGTTGCGATTGTGTATTTTGGACCGTGGCGAGCCTTGGGAGAGATTGCTGCCACTGGTCGAGTTTACGTACAACAACACTCATCAGTCCAGCATAGGCATGGCTCCATACGAGGCGTTGTACGGAAGGAGGTGCAGGACCCCACTATCATGGGTTCAGGATGAGGACCCGCAGGCACTAGGCTCAGAGTTTGTGGGAGATACAGATGCTCAGATTAGATTGATCCGGGACAGGATGTTGGAAGCCCAGAGCAGACAGGCGAAATACTACGATGCGAGGCATCGTCAAGTGGAGTTCCAGGTAGGGGACCGAGTTTTCTTGAAGATACGGCCGATGCACGGAGTTTCGCGGGTGCGTGGGCGGAAGAAGCTCAGTCCGAGATATATGGGGCCTTATAGGATCCTGGAGCGGATCGGCCCCTTAGCCTATAGACTGGAGCTACCGCCGGAGTTAGCGGGATTACATGACGTCTTCCACGTTTCCTCACTTCGGAGGGCTCTACTACGCCCTGAGCAGCTGATCTCCTCGGCAGATGGCCCGGTGGCCTCGGATCGATCAGTCAACTTGGAGCCTATCAGGATTGACGATACAGCAGTGCGGGTCTTGCGACGGAAGAAGGTTCCGCTAGTCAAGGTTCTGTGGAACAATCATGGGCAGGAGGAGCATACATGGGAGCCACAGGACTTGATGCAGCAAAAATACCCGGAACTTTTTCGTCAGGTATACCTCACCACCCCTCTGGACAATCAATTTGCCTTCTTGTTTTAAACCAATAGAACTGAAAAATTCAAGAATAGGGGCTAATCTTTTGTTTATTGGGGTGTATATACCTAGCTAATTGGGCGAATCAATCTTAGATTTGAAACCGCGCAAAGCAAACATAACGTAGAGATGTAATTTCTTCAATTCTCATGGGATGTTACAAGCTTATTTTTCCGATCAGAGTCCCGTAGGCTTAGCCTTGATTTCGGGGACGAAATCTTTGTTTTGTTTATTGGGATTTGTAACATCCCATTTCCGGCTAGACCCCTAGGAGTCGGTTGGTTATGATAGAACCCTAGGAAGCCCAAAAATTGAAATAGATCGACCAAGATTTCGGGCCACGGGTTGGTCACGCCCGTGATCGACCCGCCACGCCCGTGACCTAGGGCGTGACTCCTTCGACGATCGTCGATC
Organism: Platanthera zijinensis; assembly: GCA_039513925.1. NCBI lineage: Eukaryota > Viridiplantae > Streptophyta > Magnoliopsida > Asparagales > Orchidaceae > Platanthera > Platanthera zijinensis. The sequence continues at coordinate 90,368,892 of CM077097.1, forward strand.
TCAGGGAGACGATCGTCGAGCGCAGAATTTTTCTGCCCAGGCCTGTCACGCCCGTGACCTATGTGTCACGCCCGTGACCTAGGGCGTGACACCTTCGACGATCGTCGATCCCAGCGGGACGATCGTCGAAACGAAGAATTTGCCTCATGACCTTTTCACGCCCGTGACCCACATGTCACGCCCGTGACCTAGGGCGTGACCACCCTTCGACGATCGCCGACCTCAAGTCGACGATCGTCAAACCCAGAACTTGCAGCCCGGGCCTGTCACGCCCGTGACCCATCTGTCACGCTCGTGACCTAGGGCGTGACCACCCTTCGACGATCGTCGACCTCAGTTCGATGATCATCGACCCAGAATTGTCCACACGGGCCTGTCACGCCCGTAACCCAGGTGTCACGCCCGTGACCATCCTTCGACGATCGTCGATCTCAGTTCGACGATCGTCAAACCCAGAATTGGCCACTCGTGCCTGTCACGCCCGTGACCTATGTGTCACGCCCGTGACCAAAACCGAAACGTCAGCCAGACTGGAAATTTCGGTAACCGACGTCGTAATAAATTCTGATTATGGGAATGAAAACCAAGAGTATTTATGGGTCGTTAACTACTGTAATTATTTAAATAAATAAGGAAATGTTGGTCCAATAGGAAATCGCCCCCTGGCAAACATCTCTTCGTTTCCAGCAATTCAATTCCCTGCATCATAACCGAAACGTTATTAAGAAGAAATATTAATGGCCATGAAGTTTCATCCGTTCCCCTCCCCACGCGCTGATCTATAAAAGACTCCTAAGAGCAAGAGGAAAAGGTTACACTCTCCGTCAAACTATTTCAGATTTTTTTCCCTTGCTGTTGAAGAATTTCCGGCGACGCCACCACTGCGCAAATGGCTTCCCGACGCTCTGCATGCCTCCAACCCGCGAACAAGGTCCTCCCCTCCCTCTTCTTCTGCGGATAGATCTTAGAAATTGTTAGGAGAGATATCGGGCTCAAAAGAGCCAGATCGGGTGAGCGTTTCCATGGTTGTCCAAAATTTTCATGGTGGTGGGTTCGCTGGAAACCGCCTCTCCGGCGGCCGTGCCGCCGCCCGACGATAGCCCTCACCTCAACAGAGGTGGTGGTGGTGGTGGCCGGCCAGGGAGATGGCTGGATGGCCGGGAAATAGCTTTGGAAAAGCTACAGGAAATTAAGTTTTCAGGGCTCTGGTTTCGGGCTGTAGAAGAAGATGAACAGTACCATTAAATTAGATTTTATTTTTAAAACAATTTCCGAATGAAAATATCTGTCACATTAAATAATTTGGGAAAAATACCTAGAGGCTCCTGCAGGAAAAATGGTCAACACCAATATTGTACCTCGTGGAGTCTAGGGAATTTTAAAATTTGTTTCAAGCATTTTGGACCACTGGATAGACCTCAGCACTCATTTTGGTGAAGTCTACCCATAGGGTTGTCCTGACCTTAGAAAAATTCCCCACTCCAATCCAGTCATCACAATGACTTGAAATTTGGGGTGTGGCCTAACCTTACCTATATCTAGGTACCATCCAAAAATTAGGATTTTTGGCTAATATGTTTCTATAGTTTTTAGGAAAATTCAATAATCCTAGCTTAATTAAATTAGATGGCTAAATAATTTCCAAACCCTCCCAAATTTTGGTGAGTGTTCCCTGGGTTCACCATAAGGTTCGGTATAATTTTTCATCTCATTTGGAGATGGTTTGGATTAGAAATGATCAAACCTAAGTTTTGCCCTAATAAGGGGTCTTAGGTTAAATGTGCACTTTTGAGATTTGAGTAGTCAGATCACCTCAACAGAGGCTGAGATTTTTACCACTGGCTAGTAATATTCTCTAGCACCCCCTCATAGTGTTTGAGGAGGATCGGGGTAAGTTTTGCCCTAAGAACCAAGGCCAAACCCTAAGGAGGGATCTTGGTGGTTTGTGAAGGTCATGGAGTCAAATGACCTTGGATTGACCCGAAATTTGGTGAAGAGGACCATAGGGCCATTATAGTTCTCTGGATGAAATCTTAGTAGATTTGGAGACTGTTGGGATACCTAAAAACCTAACCCTAGTTTAGGGTGCAAAACTTGTAGAGATAGGAAATGACACTAAATCACATTGAAAAGGGATGAGATCTGGGTTGAGTGAATTATAGGGATGGTACAAGCTCTGGATGTTTTACTATGAATTTTAAGATCATTATTTTGGATACTTCATTAACGATTTAGTAGCTTGTATGATTTGCTTAGAAAATTTATTATGGAATACATACTTCCTGGAAATTGATGAAATTTTAGTATAGAACGTTTATTAGGATTATAATTCTCTGTGAATTTTTCTAGGATTTTTGAAAGTTTAATTCTAAGGCTTGCTTCATTAAGTATGTTTTACCTTGAATATTTGATTAAATCTAAAGTGGTGTTTAGCAAGCTGGTAAAATTATGATTCTTTGCACAAAGATCTTTTCTATATCATACTACTGATTAGTAATTTTTCCAAAATTTTCTGATGAGTAATTTCAGTACTTCCTTCTTTACGTAGGATTAACGTGATTATACTGGATAAATTATTTAAAGGCTAAATACTTTCTGTAAAATTTTGAAAATTTGTATTTGAGGTTATCTTGCTGTTATTTAATGATCATGATTTTTGGGTAGCCATTACCTAGGAGAATCATGTAGTTCATGTTTAAAATGACCCATGGCCCGTCATTTGGGAAAATTAAATAAATATCAGATTAATTAGGAAAATTATAAGTTTCTGGATTTAGACAAATTATGATATGGTAGACCCCCAATAAATATTATAGGAGATTTGAAAGATAATTTGGTGTACCTTCCCTTGTGTACCTCATATAGCTTAGGATGGTCTGCATATAGTAAAACCACGGAAACTGAACTAGAGTAATAATGAACTTGGGAAATGGAATTTTGGTAGTTGCTGGTTGGTTAGTGCAAGCTACGATTAAGTTTCATTATTGGAAGTCAGGACAAGTAGGGTGTGAGACCGGTTAAGGTTAGGTGGCGTTCGGGAATGACGGAAGATCGTCCATCCCGGGAAGAAGAGGAAGAGTCTTAATACTCTAGGGATAGATCTAAAGTAACTAAAAGAGGATCGGGTTAAGGGAGATCAACCAATAACAATAAGTGCCTTGCGAAAGGGAACTTCGGGCCGTAATGCGGCCGTCTTGGTTCCTAGTGCCCCTTGAGAGCCCTTCACGGGGTATGCCGGGGGCAGTCCTGGGCTAACATAAACCATAGGAATAATAAAATTAAAAGAGCAACTAGTATAACTAGGGTTGCACATACACACACCTCGGTAGCTAGGAAGGTAGAATAATTGGTTGGTTGTCATTCAGACGGTAGCTCTGAAGGTAGATGCACGGACGGGACTGTCCGGGGGGCCGAGGGCTCGAGGGTTGGAGTACAGAATAAAGGTGGTGGGTCTTCGGTATCTGATAGTCGTTCACACCGACATCGGTACGTTGACTCGGCGGTGTGGGACACTTAGCCAAAGAAAGTCTGGTGGGTACAGCCAGCAGTAGTACGCGGATACTCCAGGTTGTGTTCTTCTAGGGGCGTACGGAAGGGCTAGACCTGGTAGTGTGGATACCCGCCTAGGAGTGGGGGGCCCGACCCACTGTCTCCGTTTGCCACTACGGAGGTTCCTGGGAGTGAAGCTAGCTGCCCGAACAGGGGGAACTAAAGGTCTGTGCGCATAGAGTCGTGTGCGTGAGTTGCACTTGCATGAATCATGGCATAGCATATCACTACACTCATAATTGCATACAACCGACACCCCAACGTATAAATCGGTATGGGACTTTTTATACGATGGGAGCCTTGCAGAAGATCCCTTAACTTATAAGTTTGTATGGGCATTCATATAAGTTAAGGTTACATACTTATTTACTTGCTTGTTTACTTACTGTTCTCTAGCTGCCTTTTTATACAAATTGCTACTTATTAACTGCTCTCCTTATTACTTACTGCCGTAGGATTGTTAGACCTATTTCATTTTAAATAACCACTAGATTAGCTTCCTTGTCACCTGCTTGATTATCCTCCACTTTTGTAGCTTCCCTTTCCTCCTCTCCGCCCGGTGCTTAGGAACCATGGTGGGAGGGGTAGGGGATGATAGGGCTTAGTCTTTATGACTAATGGTTTTCGAACCACAACATTACAGGAGCTCCGGATGGGAGACAGGGACCAGCAGTCCAGGGACCAGCACCAGCGGAGTACGGTGCGCATGGAGGTGGGACAGTCTAGCACTGGTGCACCTGCGACCAGCTCCGTGAGTGATTAGTAGTTTTATAGCTTCCGCGTTGAGTGACTTGTAGTGAGGATTCTGATGTACTGGGCTCGAGCTCATTTATCTATTTTCTGTTATCATTTATTGATGGACTGGATGTGATTTCACTTTTTATTTACATGTTTATGTGGGCTTGTTTACATTTATGTTTAATTACTTCTCTCTCTTGTGATCGAAAAGGACCGGCAGAATTGGCGTTTTGTAGTGGTCGCCTTCCCGTGAGCCGGTGCTACCGCAAAGCGGCAATTCTGGGCTAAGACCCCAGTGGTTTAAAAAGAAAAAAAAAGGGGGTCTTACACGCTCCACCCTGATGGCGGCCGATCGGGTCGCTAGTCATTTGCCACAGGCGCAAATCCCTCCTGCGGCGCCTCCGTCACCAAAGCCCCATGTCCTGGGGAAACCCTTCGTTACTCTTGGAGGAGAACCCTTCTAGGGTCGGCCGGCGGTGTCTTCGGCTGGACAAGAGCGCCTTGTCCCTCAACAAGTTAGTCGACGAGAAAGAGGCGGCCTGCAAACTTGCTCAGGAGGAGGCGGATGAACTGCGGAAGCAGGCCAATGCGGCAGAGGCCGCTCTCGCTCAGTACCTAGGCGGAGCAGTAGGTTTCTCAACTTGACTCAGCCTTTCCTCCCTTCCGCGTGACTTAACTCGGTTGTCCTCCCTTTCCTAGGACGTGGCGACGGCCAACAGACTGGGCACTGAGATCGCCGCCCTCCAACAGGAGAAGCAGGCACTTCAGGAGCGGGTGGATGCATTGGAGGTTGTTGCGGCTGCCCCGCTGCCATCTAAAGGCGGCTTCCAGCTCACTCATTACAGCGATCACGAGATCGAGGTGATGAAGCAGAAGAATGCGGCCGGCGCAGCAAAATACACCTTCATGATGCTGCAGCGGGCCAACCTCATCAAGGACGACAGTACCAAGCTTCTGGTGAGCGAGGTGGTACCAGAGCTGTTCCTTCCGGTACCAGAGTTGGGCGACGGGTCCTACCACCGTATATAAGGGACTCGCCGCTCGGGGCTCGCCTCGCTAGAGGCTGGTTCTCGCCAAACTTTCGTCGCAGCGATATTGCGGGCCAAGGCCCGGATTTTACAATGACTCCCCTTTTTGATCGCTCAGGATGTACCTCACGATTTCTGTTTTCCTTTTAACTGTAATGAAAATATTTCCTTTCTCGCACTCGCGGTCTATCCTTTGCCTGAATGTTATTTTATTGTTATTGTTATTTTTTGGCTTTGCTGCTGTGAGCGAGTGAGGTCGTTTGTTCGTTCTAGATTCCAAAACTTAGATTCAGGAGCAAGGGGACGTTAGTTAGTCGTGACGCGAGCAGGCGACTCGCATCCTCCGTCCAGGCTTGCCACTTCACCTGCGTTGTAGATCGGACGAGAGAAACTCGACTAGTGTGCGAGAAGACTTCGCGCGGGCCAACCTGGCCAAGCTCTCGCCTCCTATACTCCTTCCTAGAGGCTCGCCGATCTGTATGGGTCGGGGCCGGCACTCCCGGCTCGCTGACCCGCCGAAGTCATCTCGTCGACCCATCGATTCAACCATTCGCGATGCGGGCGGCTAGCTTCTTTTCTTATGTGATGTGCATGCCGAGGTTCCCCGCCCTTGTCGGTTAGTGGGGGTCTGGACGGGCTCCCGGAGTCGCGTCGAACACAGGTTGTTCGGCGGGATCTGCTCGGGGTCTGAGGCAGACTCCTCCGAGTGACATCCAGCCCTGCCAGCTTTGGGAGCCTGGCAGCGAGATCTGCTCGGGGTCTGGGGAAAACTCCTCTGAGTGACATCTAGCCCTGCCAACTTGGTGGGAGCCTGACAGCGGGATCTATTCGGGGTCTGAGGCAAACTCCTCTGAGTCACATCTAGCCCTGCCAGCTTGATGGGAGCCTGGCAGCGGGATCTGCTAGGGGTCTGGGGAAAACTCCTCCGAGTGACATCCAGTCCTGCCAGCTTGGTGAGAGCCTGGCAGCGGGATTTGCTCGGGGGCTGGGGAAGACTCCTTCGAGTGACATCCAGCCCTGCCAGCTTGATGGGAGCCTAGCAGCGGGATCTGCTCGGGGTATGGGGCAGACTCCTCCGAGCGACATCCAGCCCTGCCAGCTTGATGAGAGCCTGGCAGCGGGATCTGCTCGGGGTATGGGGAAAACTCCTCCGAGTGACATCCATCCCTGCCAGCTTGGTGGGAGCCTGAAAGCGGGATCTGCTCGGGGTCTGGGGCAGACTCCTCCGAGTGACATCCAGCTCTGCCAGCTTGATGGGAGTCTGGCAGCAGGATCTGCTCGGGGTCTGGGGCAGACTCCTCCGAGTGACATCCAACCCTGCCAGCTTGGTGGGAGCCTGACAGCGGGATCTGCTCGGGGTCTGGGGCAAACTTCTCCGAGTGACATCCAGCCCTGCCATCTTTGTAGGAGCCTGACAGCGGGATCTGCTCAGGGTTTTGGGGCAGACTCCTCTGAGTGACATCCAGCCCTACCAGCTTGATGGGAGCCTGGCAGCGGGATCTGCTCAGGGCAGACTCCTCCGAGTGACATCCAGCCCTACCAGCTTGGTGGGAGCCTGGCAGCGGGATCTACTCGGGATCTGGGGCTGACTTCTCTGAGTGACATCCAGCCCAGCCAGCTTAGTTAGAGCCTGGCAGCGGGATCTTCTCGGGGTCTGGGGCAAACTTATCCGAGTTACATCCAGCCCTGACAGCTTGGTGGGAGTTTGGCAGCGGGATCTTCTCGGGGCCTGGGGCAAACTCCTCCGAGTGACATCCAGCCCTGCCATCTTGATGGGATCCTGGCAGCGGGATCTTCTCGGGGTCTGGGGCAGACTCCTCCGAGTGACATCCAGCCCTGCCAGCTTGGTGGGAGCCTAGCAGCGGGATCTGCTTGGGGTCTTGGGAAGACTCCTCTGAGTGATATCCAGCCAATGCCAGCTTGATGGGAGCCTGTCAGCGGGATCTTCTTGGGGTTTGGGGAAAACTCCTCCGAGTGACATCCAGCTCTGCCAGCTTGGTGGGAGCCTAGTAGCGGGATTTGCTCGGGGTCTGGGGCAGACTCCTATTTGCGCTTTTCATCGTCAGGACACAGGTTCATCAAAAGAAACTTTATTAGAAACTGAAACGCCATTTACATGACTCAGGGGAAGAAACGTTTTAGGTCATCAGCGCTCTAGGTAAGACTTAGGGTCTCCCCCCCCCCACATTCCGGAGGCGGTACCCTCCCGACTTCAATGCCTCCTGTACAATGTATGGTCCCTCCCAGTTGGGATTGAGCTTCCCCACGGTGGCTGACCTCCCTGCGGAATCCACTTTTCTTAAGACCAAGTCTCCTTCCGCGAATTGTTTGACTCTGACGTGCTTGTCAAAGTATTTGGTCATTCTTCTCTTCGCTTCCTCTTTCCTGACGGCAGAGATGTCTCGCAGCTCCTCAACCATATCGAGTGAGAGGCGCAGATCCTCCTCATTCTCGGTCCTCCATTCCTCTCTGCCCTCTCCGGCCTCGACCACCCGAGGGGTTCGGACCTCGAACTCTACCGGAAGTACCGCCTCGCACCCATGGGAGAGTTTGAAAGGAGTCTCTCCTGTCGCTGTGTTGGGTGTGGTTCTAAGGGCCCATAGGACCGAAGGGAGCTGCTCCACCAAGCTTCCTCTCAGATTCTCTACCTTCTTTTTGAGGAGGTTAACAATGATCTTGTTCGCCGCCTCCACCTGCCCGTTACTCCTAGGGTGATGAATCGAGGTGAACCTCAGATCGATCCCGAGCTACCTGTAGAAGCTAATGAACTCGGCGCTGGCAAACTGAGGGTCGTTGTCTGTGACAATGGCCTGAGGCAACCCGTGACGGTAGATAATCTCCCCCCATACAAAGTTCCTGATGACCTGGGAGGTTACCTTGGCCAGCGCTTTAACTTCCAGCCACTTAGAGAAATAATCAATCATCACGAGCAGGAACCTTCCATGGCCGCTGGCCTGGGGGAAGGGCCCAACCAAGTCCATTCCTCAGATTGCAAATGTCCAGGGGGCTGTGATACTCCTGAGGCGTTGGGCCGGTTGTAGCTGGAGGGGAGCGAATAGTTGGCACTTATGACACTCCTTCGTGAACTTCGCCGCATCTTGGCCCAGGGTCGGCCAAAAATATCCTTTCCTAATGACTCGGCCTTCCAAGGTTCGACTCCCGGAGTGACTCCCGCACTCCCCTGAGTGAATTTCCTCCAAGATCCTCGGGACCTCCCTCTCGGCCACGCAGCGTGCCATCATCCCGGAGAGGGTATTCCGGTATAGCTGGACGTCTCGCATGATATAGTATGTCGACTTGTACTTGAGGCTCTTCCTGTCCATCCCTTCAGGATACTCCCCAGTGGACAAGAACATTGAGAAGGGATCCGTACACGAGGGCTGCTGCTCCACCTCCATCAGCTCCCCCTCTTCAATGGATGGGCGGAAGAGATCTGTGAGTGTACCCCCCACCCGGGGGCCATGCTTTGCTAGTTGATCTACCTGCTCGCTCTCCTCCCTGGGCACGTGTCGAATGGAGAAAGTCTGGAAGGTGTCGTTGACTCCCTTTACCTTTGCCAAGTAGAGTTGCAGAGTCGGCTCCCTCGCCTCGAACTCCCCGTTAATTTGGGAAGCCACCACTATGGAGTCAGTGAGGACCTCCACATCATTCACCCATAGTTCTCTGGCCAAGCGCAGACCCGCAATCACAGCTTCGTACTCGGCTTGATTGTTGATGATGGGGAAATGTACCACCACTGTTTGCTCGATCCATGTTCCCTAGGGGATTTCCAAGATGACCCCCGCCCCAAGGGAATTCATCCCTGAGGCACCGTCCACCATGACCTTCAAAGTATCCGGGCGAGTGAGTTCCTCCTCTACCACCTCGATCACATATTCAGCCAGGAAGTCGGTCATTGCTTAAGCCTTGATCGAGAGGTGGGGAACGAAGGAGATGTCGAACACGCTCAATTCCACCGACCACTTAGCCAATATGCCTGAATGTTCCACCCCCTTGAAGATGTTGCGGAGGGGGTGGTTAGTCACCACTCGGATCGAGTGTGCCTGGAAGTAAGGCCAGAGCCTCCGGGCCGAGATGATTAGAGCGAAGGTCAGCTTCTCCAAAATAGGATAGCGGAGCTCGGCCTTCCTCAACACCCTACTCACATAATAAATTGGGAGCTGTTTATTCCCCTCTTCCCGAACTAAAACAGAGCTCAGGGCCTCCGCCCCGACCCTGAGATACAAGAATAGATTCTCTCCCTCCTTTGGCCCCTGGAGCAGGGGACTTGAGTCAGCTGCCTCTTCACGGCCTGGAATGCCTCCTCGTATTCCGAGTTCCACTCAAACTTCCAGCCTCCTCTCAAGGTCTTGAAGAAGGGAGGGCACTTCTCCCCGACCCGAGAGAGGAACCTGCTCAACCCTGCCAGCTTCCCTGTCAATCGCTCCACCTCCTTTACATTCTGAGGTGACCCTAGCTCCAAAATCTCCCAGACCTTGTCGGGATTGGGTTCTACCCCTGCGGGGGTGAGAAGATGGCCCAGAAATTTGCCCTTGCTCGCCCGAAGATGCACTTCAAGGGATTCAGCCTCATCTTGTACTCGCGCAGGGTGGCTAAGGTTTCCTCCAAATCCTGGAGGTGAGAGTCGTTGTCTCAGCTCTTGATCATTAGGTCATCAACATACACTTCCAAGTTCCTTCCCTTCTGCTCTCGGAAGACCCTATCCATCATTTTTTGATAAGTTGCGCCTGCGTTCTTTAGCCCAAAGGGCATTATTTTATAGCAGTATCACTCATCCCCGGTGATGAAGGAGACGTCTTTGATGTCGGGAGGGTGCATCATGATCTGGTGATAGCCTGAAAATGCATCTAAAAAACTCATTACGGGGAAACCAACGGCTGAGTCAACCAGCGCGTAGATCTGAGGCAAGGGGTAATAATCCTTAGGGCATGATTTATTAAGAAGAGAAAAATCAACACACATACGCCACCGGCCGTCTCCTTTTTTAACCATTACAACATTGGAGACCCAGCCGGAGTATTGGATCTCGGATACAAAACTGGCCTTAAGGAGCTTGGCCACCTCCTCTCGAATCGGCTCGGCCAACCTGTCCGCTATGGGCCTCTTCTTCCGCTGGACCGGGCGAGCCTCCAGATCCAGGTTGAGGCGATGGCAGGCCACGTCGGCATCGATCCCAGGCATCTCGGCAGCACTCCAAGCGAAGATGTCCACATTCTTCTGGATGCACTCCAGCATCTTTCCTTGGGCCTCCAGGGTCAGCCCCCGCTAACGCGAACCTTCTCCACCTTGCCTCCGAGGGTGATAACCTCCATCTCCACGACCTCTTCTGCCGCCTCCAGACGAGGTCTCTCCCCCCATTCCTCAGCATCCCCTCCTCCTAGGGCGAGGGCCTCTTCCTCGGCTTCCTCCACGGCCATTGCCTTGGCCGGCTCTCAAACTTCCTTCACCTCCTCCTTTTAGCCGCAGCTCTCCTCCACCTCCATCTCCTCCATACCAACCCCCTGATCTGCCTCCTCCATCCTCCGCCCCATCTCTTCAGCACCATCCTGTCATAAGACGGAGTTTACGGCGGTGACATAGCACTCCCTTGCCATCTTAGGGTCTCCGCGGACCCGGACCTGGACCCCCTCGATGTTGAACTTCAGGCATTGGTGGAAGGATAAGGGGATGTAGTGGAAGGCGCTGATGAGAGGGGCCTCCCAATGATGGCTTTGTAGATGTTAAGGGCGTCCACAATGACGAACTTATAATTATGGGACTGCCCTCCCATAGAGACATGGAGTCCTACCCCTCCTTCGACTTCCTTCCTCTCCCCCGAGAAGCCAAACACGGGCCCATCCGAGGCTAACACCCACTTGGCTTCCACCTTCATCGCGTCAAACGCCTTCTTGAAGATGACGTTGACTGAGCTCCCATTGTCGATGAGGATCCGAGAGACAGTGAAATCATCGATGGGCGTCTGGATGACAAGCGCATCGCAAAAGGGGTCTTCGTGGCCCGGCATGTCCTTGACCGTGAAGGTGATTCTTTCTTCCGGGGGCGGGTTCTGCGATATGGAGCTAATGCTCCGTCGGTACATGGTGTGGAGGCTCGCCTTACGGGAAGCCTCGATCCCCGCCCCCCCCCCCCCCCCCATGGATCGCTCCAATCCCTCCCCGGGTTCCCACATCTGCCCGGTCTTCTCACCTGTCCTCCTCTGCCCGAGGCAGGACCTCCTCAATTCGCAGCCCCTGGCGGTCTTGTTGCTGCTGCTGCTCCCTGTTTCCTCTCATCTCGAGGAACTCTGGGCACTTGGTCGTGGTGTGCCCTTCCTCCCGATGGAAGTCACGGTAGGGTAACTCTACCCTAACTTTCCTTCTTCTCCTCCGCGTTGCTCTTCTCCTCTCTCCCATGGCTTTGGCCAAAGCCTCCTCTTGATCGGGCAGGGGTTGCGTCTGGCCCTACCTCCCACCTGGAGGGTAGAACTGTCCCTGGCCTCTTTGGCGGTAGTCCCCTCCTCGAAACCCTCTCCTTGCCCCCTGCTCCTGCCATTCGGGCCTCCACCCTAGCCGATGATTCGGCTCCTGGAGCCCCCACCTGGGCTGCTGCTGTGGCTGCTCCCTCTGCCGGGGCTCAGCTCTTCTTTCCTCCTGACCTCTACCCCCTCTGGGTCTCTCCTCCTCCGTAGCCCACCTGGCCAACCTCTCGACAAACTCCGGGTTCGACGCCTCCCCATCGACTTCTCTCGTCGCCCTCTCCATCAACTCCTCGTAGGAGAGGGGGGAATCCTCTTCAACTCCATTCGAAAGAAAACCTGTTGTAGCCCCAGGGTGAAGGCCATCATAAGAGTGTGGTCTGGCATCTCCTGAACCTGGGTGACCTCCTCCTGAAAGCGGTCAACGTAGCTCCCCAGGGTATCATTCACCCCCTGCTTGATGCGGAACAGGGACTCTGACTCCCTCTTCCTCCTCTTCGAGGTTATGAACCTCAACATGAACCCCCGGTGGAGGTCCTCAAAGCAGTAGGTGGAACTCTTCGACTGCTGGTGAAACCACTCTCTGTCCTTCTCCTTCAGAGTGATGGCGAAGAGCCTACACTTGAAGTCATCCGACATCTGCCGGATCGAAACCACGTCCTTAAACCACTGGAAGTGTTGGATCGGGTCTCCCTTCCCGGTGTAGTAGGACATCTCGGGCTCCCTGAACCCATTTGGGACTGGTGCAGAGGAGACCAGCTCGTTGAAGGGACTATATCTGCCCACCGGGCGAGCTGGAGGGTCTCGCGCTCCCAGCTCGTCGAACCTGCCGCCGCTCCCCGAACCTGGGAAGAGCACTCGCCCGGGGAGCTCAGCACCACGACCTTCCTTGGCGACCTCCTTCCCAGCTCGCCTGGTGGGCGTAACCTTGCCGAGCGCCGGATCCACGAGAACTGAAATCGTCGGGGTCGAGCTCTCAGCACGCACGCCGAGCGTGAATCGAACCATGTCGAGAACCTCCTGCCAGAAATCCTCGAGCATCCCAAGGGTAGCGAGAGGGGGAGGGGTGGCAAGTCAGTTCTGTCCGATCCTTGCCCTTCTCCTCCAGTCATTGAGCTCGCTGAAGGTTTTCTGTGTTAACCACTGTCCACGCTCACCGCACCAAAAATGTTGAAATCAAAAATCGGTCTCTTGTGGAGTTCACCATTGGGGAAGGGGTGGTCACACACCTACTTTGCTCCTGCAAGAAAAAGAACAAGGAAAAGATAGCAAAGTACTAGACCAAGGGCCCGGCACGGAGGTCCCACCACACACCTGGAAGATCACTGAGCGCTTCCCCTCCTTAGCCAAATGTCGGGCTAAGGTACCTCAGAAGGCGCTAGAGAACCAGCAAACGAGTAATCATGCCCTTCTGAGGTACCCTTTGGGTCCTATTTATAGGATTCTGAAGGTGATCTGCAAATAACTAACCTTTATTGTCCTGAAATTATTGAAGACTCCTCGGGCTGTCCTGCCAACAGTCAAACTCTGTTGTTCCGAACAGCTATGTACAGCCCACCTGGGTCTGCCAACAACGGGACTCCGCTATTTTGACTGGCTAAGGGCAAGCCAGCGGGGCAAAATGGTAAGGAATCCCACCCACTGGTGATTGGGCGAGTATCCCTTTAGTGCCTTTACTCGGCGGGAGGCGCGGGCCGGGGATGGCTCGCCTAGGGGGACGTGGGTTAGAGACGGCCCGCCCGGGAAGGCGCGGGCCGACCCTCCTAGGAGAGGCGGGTAGGGATGACCCGCCTAAGAGACGGGCAGGGCTGACGCGCCTAAGAGGCGCGGGTCGGAGGGTGACCCGCCTGGGAGGGCGCGGGTTACAGACGGCCTGGCTGGGAAGCCGCGGGCTGACCCGCCTAGGAGAGGCGGGCAGGGATTACCCACCTAATAGGCGCGGGTAAGAGGCTGACCCGCCTGGGAGGGCGCAGGCCAGGCTGGCCCGCTTGGGAGACCCTTGGATTCGCGGGCCGGGGTCGACCTGCCTGCTTGCCTGAGTCCCTTCGGCGAACACGGGGTTGTACAATCATTATCTTGGCCATGCCCCTCTTCCGATTCTCAAGAAGGCCCTTCCTGATGTCTCTTTACAGGACTTTTCTTGTGAATATTGTATCTTTGGCAAGCAGCATCGTATCTCTTTCCGTCTTGCATGTAACCGGAGTAGTACTCCGTTTTCTTTAGTCCATTCTGATATCTGGGGTCCTTATAAACTTCCCAGTCTTTATGGTTATTGATATTTTGTAACTTTTATTGATAATTATTCGCGCCAAACATGGTTTTATCTCCTATATGATTATGATGAGCTAACTTCTGTTTTCCGTGCATTTATTGTTGAAATACGTACGCAATTTTCTACTACGGTACAAACGCTTCGCACTGACAACGTTCGTGAATACACGAGTCGGAGCTTCTCCAATTTATGCACCGACTTTGGGATCATTCATCAAACTTCATATGCATGCACACCCCAATAAAATGGTGTTGCCGAGCGGAAGAATCGCCATCTCCTTGATGTCACTCGGTCAATCACGCTTCAAATGCAGGTCCCCGCTGAATATTAGAATTTTGTTGTCTCTACTGCTTGCTTTCTCATTAATCGTATGCCCTCCTCGGTCCTTAACTTTGCTTCTCCATTCAGTCTCTTATTTCCTTCCAACTCCCCCTTTCCTCTCATGCCTTGAACTTTTGGATGTGTCTGTTATGTTCACTCTCTCGGACCACCCAGTGACAAACTCGCCGCCCGCGCCACCAAATGTATCTTTGTTGGCTACTCACGTACCCAAAAGGGGTACGTCTGCTATTCTCTCACACTCAACAAGGTGCTTGTCTCCGTGGATGTTACCTTTGTTAAAGATGAAAGCTTCTTCTCTCCCACCTCCCCTCTACCACCTCAGTCCACTATTCCTCGTCAAGCTATTCACATTACCTCTCTGCCTCCTACAACTTCAGCTCCTACCGTACCAACTTCACCACCCCTCCCTCCTCCTTCACCTCTCTGTGTCTATACTCGCCGCTCGTCCAGGTTTGCAGCTCGGCAGCAGCCCCCTACTACTGATACTCTTCTACGCGTTGACAATCAAGCACCACATTCTACGTCTCATCCCATGGGAAACTATGTCTCCCTCCATCGCCTCTCTCCACCACTTCGCACATTTGCCCTCTCTCCACTATTTACATTCCTAACTCCTTGCTGGAAGCTCTACAACATCCGAGCTAGCATGCGGCCATGGACGACGAGATGGCAGCTCTCTGGGCTAACCAGACTTAGGACCTTGTTCCTCTCCCTCCTGGTTAATCTTGTGTTAGCTGTGAATGGGTCTTTACAATCAAACATGCTCCCGATTGAACATTTGATTATCTCAAAGCCCATCTGGTGGCCCGACGCTTCACCCAGCAACATGGCCTCGATTACGACGAAATGTTCTCACTGGTGGCCAAACTAAGTACTGTCCGGGTTCTGATCTCTCTTGTTGTGCACCGCCAATGGTCCCTTCATCAATTAGATATCAAGAATGCTTTTCTCAATGACGATCTTCAAGAGACTGTGTATATGCACCAACCACCTGGGTTTGAGACCACGGGGGAGTCTCATATATGCCTTCTCTGGAAGTCTATATATGGTCTCAAACAATCCCAACGCGCTTCGTTTTATAAGTTCAGTAAGGTGGTTCACGAGATGGTATTCACTCAGAGTTCTGCTGATTTCTCTCTCTTTACTCGTCATCAAGAAACAGGGATAGTTCTTCTTCTTGTCTATGTTGATGACATCCTAATTACGGGAAATGACACCATTGGGATCCAGAAAATCAAACAACATCTGAACTCCGCACTTCAGATAAAAGATCTGGTCAATCTGCGATACTTCCTTGGACTTGAGGTTGTAAAGAGACCTGATGGACTAGTCTTATTCAATGAAAGTACTGCATAGGTCTTCTACAAAGTCCGGGCTACTCGGGATGCAAGCCTACAGATACTCCAATGGATATGAATCATCAGCTGTCAAATCATGACTCTGGGAATGACCCTGTTCTGACCAATCCAGAGTACTATCGATGCTTGGTGGGGAAACTTATCTACCTCACAGTTACACGGCCTGATATCTCATTCGTTGTTGGAGTTGAAAGCCGATTCATGCATACCCCTCGAACTTCTCATCTTCGAGCCGTCGAGCGGATCCTCAGATATTTAAAGAAGGCTCCAAGACAAGGACTTGTTTATAAGTCATCAACTTTCTTATCTCTTGTTTCCTACTCTGATGCAAACTCGCAAGGTCACTTGATTATAGACATTCCACAACTGGTTTTTGCACCTATCTCAGTGGACATCTTATTACCTGGCGCAATAAGATACAGACTGTTATTGCTTGCTCATCCGCCAAGGCTGAATATCGTGTTATGACATCGGTTGTGTCTGAGGTCACCTGGCTAAAGGGCCTACTCAGCGATATGGGTCTCATAGTCTCCTCTCCTGCTACCCTGCTCTGTAACAGTCAAGTGGCCATACATATTGCCAAAAATCCAGTTTTTCATGAGTTCACGAAGCACATTGAAGTTGACTGTCACTTCATTCGGGAGAAGGTTCAATCAAAGAAGATAGTATTGGAACATGTCACGGCCTCCGGTCAAATTGCTGATATCTTCACTAAAGCTCTCTCTTGGACTCTGTACTATCAGTTTTTATCCAAGATTGGCGCATGACTTATATGCTCCAGCTTGCGGGGGAGTGTTAAAGATAAAATCAAATTAGTCCATTTGAGAGGCCCATGTATATTGGCCCATGTATAACTTCTTTAGTCTCACATTGTAAATGTAGAGTTCTCTCCCTCTCTATATAAGTGTATGTATTCCTATTATTTGATATACAAGATAATTGAGGGTGATTTTCTCTCTCATACACTTCTCTTTCTACACCTATAAAAGATTCAGATTTGGAGATCCCAAGGGCATTCGATTTGAGAAAAAATCTAGTCCAGCAAATCGTTTTTGAGAGTTGTTCATTTCAAGGAAAAATTCATTGGAAGTTTTGGCCGGAGTTTACGAGTAAACCAAAACTCAAAAGTTGTTGTTTTTTTGTGTTTAATTTAGTCGTTCTTCTATAATCTTGTACGTCTATTTGTAACGCCGCGCATTTATCCCTTGTAATCTTTTTTGAATAGCAATAAAATCGCATCTTTATTTCACTTAAAATTATTTTCTGTCATTTTCGTTCTTTTTCACGATGTTGCATTTTTTTATATAATAATGATTTTCAGATCTTCTATAATGCTCGATCGAGATGACCCGAGGATGAGATAATATTTTTATGATCTTAGAATTGTTTTTCTCTAATTGTTGAACGCCAACAATTTACCTTTGATCAATTTTTACTATGAGGCTATATCATCAGTATATGATTTTCATGTTGTTTTTGCTCTTTAGTTAGCCGAGAGGCTCGTATGACGAATCGATCGATCATAGGTAAAAGGAGTAGAAAGCAACCATCGAAAGAGGACGACATAACTCTTCCGGATTGGAGTTAAATTCAATGGTGAGGCTACATAAAGCAAGCATTAGACGAAGCAATTTGAGAACGAAAGTTCGGTCGATACACCTAAGCTTAGTTGAATATAATCCTCGAAAGAGGGGTGTTCATGTTTCGGGAATTTCATCGGTCAAAGTTTCTTCAATAAGAGAACTGTATTTTTATCTTTCATTCCGTTATTTTCTATTTCCAAGGTGATTCAAAGATCGAGTGCTAGTTTTTAAACCATTGAATTAAGTTTGCTAATATTTCTAGTTTTGTTATTCGCAGCCCAAACTCCAAATTCTAATTGATAAGTTAATAGCAATTTTCAAAATAGAGTTACTCAACCACCCCGAGTCTAATACGATATTGGTTTTTATAAACTTATACTACTTCTGATACGGTACACTTGTCGTTGTCATTTGTAGGCATAATTTTGCGCAATCAACGAGTTCTTTAGTAGACAAGCCGGTGGGAGGACAAACCTTGGGTTCACTCAAATAGATCAAAAAATTTATCTTCGAAATAGACGTCAAAACGAATTGTTATACGGAGAGGTTGGAAGTTTATTGAAGTATTTTCAGAGAAAAACATTGGATGATCCATTATTTTATTATGCTATGCAGTTAGATTGTTCTGAACAAATCACCAATATCTTTTGGGTAGATGAAAGACTTCGTTGTGACTATGTTATCTTCGGTGATGTAATCACTTTTGACACTACATTTTCTGCCAATAAGGAATATAAACCATTTGCTCTGTTTGTTGGATTTAACCATAATTGAGGGCTTACAATTTTTGGTGTTGCCCTTTTGTATAATGAGACTATTGATTCCTTTACATGATTATTTGAGACCTTTTTACAAGCACATAGAAATAAAAAAAATTGATAACCATATTCACTGATCAAGACAATGCAATGGCAAATGCACTAAATGTGGTTATCCCAGAGACAAGATATGGGCTATGCACTTGGCATCTTATGGAGAATGGAATAAAGCATTTAGGGAACTTGATGAAAGATGGATCTCATTTTTTGAGAGATTTCAAAAGAACAATGTTTGAATATGAAGATGAGACAAAGTTTGAAGATGCTTGGAGAGTCATGATCTCATTTTATAAAGTTGAAGATAATAATTGGTTACACAAAACTTATAAATTGAAGGAGAAATAGGCCAAATGTTATATGAACAGAACAGTTACATTAGGAATGAGAAATACGCAGCTCAGTGAGAGTTTAAATGGAGATTTAAAAGACAATTTGAAATCAAATTTTAACTTGAATAGTTTTTGAAGCATTTTGAGAGAGTTGTGAATGATAAAAGATATAGAGTTATAAGCTGAGCATCAAGCAAGGGAAAAAATGCCAAAAATAAAGGTGAAAACTTTACCCTTATTGAATCAAGCAGGGAAAATGTATACTCCATTAATATTTGAGAAATTTCAAGATGAGTGGGAGAAAAGTTTAGCAATTTGTATAAAACTGAGGAATGAGCTTGGAACAACCCATGAATATTTAGTTGCTTCTTATGATGAAGCGAGCGAGTACGAAGTCATTGGTGATCTCTCCAATCAAACAGTATCATGCAGTTATAAAAAATTTAAGACGTTTGGAGTACTTTGTTCTCATGCGTTAAAGGTACTTGATGTAATGGACATAAAATTATTTCTAGAAATATATATCATGAAGAGATGGACCCGAGGTGCAAAAGAAGAGAATCTGGGGTCAACAGATATAGATGTTGTGGTATATTCTAATTTTTTATATTTTTCTTCTTTTATTACACTTGTGTTACTAAAATTTATTTTATCCTATCTCAGGGGTTTACAAACTTGGATACAACTGAGCGTTATAGGGATCTTTGTCCAAATTTGATTAAAATAGCATCCAAAGCTTTTGAGTTTGAAGAGGGTTATGTTTTCTTATAGCAAGGGATTAAAAAAATAAATAAAAATCTTGAAGATTTAAAAAAGAAGTATTATGATGTTGGTGGAGAGCCGCATACAAGTGAAAATGATAACAAAGCTTTTTGATGGGAGAGCTTCTTAAAGTAAATGGTCTTAAAAAAAGATGGTCATAAGGGAGGAAAACGACGAAAAACATGGGTAGAGAAGCAACCCAAGAAAAAGAAAAAGAAAAGACAGATGCACAAGAAAAGCAAAAGGTAATAAGCATGATTATAAATTAACATTTTTTTTCTTTATTTGTGATTGTTTTGTCATGCTTTGTAGGGTGCTTTTGACAACAATTCAATTTTACCACACCTTACACAAGTTTCAAGCGGTGCCTTCATAGATGAAGCCTTCAATGGCTGGTCATATAGTGGCGCACTATTTAACAGCAGACTATTTAATAGTGGGTTGTTCAATAACGGACTATTCAATAGGGGAGCATACAATGGTAAAGTGCATAGTGAGGACAACAATGAGCTATTCAATAGTGGTCCGTTCAATGACAGAGCATACAATGGTGGAGTGCATAGTGATAACAACAATGGACTAGTCAATAGCAAACTATTCTATAGTGGACCGTTCAATGACGGAGCATACAATGGTGGAGTGCATAGTGATGACCAAAGTACAAAGACATTTGATTTTTGGAAGTTATAATTGATATGTATTGCTAAAATTTATTTTTGTGACATTTTGATTTATTCAATCCGACAATTGATTGTATGCATATTGTCAAGGCATTTTGCTCATTACAAGAATAGTCTTTCAACTCAAATAGTCTTAAATTCTTGTTTGAACAGATTCCAGCACTAAGAAATTAATACTTGACATAGCTATTTTTTTCTCGCTACCAGCCAACTCCGGACCGGATCTATCGCTTTTTCTTCCCAAAAACTCACTCTCCTCCTCCGCACAGTATTAACTAGCACTTCTCTTCCATTTTCAGTTCACTCTCCTCCCCGATTACACCTGGCTTCATCTGCTTTGTCTAAAACAGAAAAAAAAATTAATGAAGAAGGATAATACTATACGCATCTAATTCATATTAAAAATTAGGGCATTATTACGTGCACATCACTTTTGGCTATGTGCACATCAAAATTTTAAAATAAAGGGAGATATTATGTGCACACCACTTTTGGCTATGTGCACACCAAACTCTTAAAATAAACAATACCATCACTTTTTCCAATCTCATATTAAACCTAAGTGCACACCCTACTCCTATTTTCTCCCAAAAGTCAAAATCCTACTCTCTCCCCAGCGTCAGCCTCGATTCACATGACATACAAAAAGAGTTGAATGTGATACTCCAAAAATACAATACATCATCAGATATTCAAAAAAATGAATTGAAAAGAAAACTATATGAGCTATTGAATCTATAACAAGCCAAATTGTAGAACTTTTGGTTCCGGATCGCTTAAATGGGGATCAAAAGAAAGCTTCAACAAGCAAAATGACCGTGCAGGTATTAATATTTAATTTTAAGTAACTTACAAATATTTTTTTATTTAAGACAACTAATATTCATATCTTTATGTTCATGCATGTTTACATGATCTTAATAATTTGACATGCAGATAAAATTTATGATGTTTACTTAACATTTTGGTCTGCAAATAAAATTTATAGTGTGCATATATCAAAGATGTGCACATAACCAAAAATGATGTGCACATAACAGCGCCCTAAAAAATCAAAAAAAATGGGTCTCGCTCAACAAAAAAACACCATTTTTGTGGTTTTTAGTGGGACCCACAAAAAAGTTGTGTTTTTTATTGAGTGGGCCCACTTTTTGTTATTTTTCTGTATGTGTTATGTGTGTATAATATTAGGGTAATGTTATATATAAATCACTTTTGACTATATACAAATCATTACTATATACAAATCAGTGCAAATATAAATTTATTATACACAAACCTAATGATTATATGCAAATCAGTCCAAAATTAAAAAAAAAATTAAAAAAATCACTTAATAACAATAGCTCTTGAGGTATAAATTTTTTTTCTTATAAAAATCAATAGCTCGTATAAATACTTTAAATCTTGCTATAATTGGGAACAGTGCTAGAGTAGGAAAAAACATTCCGGCTGCTGTTAAGCACTAGATTGTCAAATTTGGAGAATCTCCATTACACGACGGCGAGGCGATATCGAGGGGCGGCGAAGGTTTTCGCGAGGAACAAAATAGGAGTGATCAGGAGGTGTATGCGGATGGGTATCGGGAGCGGGCGTACCTAATATGAGAGATCACCAACCGGGGGCTGCTTCCGCCGCCAAGGCACAAAACAAAGGAAGAGGGCTGGTCACCTGGATAGGATAGGGGCTCTGAGGTGGTTGTCGATGAAGATTCCCGCTCCATTGCGTGACGGGGACTTTAGCATGATCGTTATAAGAGATATCAGGAGGTATATGCGGCGGGATATCGGGAGCGGGCGAACATCTCATGATCCTAAGAAATGAGAAAAAATATATTTTTTGAGTATTTAGGTTGGTTTGTCTATAGTGTTTTTAAAGGACCCAAAAAATTCTAAAAATTGATTTATATATAGCCAAAAGCAATTTCTATATGACATCACCCTAATATTATCCAAAGAATTAATGGCTTCTCTTCCATTTTCAGTTCAAGGATTCGATCAGTGGATGAGAATTAATGAAGAGGCTGCAATTAAAAAAAGAAGAAAAAAAAGAAAAGAAGAGAGTTTTGTTTGAGCAGGGCAGCAAATTATTCGGTCTAAAACAGAGCCGGTAGCTATTAATCATGGGGAAAAGCTCAGAATAGCAGTCATACACAGTCCAAAATAATCACATGCGTACCAAAAAATCATCGCCCAAACATAAAAAGTAACATTTTTAGAGTAACGAAATAACAAATTTTCGATCTCAGATAAGAACAGGAGGAGGGGATTGAAAAATAATTAAAGAATAAAGAAAAAAATGTCGCTCTGTCGTTTAGAATTAAAAAAAATGATTTAGTAATCCAGGCCATCGGATCAATCCAATGGCCTGGATTATCCGAAATCCACTGATCTGGATCCTATTATGAAGGGTGGAAAAAACTCAACAGTGAGAGAAAGGCAACGAGGCATCAAAATTAATGCAGGGCGAGCGTGAGATGACCACTAGAAAATCACGTGGCGAGTGTTCATAGAGAGAACATTAAATTATCATTAGACCTGTTACGGGTCACCCGGCTTTTTCCCCGGTCCGGAGAATTGGACCGCATTAGCTCGGAGCCGAGCCGAGTGCGCAAACAGTCAAGATAAAACTGCAGCAATGGACAAAAGACGTTGATGACGTGTAAAACCCGGAAAGGGTGAAAAACCATGCGGCCGGTACTGTGTCGAGCCAAATTCCGCTAGATTCTTGGGGCGTTACAATTATGAGTTTGATCTCGGAGTGCGACAGACCGCTACTCCATTACAAGCACGGAAAAAGACAGCAAAAAGAGGAAAAATCTTCTAAGTCATCAAAGCCTCGATGTAAGCGCATCGGCCTTGAGCTGACGACGATCTCGCGGAATCTAGGTGGGAGCGTTCTGGTTGGAAAATACTCTAAGTCCACAGGCCTGGAAAAATGCGCTCTCGTTAATGTGAATCCTAGATGGGAGCGCTCTCGCGGAGGGGATTGACGTCACTTGAGGCGTGAGAAATCCGTTGCGCTTCGTTAATACGGAGCCTAGATGGGAGCGCTCTCGCGGAGGTGGTTGACGTCACTTGATGCGTGAGGAATATGTTGCGCAAGGAAAAGAGCGGAGCGAATTCCTGAGCGAGGAATCGGCCTAAGTCCATGATTCTCGCCAGAAAACCTAAGAGCTCTCTCTTGTCTTTGTAGTTGCTTGGGTTTAAATGAAGGTCTGTGAGCTATTTATAATTTTCTGAATAGACACATTAGTTATTGCGCGGAGGAGTGATTTATGCTAGCGAATGCCGTCGCTCCATTTCTATCACCTAGATAACCACTTTTATCTTAATGAACAAAGTACCCTCCCCCCCCCCCCCCCCCGGGAAGTTCGGGCGGCCCGGGAGGGTGCACGGAGGCGGCGGAGGCCGCCGGAGTTGGAGACGGCGAAGAAGATGGTCGGGGCATGCCGGCGGCGGGGCGAACCGTCGGCGGCGCGCTGGAGTGCGCGGCCCAGAGGCCGCAAGGGATGGTCGTGCACGCTGCCTAGAAGCCGCACGGGATGGCAGCCCGCATGGCCGCGGGATAGTCGCGCGCTGCCCTGCGCGTTGTGAGCGGGCGTGCGCACGCCGCGCTGGCCGCGTGCGCGGGGGCGCGCGGGCTCGGCGCGTTTGCTCAGCTTGGTTGGGCGCCTTCGGTTCAGCGTGCATTATGGGTCCGGTCTGGCTTTTCTTCACTTGAACCGGTCCGACCCGGAAATGTTTATGGGGACCTTATCAAATGCCCCAAAATTGGTGTGCGGAAATTTCCGTCATCTTCTGGAACACTTAGGCTCAGTTTGGGGGGACTTATTTTCACCGGTCAAGCGGTTACGACCGCATGAACCGGGCCTTAATTAAGGCCCGGTTCATGCGGTCGTAACCGCTTGACCGGTGAAAATAAATTCCCCCAAACGGAGCCTTAGTTTGTCAGAGGATCCCGTGCCAGAGTTTGCATGATCCTGGTCAAAGATTGAGCCCTATTTGTTGCTCGAATTGAGATATGAGATTTTGGCAAAATATCTTCGCTGGTTTGAAACCCTTCCATACTGGCCCGTTTCTTGAGGCTTATAAAACGGGTAGGGTGGTTCTACGCCTTCTTCGGGTTTTAGTACAGACTTCCGAGCGGGCGAAGCTCGGCTTGGGAGTTAGCGGATTTTGTGGTCGTCATGTCTCCGTCAAAAAAGGTCCGTATTTTGATTTTTCGGAGCGTATTCTAGGGAGTAGACATGGCAGAGTGCGGCACGAGGTGGCCGACAAAGGGGGCGACGGACGCGAAGACGACGCGGGGAGCCTGTACGCGCGCGGGGGGGGGGGGGGGGGGGGGGGGGGGGGGGGGGGGGGGGGGGGGGCTTGCCGCGCGCGGGATGTTGGTCGCGCGCCGGACTGGCCGCGTGTGCGGGGCTTGCCACGCGCGGGCATGGCTACGCGCACGGGGCTGGCCGCTTGCGCGGTGCAGGCCGCGTGCGGGGCTGCCCGCGCGCGCGGTGCAGCCGCGTAGCTCGGGATTGGTTGCGTGCGCGAATGCATGTGTAGGTGCGCGTGCGATTTTTCTTTTTCCTTCTTTTTGGTGATGCTTCCGACGCTTCTCTTTTTTTTCTTTGCATGTGCTGAAGGGTGACGTTCGACCGCGGTCGATGTGCCTCCCGTCCACTCTGACGTTTGCTCGTGTAAATAGGTGGAGGAAGCGCTTTGGCATTTTGGAGGATGTGGAGGTCGTGATTCCTTCCCCGCTGGAGCGTGTTCAGCGTCTGCCCGCGAGATATTTCGCGATCACAGAGGGGTGCTTGAAGGCGGGCTTTTGGATTCCGCCTACCGAGGAGGCGGTTGTCGTGCTTCAATTCTACGGCGTTCCAGTGAAGCAGCTTTCCCTTGTAGGGCTGACGAGGATCATGGGTTTGATTTTCTTCTTTCGGGAACATGGCTCCCGGATGTCTGTCTGCCTCTTCTGCAAGTGGTGCGAAGTCTGTTCTGCTCCCGACGATCGAGTTGAAGTCCGAAGTAACAAAAGATGGTTGTCTTTCGAGGACAAGACTGACTACCTTCTTGGCGCGACGTTGTATGGGTTTGTCAAGAATCAGTGGGAGCTGCCCGAAATTCGGAATAATCCTCTCGACCGCTGTCGTCGGTTGAAGGGGAAGGAGTACGACTTCACTCCGCTACTGGGCTTTGAGGATCTAGACGAGCTTTGCGCCGTTTTGTCCAAGATTGGTACCTTCGTGTTGGAGAAGCGGTTGGTTCATGCCTGTCTCTCGACGGACATAAAGTTACTCTGTGTTGTGCCCTTGGGACGGAGTAAGAAGAGAAAATTTGATTTTTTTGCATCAGTTGGAGGGGAACGGGTCTCCCTCTGCTATTCCCAGGGACGTCATCGATGTGGCTGATGATTGCCCAGATGACGCGATCGCCGATCCGCTGCTTACGAGGACTGAGGGTTCCCCAGCGGTTTTAGAGAACGTGAATATTTTTCGAGAGGCCCCCGAGCTGCCATTGGAGGCGGGGAGGGGAAAGGAGCGGGAGTGCACCGCTTTGCTGACACTCATCTGGAAGGTATGTCGGTTGCCCCCCCCCCCCCCCCCCCCCCGTTATTTCTCTTCTCCACAACGCATTAGGGATGATTTGGTTATCGTGTTTGCATTTTGATAAGGCTCAAGTCATCGCTCGCTCATGGAATTATACTTATGTGTCCACAAAGGATGAACTTCACTCCGTGCGAGCAAAGCTGCCCGTGTTGGAGGACTCGATGGCAGATACGAGGAGGAAGAAGAAGTAAATCACTTCCTGGTCGTTCAACGCAGAGTCCAAGCTTACTGCTTCCCAGTCTGAGGCGGAGAATCTTCGCACCAAGTTGATGGATGCTGATGATGAGATCGGGTCTCTTCGCGAAAGGTTGGCCTCCACCGAGGTGATCCTCGAGGAGGCGATTTGTCGGACTGATTCAGTCGATGCCACACTGGTTCAGCGTGAGGCAGAGATTGAGCGAATGAAGGGAGATAATGCTTAGCTGATTTCCGAGCGGGAGGAAGTCGAGGTCGTACGGGCATCCATTGTGGCCGAGTACAAGGCATATTCTGCCTTTGAGATGGAGCAGTCTCGTATTGCTGAGGAGGTGCGTTCTGAGATGATGGATACAGAGATTGATCTGCTGATCGAGGATGAGTTCGAGGCTACATACTCCTTGGTTTTTGGTAGGGATCTTGAGCATCTTGGAGGTTTCCAGAGCGCGACACTTTGGGATTGGAGGATGCCTTTGATGATGAGGCCAATCGTGTCGTGGAGGGGTGATTCCTAGGACTCATGTCTCCTATCTCATTTTTGCTTTTGATTTTGTTTGCTTTCGAGTTATAGGCATGTTTTTGTGTGGTTGCATGTGTTCTTACTTTTATGATGATGCAGCTTATGGGGCAATGCTTTTTTGTTATATTAAGACCATTTTCTTTGGATCCTTTGCATTTTGAGTTGTGTTTGGATGTGCATACATTGTTTGTATAGTAGCAATTAGCTCAAGCATCGGTATTTCAGACTGGTCGTTAGTGGGAGAGATTCTTGTCTGTTGTTCTTTTTGGGAGGACAGGAGTTCGCTTAAGGGTTGGTGGTGCGGTTCTATTGTCTTTTCACCTACTGAGGTTTGTTTCGAGAGAGGCAGAGCAAAACCTTTGTTCGTTTGCGTCATAGGATAGTCGGGGTTCATCCAAGAGGGGGCGGCGTAGATACCTTGTCTGTTTGCGTCGTAGGAGAACCAGGGATCTTCTGAGCGGAAGCGGAGGAGAACCTTTAATCGATCACGCTTAGGGATAATTGAGGTTTGTTCATGGGGGAAGCGCAGAACCTTTATTCGTTTATGCCGCAAGAATTCCGGGTTCGTCCAAGTGGAGGTGGCATAAAACCTTTTGAAAGTCTTGATTTCAAGATCAACTAAACACCTAGAGGGGTTGAATAAGTCCAATTTAATTCTGGGTAACTTATAGATAATCACAGCACAACAATCTTAACACAGCAATACCGGCACAGTAAACACAGGTTTATAGTGGTTCCCCAATTGATGGGTACATCCACTTTCCCCCTTTGCCTATCTAGCAATAAACTAGATTCGGCCAAACACCTTCTTTCTTTCTCAGATCCTCAGATCTTGCAGCTCAGAGCCCAACTGGCTCCTACAACTCGGACTATACAAGTCTTACCACTCAGATCACCAAGATCCTACAGCTCAAGTTCTTCCCAAGAACTCTACCTCAGAGTGAATCTACACTCCTACACCTCAGGCAATCCTGCTCTACCTCACAGTGAATCCACACTCCTACAACTCAGACAATTCTGCCCTACCTCAGCCTTTATAACACAGTCTTATAGCTCAGACACTAAGCCTTACAACTCAGATTCAAAATGAATTCTACACAGAATGTCAAGAAATGGATTACAGACACCGGAGAAAATTCTCTGTGTCTATCTACCTGGATTGAGCATATGTCATCCCTATCTTCGTCTTTGCAGCAATAAGATGAGAAAAGGATCTTGAATTAAATCCCGGCTTGTTCTGGAAGCGACTAACAGAAACCTCGGCTTCTTCTTCAGGAATCAATCCCGATCTGGACTGAGCAGATATCAGCCCTTTCTTCTTCTTCTTCTTCAAAGATCTAGAGAATAATCTTCTGATTCGGCTCAGCTTGGATCGAGAAGAAATCTTCAGCTAGAGCTCGCCTAAACTGATTCGTCTTCCTCAGAGAAATACTCTGAACTTGCTGGAGTGGATGATGATTGCACCAGCGAACTCAGAACCCCTTTAGATTTTCAAATTGAAGTTCTTGACTCTGTAATAAATGTAGATGAAGACGACGAACTTCCCGCCTCTCTTTTTCAAAATGAATTAATTTTGATCAGAAAGTTTAGCAAATCTCGATCCCAGCTGCTATTTATAATCTCGTCAAATTAGCGAGATGATCGACACGTGTCCCAGTTTTAACGGTGGTTAAAACCTCAGCTTAATCGGATTGAGATCCACTATAGACTGACGACAACTTTAATGTCGATTTGCAACAAATCTGAAATTTGTTGAATTTGCTGACGTTAGCATCATTCTGGACTTAGCAAAATCAACTCTCTTTCTAGAAATTCTGCGTTCGACGAACTCCAAGCTCAGTTCGACGAACCCTGAGCTCAGCTCGACGAAATAGTGAAAGCTGAGTTCGACGAATTCTGAAATCTAAGTTCTTCTTACAGGTAAAAGCTGAGTTCGACAAATTCTGAACTCCGATCGACGAAATCTGAACTCCGCTCGACGAACAGTGGTTAAGCTGAGTTCGACGAAATCTGAAAGCTGAGTTCTTCTCACAGGTGAAAGTTGAGTTCGACGAATTCTGAACTCCGTTCGACGAAAGCAAAGCTCAGCTCGACGAATGGTGGATAAGCTGAGTTCGACGATTCTGGACTTAGAAATTTCTTCAGCTCTGCTAGGCGTTGAGTGTGTTGACCTCACTCAACGCTATTTCCCTTTAGCCTATTCTTCAACTATCTGCCTGATGGCGTTGAGAGCGTTGAGTGTATTTGCCTCACTCAATGCTATTTGCCTTAATCATATTCTTCTATTTTCCTTTTTGCTAAAAAGCGTTGAGAGCATTGAGTGTATAAGCTTCACTCAATGCTTTTATACTTGGTCTGATTTTCTGCAATCTTGCCTTCATGCTTAAGTTTGGCGTTGAGAGCGTTGAGTGAGCTTGCCTCACTCAATAATTCTGAACTTAGCTGAATTCTTAATTCTTCACAGGAAGATTAGACTCAAAGCCTTTTCACTTGGTGTTGAGTGAGTGAGCTCTACTCAACGCTTCTGTACTTAATTGAACTTTTTGTCTCATTATACTTTGACGTTGACAGACTCAGCATGGCATTGAGTGATGAAGCTTCACTCAACGCTTTTGTACTTAGTCAATTTTCTGTCTTCCACTGCTTAGGCTTTGACATGATAATCTTGACTCAACGATTCTGGCCATATGGCGTTGAGTGAGTTGAGCTCACTCAACGCCTGTTGACTTATCCATATTTCTGCATTTACAATACTATAAGTGTTGACTGCCCGCCTTCTCTCAGCATTGTTAGCTGTATGGCATTGAGTGAGCTTGCCTCACTCAATGCTTCTGGACTTAGATATTTTTTCTGACTTTCCAGCCTATCACCTTGAGTCCACCTGTCATTGTCTCTTGAACTATCTGTCCAATCATTGTGACAAAGACTAACTTGTATGCATTAACTTAAACATACATTAAATACAACTATGTCTATCTCCTTGACCTCTTTGGCATCATCAAATCAGGGCCATTGGAATCAATGGACACAACAATCTCCCCTTATTTGAAGATGTCAAAACCATTAATCAATTACCTTAGTCAATGAGATACACATCACATAGGCAGTAAAACTTATTAAATTCAGTAAGATGAATTTTACCTACTCCCCCTGGATTGCATCATGGAGAGTTTTGTCTTAGAGGTTTACCTCTCAGCTTGATCTTTTCTTGCTTGATCAATCTCTTCTCCCTATGACTTTCTCCCTGTCTTCCTACCATGAAGGAGCTTGATCCTCTATTGAGTTTTTCTCTTGTCTCTCCCCCTTGGAGACTACTTGAACATGATCAATCTCTTCTATCTCTCCCCCTTTTTGACATCTTCAGATAGTTAGGAAGGAGCATCAGTTCTTTTTCCCC
Source organism: Platanthera zijinensis (assembly GCA_039513925.1). Taxonomy (NCBI): domain Eukaryota; kingdom Viridiplantae; phylum Streptophyta; class Magnoliopsida; order Asparagales; family Orchidaceae; genus Platanthera; species Platanthera zijinensis. The sequence continues at coordinate 90,398,519 of CM077097.1, forward strand.
CTTATGTTCTCCCTAGCTGATGTAGATGAAGTCAGGAGTGCAGCTACCAACTTGCCCCTTATACAGGGTTGTCTTGTATACCACTTAAAAATCATGTATACCACATAAAAAGTCTTTATTTCAAGCAATAAACACCACTTAAAATTCTCTAGTCCTGCAACTGCTGGACTTGTTCCCCCTTAATAGGAGCATCTGGCCTCATCTTTTTTTCCACTAGGTCTGCATCACCTGCAAGAAGAATAGGCCTATACCAAAAATAATACCATATGGAGTACCTGAAGCTATTCTAAGTTCAACATACCAATTCAATTTTGAAGGTGTTGAATTTGGCTTCATCTAGTGGCTTAGTGAAGATATCAGCCATTTGCTTGTCAATGGAGACAAACTCTAGGCAAATGTCTTCTTTCTCGACATGCTCCCTAATAAAATAATACTTAATTTCTATGTGCTTAGTCCTGCTGTGTAAAACAGGATTCCTAGCAATAAAAATGACAATAGTAGAATCATAATAAAGAGGAGTTCTACTTATCTTAATGTTATAGTCTTCAAGCTGATGTTGTATCCACAGCAATTGAGCACAGCAGCTGCCTGCTGAAATGTACTCTGATTCTGCAGTTGAGATAGCCACACTCGTTTATTTCTTGCTGCTCCATGACACCAGTCTTCCACCTAAGAATTGACATGTACCAATAGTACTTTTCCTATATTCCTTACAGCCTACAAAATTTGTATCTGGTGGCTGATCCACATATACTTCCTCTTTTAAGTCCTCATTCAGAAATGCTGACTTCAGATCCATCTGGTAGACTGTGAATCCTTAATAGGCAGCAAATGCAAGGAATAGTCTCATTGCTTCCAGTATGGTATTGGGGCAAAAGTGTAATTGAAATTTATTCCTTCTTCTTGCATGTATCCTTTTGCCACCAATCTAGCTTTGTTCTTGACAATAATGTTATTCTCATCTAGCTTGTTCCTGTAGATCCACTTTGTTCCTATGACATTATGTCCCTTAGGTCTGGGAACCAACTTCCAGACCCTACACCTCTTGAACTGGTTCAGTTCTTCCTACATTGCTTCAATCCAAAAAGAGTCTTTGATAGCCTCTTCAAGCTTCTTGGGCTCTATTTGAGATAGGAAACTTGAACATAGAGCTGTGTTGATGCTCTTGCTTCTTGTCTGGACTCCATGTCTTGCATCACCAATTATTTGGTGTGCAGGATGATCCCTCAGATGTCTCTCAGCTGGAGGAAATCTTGCTTCAGCTTGCTGTTCTTCATTGTCCTCAGCTGGCTGAACTTCATTGTCTTCAGCTGGTTGTTCTTCATCCTCAACTTGTGAATCTTGAGCCCCCCTAGACAGCACCCATCTTCTTCCTTATCTTCTACTGCTGGATCACCTTCCCTGATGGTAAGCTTGTCCATCACCTCCTTTAAACTTGCAGGGCTAGAAGAGGAGTTAGGCAGCTCACAGTTAATCAAGTTTAACTCATTAAAGATATCATGGACTGATTCTTCTATAACTTAACTAGTCAATTTATAGATCCTATATGTCATACTATTGTTGTTGTACCCAACAAAGATCCCTTCTTAGGACTTGGCAGCAAACTTAATCACATAGAACTTACCATTGTTCAGTGCATAGCACATGCTACCAAAAATCCTGAAGTAGGATAAGTTTGGTTTTCTGCCATTTAGAATCTCATAGGGAGTCTTCTTGTGGCTTTTGGTGATGGAAGCCCTGTTGAGGACATGACATACAGTGTTTACTGCCTCAGCCCAGAAATATTCTGGGAGAGATGTGTCACTTAACAATGTCCTACCAGCCTCTATGAGGGTTGTGTTTTTCCTCTCAGCAATTCCATTTTGCTGGAGTGTTCTAGAAGAGGAGAACTCTTGATGAATCACAAGCCCTTCACAGAACCTTGTCATGCACTCAGACTGAAACTCAGTCTCATGGTCACTTTTGATTTTGACCACAGTACTGTGAAATTCATTCTGAATTTGCTTAACAAATGTCTGGAAGACATCAGAGGTTTCAGATTTCTTCCTTAGAAAGAACACCCAGACAAATCTAGAAAAGTCATCAACAATCACAAGTGTATAGACTTTCCTACCTAGATTATGAACTGGCATAGGACCAAATAGATCCATATGCAGGAGGTATAAACACCTCACTGAGTCTTTGGTACCAAGGCTCTGGAAAGAGTTCCTGGTCTGCTTTCCCTTTTGGCATGCAGAGTAGATACCCTCCTTGATGCACTTTACCTTAGGACCATTTCTCAATAACTCTTCACTAAAGAGTTTGTCTATGGTCTTGTAATTCAAGTGAGCTAGCCTCTTTTGCCATTGGACACAATGTGAAGCTTTCTCATCTACAACTAGTGTATAACCCATATTTGTCGAGGATGGGTCCTACCACAGCCAGGTCAGCAGAAGTCAAGGTCAACAAGTCAAGACTGAAGTCAGAGTCAACACAGAAGATAGTAGAAGGCCTGGGCGAGTATGGCGAGCTCCTCTCCCATACTCGCCAGGTAAGCGACTAGGTGAGATACTCGTCCAGCCCGTGCGAGTTCCCCCAGAAAGTTGCCTAGTCGCCAAGGGTGGGGGTATAAATAGGACCCCCCTCTCCTTGGATTTCCCTATAAATAGGACCCCAGAGGTACGAGGAAGAGACACTTGAAATCTCAGAAGGATACTCGCGAGCTCTTCGTCAGATCGCCAGCTGAACCTATAGATTCCTTTTCCTCAGAAACCAAGTCGCGACCTTGCGACTTTTCTACCAGCTAGTCTCCCTCGTACCTAGTTTGACCATTTTTGGTTGTGGAGGGGTTGCTTATTCTAAGCAACCGGGTACGTGGTGGGTCCTTCCTGCCGCAACATCTGGGGTCCTGTTAAACCTGTTCTTCGTTCTTGTCTCCTTATCTGTCTAGCTTTACTGCTTAATTAGTAGCCTTAGGCGGCCTTGATCCGAATTCTGAGGTCGGGAATTTTCCTGACTTCAATACTTGGTGTCGTGAGCGTGGATCGCAGCCAAGGAGGAAAGTTTTGTAGTTTAGCGAGATGGTGAGTGGTGTCGAGCATGGAGAGTTTGTTGGTAACTCGGCGGGAGTTGGTAACTCCGCGCGACGTGGAGAGTTCGTAACTGTGGCGGTATTCGAGGAATTCGTCAAGAGGATCGAAAGGACTGTCCTCGCCGGGCTTTCCCATCCCCCCGATGTCACTGCGACTTCTCCCCACCGCCTGACACCGCCGGACAAGGAAGCGCCGACAACGCGAGCTGGAAAGGAGCCCTCTTGGGCAAGTGGAGAGTGACCGATGCAGTCGCGGCAGTACCCGGCGAGCAGCCAAGGCATCCGGTTCCGAGATACCGAACCCGCAGCGATGTACCGCGATACTCGTCGGTGGAGCGAGTATGATAATTCGAGCGAGGATGAAACTCGTCACTGCCAGGAAGGGAGTAGCCCCTTCTATGATGAGATCCTCGAGGCCCCAGTCCCCAAAGGTTTCAGAGATCCCGTCCTCACCTACTACTCCAACAAAGATGACCCGGTCAGGCATCTTCAATGGTTTGAAGATGTCGTTTCCATCTGCAACATGTCTGATGCCTTCAAGTGTCGATTATTCTCCATCACCTTCAAGGGTAATGCGAGAGACTGGTTCCACTAGCTGCCAGCAGGTTCCATCTACTACTTCTCAGATCTGCATTGGGGCCTCATGGCGAGGTTCGCGACATCGAAGAAAAGGAAGAAGGAAGAAACCGCCCTCTTCAAAATTAACCAAGGGCATCGCGAGAGCCTTGGCCATTATATCGATCGTTTCCAGGAGGAGATCTTAGAAGTGGAGGAGGTGGACGGCTTCACCCTGATGGTGGCCTTCAAGTTTGGCCTGAAGAAAGACCTCTTCCACACGGAGATAGGCTCCAAACCTCCAAGGTCCTTTGAGTACATGGTGGAGAGGGCGAATACGTTCATCCAACGGGAGGAAAGGAACAATGATTTCTTGGCAAGGATGGGTTGAGACGAGAGGTCAAAGAGGAAGAGAGGGAGACTGACTGAGTCGGGGAGAGGAAGGATGTCGAAGGGACAGAAAGAAAGGAGAAGAGACGAGCCATGGAGAGGAGAGGAGGAGAGGAAGAGAGAAGATCCCAGGAGGGTGGAGGAGAGGAGGAAAGAAAGGCCTCGAAGGCAAGAAGAGAGGAGGCCCGCAGAGGCTCCGGAAAGGAGGGAAGAAGAAAGGCGATTCCAGTACCCAGAGAATCGCCCCCAGTGGAGGCCACTGGTTTGGCCGCATTTTCAGCAAGAGGAGAGGAGGAATGGAAACCGGCAAGGGGGAGGCTGGGGAGGAAATGGAAGGGAGGCGATTGCCATTGCTCGTCATGGGAAAAAGCGTCACAAGCTAGAAGAGCGGGCAATACGTCAGGAGGCGGAGATTCCCCTCTATTGTGATATCTATCAAGTAGAGGGGCACGAGACTTTGGCTTTCCCAGAGTTCTGGGAGGCGAGGAGGAGGCTGGAGGCAGGAGTGGTAGAAAGGGAGCAGAAGAGGCAGGAGGCCCCGGTAGGGCAAGTAGCATTCCAAGCTCCGGCGAGGAGAAGGAATGAGGACCAAGTCGGCGTGGGAGGTCAAGGAGAGGTGATCCACGGCCCAGTAGGTGGGCATGTCAGTGTTATCAATGGAGGAGCTGGACCCAGAGCTTCCCGCATGGGAAGTCTCCATCAAATCTACAAAAAGAGCGTCGCCTCGACCTCACAGCAGTCGCCGTAAACGTTAAATGAAATCACTTTCTCAGAGGAGGACATGTTGTGGATAGAGAATCCCTTCAACGACGCGTTGGTTATTCAGGCTGTCATCGAAGACTTAACCATCGACTGAATCCTCGTGGATAACGATAGTTCGGTGAATGTCATTTTCAAAAAAATGTTCGTCGGGCTTCAGGTGGAAGCAGCTCGGGTCCAGGCTGCGGATGTACCCATCTTTGGCTTCTCGGGAGAAAAGAAAGAGGTGGAAGGGGGAGTGGATCTTCTGGTTACTCTTGGTGGGACTTCAATCTGATGTCGCTTTGTCATCGTCGACGCGCTGAGCGGGTATAATACCATCTTCGGGCAGCCTCTCATCAACTACTTTAAGGCGATTCCATCGTCTTATCATCAGTGCTTGAAGTATTGCCGGGGAGACGTCCAAGTCAGGATCCGGGGAGATCCAAAGGCCTCCAAGGAGTGCTACCTGAATGCGTCAGCACCCTCAGCTGGATGGGTGATGCAGAGAGGTTAGAGAAGCTGCTGGAAAGGGAGGAGGGTATGCGTGCTGCTGAAGAGTTGGAGGAGGTAGAGGTGATCTCCCGGAGAAGATAGCCTGGTCTGCTGAAAGTTGGAGGATCCCTGCCGCTAGAGGGGAAGATCGAGATGGCCGAGTGTCTGCAAGAGAACGTGGACATCTTTTCTTGGAGCACTGCTGAGATGCCAGGGATCGACGCCGATGTTGCCTGTCACCGCCTCAACCTGGATCCCGCAGTGGCTCCCGTCCGTCAGAAGCAGAGGAAGAGTGTCGTCGTACTAGCCGGCCCGATCAGAGAAGAGGTGGAGAAGCTACTGGAAGCAGGATTTGTTTCAGAGATTCAGTATCTAGGCTGGGTCTCCAATGTTGTAATGGTGAATAAGTCCGGAGGGGGCTGGCATCTATATATCGATTTTTCTATGTTGAATAAAGCTTGCCTGAAGGATTGCTACCCCTTGCCTCAAATTGACGTGCTGCTTGATTCTGTCGTCGAATTTCCTGTGATGAGTTTTCTTCACGCTTTTTCAGGGTATCACCAGATCCGGATACACCCCCTGACTGCCGGGACGTTTCGTTCATCACCAGCGATGGATGCTATAGCTACAAGATGATGCCCTTCGGGTTCAAGAACGCAGGGGCAACTTACCAGAGAATGATGGACCAAGTCTTCAAGGAGCAAAAAGGGCGGAACCTGGAGGTTTATGTTGATGACCTCCTGGTCAAGAGCAAGAACGTCGCGGAGCATATAGCGGATCTGGTTGAGACCTTCGCCACCCTGAGGAAGTACAAGATGCGGCTCAACCCGGCCAAGTGCATCTTCGGTGCAGGAAGAGGGAAGTTTCTAGGTAATCTCCTCACTCCGAGGGGGGTGGAACCTAACTCGGACAAAGTCAGGTCCATCCTGGAGATGGCATCCCTGAGAGATCCCAAGGAAGTCCAAAGATTAATCGGAAGGTTGGCAGGACTTAGCCGTTTTCTCTTCAAGGCGGGAGAGAAGTGCTCCCCGTTCTTTAAGGCTCTTCATGGTAATCAAAAGTTTGAGTGGACTGCGGAGTGTGAGGAGGATTTTGGAAAGCTCAAGCAGCAGCTAACACAAGCTCCTCTCCTCCAAGGCCCCCAGGGAAGCGAAGACCACCTCTATCTGGGAGTAGGAGCGGAAGCAGTTAGTTCAGTGTTGGTTCGGGAAGAAGGCAAGAGGCAGCTCCCCATCAATTATGTGAGTAAGGTGTTGTGGCAGGCGGAAACGAGATATCCTATTCTGGAGAAGTTGGTGTTCGCTTTGGTAGTTTCGGCTCGGAGGCTCCGTCCTTATTTTCAGGCTCACTCCATCAAGGTAATCTCTGATCATCCGTTACGAAGTATCTTGAATGGAGTAGAGCATTCTGGCAAGCTGTCCAAGTGGGCAGTAGAGCTTAGCGAGTTCGATATTTCTTATTCTCTGAGGGTGGCGATCAAGGCCCAGGAAGTGGCGGATTTCCTGGCTGACTTCTCCGCCGAGGTGAGAGGAGACGAAGGCTCTTCCAGCACAGTCTCATAGAAAATGTTCGTGGACGGGGCTTCAAGCAGATATTCCGTGGGAGCCAGAGTCGTGCTTGTAAGCCCGCAGGGAACTAGGATCTAGCAAGTTGTCGAGATCCTCTTCCCCATCACAAATAATAAGGTGGGGTATGAAGCTATGGTGGCTGGCTTGCATCTCGCCAAGGAGCTATCAATTCGAGATCTCAGAGCCTTCACTAACTCAATGGTTGTAGCGTCGCAGATCAGAAGAGAATTTGAAGTATACGATCCAATCCTGCAAAAAAATTTAGTCAAGTGTCTGATCGGGGGGTTTCAGTCATTCTTCTTCGAGCACGTACCCTGAGAGGAGAACACCAAGGAGGATTATCTTGCCATGTATGGTCCCAGGGCTGGGAGCATAGTGACCGAGCTATTTCGACCTTCAATCGAGGAAGGGGAGATGGTGGAGATCAAACAGCGTGCCTCGTGGAAGGATCTGTTTGTTATGTTCTTAACGACGGGTCAGCTGCCTGTCAATGAGGGAGATCAAAGAAAGTTCTGTTACAAAGCTGCCTACTACTTGATGTAGGAAGGGGAGCTGTATCGCATAACTATCTCGGGGCCTTTAGCCAAATGTTTATCAGAGATTGAAATCCCTCGTGTTCTCGAGGAGATCCATTCCGGAGAGTGCGGCAGCCACTCAGGGACTTGTACTTTGGAGCAAAGGATCTTAAGGAACGGATACTTCTGGCCAACCATTCAAAAGGATGTGGAAGCCTTCTCCAAGAAGTGTTCCCAATGCCAGCTCTTCGCACCTCTTTAGTTACAACCAGCTCAACACCTTCGATCGATCACTTCTCCATGGCCCTTTGCCATCTGGGGTATGGACTTGATCGGCCCTTTTCCTCAAGCTAGCGGGCAAAGGAAGTTTGTTATTGTAATGATCGCTTATTTCTCCAAATGGATCGAGGCAAAGGCTCTAGCCAAGACCACCTCTCAAATTGTAAAGAACTTTATCTGGGGAGAGATTGCTTGTAGGTTCGGGATTCCTCTCGCCATCATCACCGACAACGGTCCGCAATTTGCTAGCTTGGAGCTGGAGAACTTTTGCAAGAAGCTAGGGACGGATCTTCGATTCGCCTCTATGCATCATCCTCGAAGCAACGGACAAGTGGAAGCCGCCAACAAGTTAATCATCAACCTTCTGAAGAAAAAAGTCACCAACTTGAAGGGCAATGGGGCAAAGCAGCTCCCCTCGGTCCTATGGGTTCTGAGAACAACTCCTAACTCGACCACGGGGGAAACACCTTTCAAGTTGTCCCACTTGTCTGAGGCACTCATCCCAATGGAGTTCGAGGTGCGGAGTCCGAGGGTGGTTGCAGCCGGAGATGGCAGCGAAGAATAGCGCTTAGAGAATAAAGACGCTCAGAGGCTCTCACTGGATTAAATTGAAGAACTTTGTGACTTGGCCTCCATCCGCCAAGAGGAAATCAAAAGGCGCATGACAAAGCACTTCAACAAAAATGTCCTCAAGCATTTCCTTGCAGGAGATCTTGTCATGAAGAAGGTTGATGCCGCAGGAAGGGGAGAAACTGTTGGCAAGCTATATACAAATTGGGAAGGTCCGTTCATCGTGCAGGACGCCCTAGCCACTGGAGGTTATTATCTACAAGATCAAGTAGGAGAGAAGCTGGGAGGTACCAGGAGCGGGGATGACCTGAAAAGGTTCTATCCCTAGCGGTAACATATGACTTCTTTGTAATCATGTTGATATGAATATGATAATTGTGGTAAGCTTGTTTCTCTCTGTGTGCTAATCTATCTCAAGACTTCTGAAGGCTTCAAGGACCAGCCCCGCGATCGACTCCGGAAATCAGTGGTCGACCTATTCCTCGTAAATAACCCAGGGCGGAATATGGGACAATGCCTCAGGACTTAAGCGTTCTTGTAAGACCGAGTTTCTGCATTGATGGCAGAAATCAGCTCCCCCTTGCATGTCGGCCTATGTCTCCTCGATTGCATCTCTCCTCCAACTAGAGGAACTATCAGGAACAGGCTTATACGCTAACCTCCTGTACTCGATAGAGGGCCGATCTCACCAAGCAATCACTAATCAAGGCATCTCAGCTATTACCAAAGCAGTATAACCTTCCAAAGAAGGGGCAAGAACAAGCCCAAGGAAGATGTCGGCCTCGAGTGCGTCCCGATGGACCCTCGGAGGAACATTACCCTTCGCTCGTGCACTAGCACTCGCAGCCAGGTGGCATGGTCGAAAGAGATCTCCACTATTGGATCGGGATACGAGCCTTCGACCCGTTCCTCCTAAATAGCCCAGTGCGGATGATATGACGATGCCTTGGGACTTAAGCGCTCTTATAATACCGAGCCTCTACATTGACGGCCGAGATAAGCTCCCCCCTTGCATGTTAGCCTATGTATCCCCAATTTCATCTCTCCTTTGACTGGAGGAATTTTTAGGAACAGGTCTGGACGCCAACTTCCCGATTTGGCAGTTTCAAGATTGTATCTTTTAAAGGTATCAGTCACTTATAAAACGTAGGTACAACTAATCCATCTGTCACCTCTCAAATAGCAGGATGAAATCAACGCAGCTCTGATGCAAGCCCTCGAGTGGTAGCAGTATCGTAAGTCCGGATTCCTACACGAGCTCCTCTCCTAGGTAATCGGTCGATCTCCTCGAATGAAATGAATTCCCCGAGCGGTAGGTTTATTATAAGTCTGAGTCCCTCCATGAGCTCCTCTCCTGCATATCGTCCCACAGACCACCTCGGGAGAGATCAATTTCCTCGTTTAGAGCATTGTCATAGTTCGTCAACTCTGTATGAGCTTCAATCCTACAGACCGACTACTTGCCTCCTCGCGTCGACTCCCACCACTCTAGTTGAGCATGACTCCTAAGAGCTGTCGAATCCAAGTAGAAGTCCCCGAGCGATAGGGTTATTATAAGTCTGAGTCCCTACACGAGCTCCTCTCCTGCATATCGGCCCTCGAACCACCTCGGGAGAGATCAAGTTCCTCATTTAGTGCATTGTCGTAGTTCGTCAACTCTGTATGAGTTTCACTCCTACTGACAGACTACTTGCCTCCTCGAGTCGACTCACACCACTCTAGTTGAGCATAACTCCTGAGAGCTGTCGAATCCAAGTAGAAGTCCCCGAGCGATAGGTTTGTTATAAGTCTGAGTCCCTGCACGAGCTCCTCTCCTAGATATCGTCCCTCGGACCACCTCAGGAGAGATCAAGTTCCTCGTTTAAAGCATTGTCGTAGTTTGTTAACTTTGTATGAGCTTCACTCATACAGACCGACTACTTGCCTCCTCGAGTCGACTCACACTATTCTAGTTGAGCTTGACTCCTGAGAGCCGTCGACTCTAAGTAGAAGTCCCCGAGTGGTAGGGTTGTTATAAGTCCGAGTCCCTACACGAGCTCCTCTCCTGCATATCGGCCCTTGGACCACCTCGGGAGAGATCAAGTTCCTCGTTTAGAGCGTTGTCGTAGTTCGTCAACTCAGTATGAGCTTCACTCCTACAGACCGACTACTTGTCTCCTCGATTCGACTCACACCACTCTAGTTGAGCATGACTCCTGAGAGCAGTCGACTCCAAGTATAAGTCCCCGAGTGGTAGGGTTGTTATAAGTCTGAGTCTCTACACGAGCTTCTCTTCTGCATATCGGCACACAGACCTCCCCGGGTGAGATCAAGTTTCTCGCTGGAGAGTTGTCGTATCCCGTAAACTCTGTATGAGCTTCACTCCTACAGACCGACTACTTGCCTCCTCGAGTCAACTCACACAACCCCCAGTTGAGTTTGACTCCTGCGAGTGTCGACTACAACGTCCAATTTAGTTGATCTGGGCTACTGCGAGGTATGCGATCATGCAGGTACAAGCAGCAATGGGCAAGCATGCGACTGCGACTATGCAGGGGCGAGCACCAAAGCGTGAGCAATAGGTGGAGACTTGCGAGTCAGCGATTAGCGAGATCCAAGTGCGAGCTAGAGACAGCGACCTGCGAGATGGCGACAAGCTAGCATATGGCGACCTTACAATCTCTCCGAGTCTATGAACCTAGCGAGCAAACAGTCAATGAGCGAGCATGCGAGCAAGAAAAAAAGCAAGTGAAGCAACAAAAGAAAAAAAAATGCATTATGTACATCAAATTTGTTACAAACTTCCAAAAAATGTCTAAGTCCTTTTTGTAGGCGACTATGAGGAATATCTGCGAGCAATTAGGACTCATCGTCATCAGTATCAGGTAGTTATTCATTGTCGCCAACATCAACATATTTCTCATCATCATCGTCGTCATCATCCTATTCACTGCTGCTACCACTGTCGCTGCTGCTGGAGTCAGAGGTCGAAGACCGGGCGTAATCGGGGGACTTATATTCCTCGGCTAGCAACTCTGGAATGAATTCCTTAACCATCATCTCCACGGATTTTTCGACAAGGTGACCGCCGAGCTTCATCCTGGCGAGCATGAAATTCCCTGCCGCTCGCGCTATTCCCCGGCGGATCGTCGGCATCTCCTCTATCTCAGGGCAAGGTCTCTTGACATCCACGTGTGGAGACTTCTCTGACATCCATCCGGGACGGCTGGGAGCCATAATGCCCGCATGACCTTCTGCCGAGGTACCTGTTCGACGTTCGGCGGCGAGCGCGCGCTCTTTAGTAGCAACTGCATGAGATTCATTCTCGACAGCTCGAACTTGAGCGGCTTCCAACTCTGTCCTTACTGTTGGCCAGCTCTTGCTCAAGCTCGGAGATCTTCTGCGCCGCCTCCATCTCGGCAGTCTGTGAATATGAACAATCAAGCCAATCAATGAAATGAATAAAGTGAAGAACCAGCCATGTCGCGTCAAAGAGGTGAGTTACCTTGTACTCCCTACAGCGGACAGATTCCATCTCCAAGGCGATCGCTTTCTTTGAGACGGTCTTCACCGCCTCTTGCGTTTTGATGAGCTTTCTCGCCGTAGAATGGGCGAGTTGAGCAGCTCGCATCATCGCGCCAGAGGTCTGATTGGCGAGTTCCTCCACCGTATATCCCGGCAGCGCCACGACATCAGCTCGCCCGTACAGGGCATGGAGAACGTCAAACGCCTCCCCCTTATCCTCCTAATCTTCCAACCAGGCGGGGAGGTTGGTGCTCAGCTACACCCGATGCTCGTCCTTGGACCAGGTCACAAGCGGACAGCCAAAGGCATCCTTACTTCCTCACCCAAGGTTGAAGTTAGGGTGGCAGTAAGGCTCCCAGACACCGACCGGAGACTCTAGATCCTTTAAGTCGGGCGACTTCCTGACCTTATTCACTGCAGGCTTTGGCGACTTGATCTTCTCCTTTCCCTTTGGCCGGCTTCCTTTTCTTTTTGCCGACATCTACAGGAGGCTTGGAGGGCTCCCTGCGCGATGAAGCGGCTTCCTTGGCAAGAGGAAGCGGCTTCTCCGGGAGCTCGCAGGCTTCTTCGAGTATCAAGCAACGGATTAAAGACAAAGATCAGACAGGCGAGTAGCTTAAAAGATCGGTCATTTTCCTTACCCTCGACATAGAAAACCTATTCAAGATTGTTGACGTTAAGTCGCTAGTAAATGACGTCGAAGCGACGACCTCTGAAGGATTCGAACAGCTGCTCGTGAACTCCTTCCAGGATTGGCGGGAGAAAGACGACGTCGGCAGGCTGATGCGGCCTCCCAAGAACGTCTTCAAAGTCGCCTTTGATGACTACTATATGCTCGCACCACCTGTGTATCTTATTCGCCGTCCCCACTAGGGTGCAGACGTGGCTGCTGAAGTAGGCGATCCCCTCGGAAGTCGCGGCGAAGGAGAACACTTTTCAGAATATAAAAAGATCGAAGATGATCCTCTCTTCTCGCAGGTAGCACAGGAATCCCATGATGATCGCCACACCATTGGGGTTGATCTGCACGGGGACGATCCCAAAGTACCGCAAGATCTCGCGATATTCGGGCCAGAAGGGAAGCCGCAAGACGACATCAAAATGACGGAGCCACAAGACTAAGGCGCCTTCGATAGGCATGTTGAGTCGCTCGCTGTGAGTAGGGAGTATGGCTGAGTAACCGTCCGGAAGAAGTCGCTCCCTGAACTCTCCCAGATCTCACTCTGTCGTGATGGATTTCTTGAAGATGGCGTTAGTAAAGTTAATGGCATGAGCCTGGCGGAGAGCACTGGCACCATCCCCAACCATTGTATGGAGAGTAAAGAAGGCGAGAAAGAGAAAGGAAGAAGAAGGTGCGTGTAAAGAAGGCGAGAAAGAGAAAGGAAGAATAAGAATGGGCGAGTAAGGCTTGATACTCGTGCGAGGAAGGTTGAGAAATCGCAACAACGTACTTAAGAGCCACCTACCCACTCTATTTATAGGCAAAGGAAAAGGGGGGTATATTAGACCGGCGAGTATCTCCCTACGTCGCCGCCTAGCCGTTCGACGAATTCTCACCGGCTCGATGAAAAAAATCCAGACATCGCAGGAGACAACACGCAGAAGACAGCAAGAAAAATAGATACTCGACATTAAAAGAAATGCGAGAATTCAAACTCGCTTATTACAAGATCAATAAATTATTTAAATAGTCGTCAATGAAGAGTTCTAAATCAAGAAGAAAAAATCCTAAGTCCTAGGCGGCCGCTCTGGGGGATGTGGATGTCGTCAAGCCCATCCCATCTCGCGTGCTCGCCGGCAATGCTCGATGGCAATGGAATTCGCGTCATCGCCGAGTCGCGGCTGCTCCTCCATCCTCGTTAGCCTTCCAACAGAGCCCATACTCGCTCGCATCCCAGCCAGCTCGTCGAGAACGAGCTGTAGGCAATGGTTATTTATCGCCAACTGGCGATCATTCTCCTTGACCATGTAGAAGCGGGCCTCGTGTCTCTCCACGGTAGTCTGAAGCTCGTCTATCCTCGCCACTCGCACCTCCATAGCTGAAATCCGACGGTGAGGCTCACAAATCACAAGTTGTTCGAACTTGATCTCCAACTCTAAGTAGGCTCGAGCACCGGCACGACGATACTCGCTCCCCGATAGCCAGATGGCGTCAATGAAAGCCGCCCCCAGAGTCGCAGGGCGATCTGTCAAAAGAGAAGAAAGAAGTCGCCTAGTCAGCTTGGCAAGCAAATCCCTCCAACCAAAGCAAAGCAATAGTCACGCGAATTACCGCGACGAGGAGATCGAGATTGTCGAGGAGAGTGGTCCGCGACCTGGTGGATCTCGTGGGCCGGAGGAAGGGCCGCTCGCCCGATCAGCGGGATTCCCTTGGACGCTGCCTATCCGGTTTTCTAACTAAAGGCTTCTGTTAAGACAGCAGCGGGATCTGCGAAAAGCTCGCCGGATTGTGTGAGGTCTTCTGTGATGAACTCACCAAGGGCTTCGAGGTTTTTTGTAGAGACGGCGGCGGAATCTGCAATAATCTCGGCGGACGATCCGTAGGCTTCAGAAGAGGCGGCGGAGGCAAAGGATTACTCGTCGCTGGCAGCGACTTCTCAAGAGCAGGAGGAGCCTTGCTCATCCTAGGCTGAGGTATCTCATCCACAGGGAGGACCTCACTCGAAGGAAGGTTCTCGCCCGCAGTAAGGGTCTTGCTCGCTGAAGGGTCCCTTCCCGCCAAAGAGTTTTCCTTCAACGAGGTGGGGTTTTCGATCACCTTGCTCGAGCTGCCATTGATTCTAACCGAGCGTGCGGTGTGGGTATTCTTCAAAGTTGCGAGTGCGAGTAGTGGCGTGGAGTGCAGAGGAGGAACGTCTAGAACCTCGTCCGGAATCGCCAATGGAGAATTTGCGAGTAAGCGAGATGGGTAAGCAAGGAAAAAGCGGCGACTAACAGTTTTGCGAAATCGAATTGGCGAGATAGCAACCTTGCGAGGAGATGAGGTCAACCCGCGGCGGCGCCGGCATATGGGTGAATTCATGTATAGTTTTCAGTGGATCGAGAATAGAGTCGAAATCGGCGACAATGGGATTTTCGTCTAGGTCGAGATCGCTAAGAAGCTTCTATGCGTCGACAGAGCAAGCGAGTTTGCTGGTCGAGGCAGCGACTTTCTCAGTAGATGGAGGCGGGTTGTTGACCTTTGAAGCGAGCGCCTTCTTGGGTATTTTTACTTGCTTCTTCTTGGGAGGGGGAAGATCAGCGACATAATCACCTTCCCGCGACCTTTTTGGCTTGGCGGGGTCGAAGTAACCAGACAATGCATCGATGCTTTCCTGAAGAAGTTTATCATTGGCGTTCGACATGGCGCGCAAGCTCGGAAAATGTGCCCCGAAAACCAGCCCTATCCCCCCCAATTTATAGAGATCGGCATCCAGCCAGCATAAAAGTGAGGGTAAGATCTACATTTACTCTAGAGGGGGTGAATAGAGTATATTAAAATAATTTTCTAATTTAAAAATTATTTAGCAGTGGAAGACTTGATTTATATATAAGTGTATTGTGCTTGCAGTAAATAAAAATTAAGTAAGCAAGAAACAAAATCACAGCACACAGCAAATCAAACACAGCAACAAGATGACACAAGGATCTATAGTGGTTCCCAATCAACCTGGGTACATCCACTCTTCTATCACCCTAGGTAGGAATCCACTGCAGGAATAGTTGATCAGGTGTCCTGGGCACCAATGAGCTTTTGATAAGGTGCTCAAAAACCAAATCAGATTTTTTGATCAGGTGTCTTGCCACCACTGAGTTTTGACAAGGTCTCAGAAACTAACCACAAAGTTTTTGAAGGGAGTTTTGAGTAACCCTTTTACAGTAGAAAAATAAAAGAGGTGAAGTTGTTCTTCTCTGTTCAACAGTCAAAGAGAAGACTAGTGGTTTGTTGTTGTCAAAGCTCCCCTTGAGATTTGCAGTTGTTCAGGAAGAGAAGCTTTGCACAGGGTGATAGGCCTTCAGTATGTTTGAGATCTCTAGCAAAGAATGATTTCAACAAAGGCTGAAATGTGATGTGTCTGGAGTCTTTGATTGATGAAGCCTTTGAACACTTGAATCAGAAGAGATCTTGAAAGAATAGAGGAATTCTTTTCTGTGGGTGATCTTCTTCACTGTTGTATTCCTTGTGTTCTGACTTCTAACTTGTAATTCTGTAGACTTGTGTCTAAAAATCTCTGCCTAATATCTCAATGATTCTGAAGAGATATACTGAAAAACAGCCTTCTAGATAACTGTTAATCAATCATAAATGACTTCCTTAAATCACATCTGTCTCTGGAGGAAAGTCCCAAGAAACATTCCTATTGGTCTTCCTTGAAACTTGCTCCAGATTAGTTAAAACGGACACAAAATCCTTTGAAATAAATGCTGGATATAAATCAGATTGAATTCCATAACTGTCTGAATTTGAAATCCTGAAATCGTCGATCTCTTCAGAAAATTGTCGATCTGAGCTCAACTAACGTCGACCTGAGCTCAGAGACTTGAACTAGACTTGAAACAGAAATCATCGATCTGAGCTCAACTATCGTCGACCTGAGCTCAGAGACTTGGATTTTGGCTAGAGACAGAAACGTCGATCTGAGCTCGGAGATCGTCGAACCGAGTTCGACGACTCGTTGAACTGAGCTCAGAGATAGTCGAACTGAGTTCGACGCCTCGTCAACCTGAGCTCGACGAAAGTTTCCTTAGTCTTCTGCACTTGTATTCGGAATCTAGAAGGTCTTGGGGGCAGCTTTCAAACCTAAGTTCTAAGCCTTAGACCTATTCTAGTTGACCTTTAAAACTATACAATGAGGTCAAGACATTTTCCTAAGGACATAGTGATCCTTACCCAAATCAGTAATAGGGTGTTCCAACAATCTCCCCCTATTTGGGTTAGGATTACTATTTACATGACATAGGAATTAAAAAGCATATAAGCAGGAATAAAAGCAAATACAACATAGCAGAATAAAGAAGTACAGCATTGCAGAAGCAGATTATAAAGTCACAGCAGATAGTCAGAGATAGATGAATACTGTTAGCTTACATAATTACTCCTTTTCTTTTCTCTTTTTGAATAAGATTTCTCTGTTGGGATTTTGAGCTTCCTTCTTAGATCTCCTGTCATCAGCAGCACCTAAGGAGGTTTGAGATTTAGGTCTGGGAACAACAGCCTCTGGGTGCAGCTTCATATAACTTTCTGGATCAAAGAATTTCCTGGAGGAGTTTCTCTCAAGTTCTTTCTTTCTTTGCTTAGATAGAGTAGTGATATTTGAAGTATCTCTTCCCTGTTCTCTTGCCTTCTTTATTTGATCAAAAGCAGCCAACTCTTTCATCCTTGTAGTCCAGGAAAGGGGATTGTTTTCTGGATCTTCAAAGGGGACAGGAGGTTCATATCTGTTCATTGAATCAGTAGGAGGAGCTCTTGAAGTAACAGAATCTTTCAGCTTGTAAGGGAAAGGACCAGAAGTTGAGTCAATGGGTCCTTGTCCTTCCCTATGATATGGATGTTGTCTGGATTGACCTCTGGAATATACTCTATATACTCTTTGGTTTCCTCTGTACTGGCCTCTCCTGGATTGGTAGCCTCTTTGTTGATACCCTCTTGATTGTGATCTATCTTGAGTCTGAGAGGAGCTTTGAGTTGCAGCAAATGAGGTCTGTGAAGCAGAGCCTCCACCAGTTCCTACATCTGGTGAAGGAGGAGGAGGATTATGGTGAGATGATCCTTTGTCAAACTTCCTCCTCTTCTTCATGGCCTTCAGCTTGTTTTTTGAATATTGCATCCAAGGTTAAGATATAGGAGAGTCATGTAGAATATAGTATGGAATGTCATTATCATCCTTTACTTTCTCTGGAGGTACTCTCTTCAAAGCTTTGCTTCTGGCTTTCCTCTTCCTTGCAATGGCTGCAGATGAGTCATCAGAATCAGTTCTGAACTTGTCACTATCTGAGCTCTGAGGATTGTCATACAATTCATAAATCCTTTTAATATATTATTTTTGTTGTTTGGATTGTTCAGTTGAAACAGCAGCAGCAGTAGTGACAGAAGCAGCACTAACAGACACACTGGTAGAAACAGCAGTAGCAATAGAAATAATTGGGGCAGCAGGAGCATCAGATACAGAAACAATAACATCAGTAACAACAGGCTCATCAACATGAACAGCAGGCTCTGAATCATTAGCCTCTGTCATCAGCAAATCATCAGCAATATCAGAACAGACTTTATCAACAGCATCTTTGATTTCAGCATTCACAATATCAGCAGAAATAACACTTTCCACAGCCTTGAGAGAATTGATATATGAGGATATTAGGTTGGGATCACAACTGAAAATAGGCACAATGGACTTAGTAAGGTCTTCAACTTCCTGAGCTGGAAGACAACTGAAATAAAGTGTATCAAATTCGGATAACAGTGACCTGAGGTCAACTGTTAGAACTGGAACTGGAGCTAGAATCTCTGGCAGACTTGTCAAAATTTTTTCTGAAGCAGGCATCATCTCTTCTTCATGTGGCATCTCCCCCTGCCTAGATTCAGTGTACACTGGATCAAGGCACCCCACAGAAGGGATTGCCTGAGGAGGATAGAAGGAAGAGAGCCTGGCAGATAACTCCTGGATAGATTTCAAAAGTGGAGCCATGGAGGTCTCCAACAAGAGTGCTAGCCTGGGAGCTAACATCTCATAAAGCTTATCTGCTAGGGCTGAAAGGTCTACTTGCTCAAGTGATGCTTGAGTAGAGGTAGATGATAATATGACAGAGGTTGATGTAGAAGGAGCTGTTGATATGGTAAGAGAAGATGTGGATGGTAGTATGGATGGTTGAGAAATGGGAATGGTGGAGATGGAAGTTATTAGAATGGAAATGGATGAGGTGAAAGATGGTTGAGCAAGAATGTCTTGAAGTAATTGTTGGTAGGAGGTAGAGGATGATGGGGGCTCAAGAGGTGAGGAAAGAGAATCATCCATGTAGGAATCATCTAGAAGACTGAATGATGGAATGGATGAATCAATGTCAAGGTGTGGTAGTTGCTGGAGGAGGTGAAAGAGTTGAGATTGGAGATGAAATGGTGATGGGGGATGAAATTGAAGAGGTGATGGTGGATGTAGGAATGGTTGAAGAAACAATTGGTGGTGATGGTGGAGATGAGGAGGAGGCAGGCAATTCTTCCAAGGGGGTAGTTTCCTGAGGGGAAGTGACCTGTACAGTCCTTGTGCCTGAAGTTGAGACAACTACAGGAGGGGAAGTGACCTGTACAGTCCTTGTGCCTGAAGTTGAGGCAACTGCAGGAGCTCTGCTTGGTTTGGTAATTTGCCTGTCCAGCTTTCCAAAGAGGGCACCAGATAGCCTCTTGGAGGAATTGATGTGCATGCCACTGGAGACAAGCAGCTGAGGGCATCTGTTATGCAGAAACAGGCCTAGAATCCTCCCAAATTTCACAAAATTCTTGTTCACCTTTTTCTTAATTAAATCAATGAAAATCTCCCCCCAATTCAAATGTTTCTTATCTACTAATGCACCCATTAAACAAAATTGATACCTGGAGATGGTATCATGAGCAGAATGCTTTGCTAACAGCACTTTTTCCACAACATCTGCTAGGAATCTATATTCTACTGACAAATTTTTCTTAAGCATCTTATTAGGGTTTGCTGCTGAGTGACCCATACTATCCAGCATACTAGCAAATTCCTCTCCAGATAACTCGACTAAATCATGCCCAGTACTTAAATGAAAGACTTTTGTTAGGAGAGCAGGAGTTAGGGATACCTGTGTGCTGGATATTATTCCAACCACTGTGTTCTGATCCAGGTTATGTGCAGTATACACCCACTCCTTGATTTCATCTGCCGCAAGTTTCATTCTTGTGGACATGATATAAACCAACTGTTGTTCCTTGAACAATTCCAGAATGTCTTTAAAGATTTGATCACTGCCTTCAAAAGAATCCATGTTGATGTCGAAGCCAGTATCAAACTTCATCGCTGCTAGGACTGCAATAGAGACAGCCATTGTTACCTGCAAAATCGAACAAACGAGACCAAGTGCAGAGATGTTTGGAGGTAAAGAAAAGTTCTGCAGAGAGTATGAATGCGCAAAAGGAGAACGACGACTGAAAAATGAATTTTATATCAGGGTTCGACGCCGAAAAGGAAAGATCGTTGAACTCCGTTCGACGATCTGGGCTTCTAAAGGAATCTGAAGAGTCTTTAACATCGTCGATCTCCGTTCGACGATATTGGAGAGCGTCGAGCTCCGCTCGACGATCTCTGACCAGAAGGAGATAGTTTAGCACTATTTAGAAAGCGCTGAACTCTAGTCAACGATTTCTGTGATCGTCGATCTCTGTTCGACGATCGTTGGGAAAACGTCGAGCGCAGTTCAGAGACCAGAAACAACCTATAGACACTAGAAAAATCAAGTTTTTAACCTAGTCTTAATTAATTTTAGGGTTTTAAAATCTTGGATCTTATTTTAAGCTTCCTCCATCTAACATTCCTAACTGATTTAGGAAGAAAGTGTGTTTCTTTTCATCCAATGGTTTGGTGAAAATATCTCCCCTTTGCAAATCAGTTGGGATATATTGAAGTTAAATTTTATTCTTCTCAACATTATCCCTTAAAAAGTGATGCCTAATCTCTATATGTTTTGTCCTATTATGGAGGACTGGATTTGTGCTATAGAAATAGCACTAGTGTTATCACAAAATATTTTTGACTTATCTAGGTTGTAACCATAGTCTAGGAGCTGATTTTGAATCCACAAAATCTGTAAGCAGCAACTACTTGCTGCCATGTATTCAGCTTCAGCAGTTGATGTGGACACAGATGTTTATTTCTTACAAAACCAGGAGACAAGTCTATCACCAAGAAACTAGCAAGTTCTTCTGGTGCTTTTCCTGTCTACTCTACATCCAGCATAATCAACATTTGAAAATCCAGTTAATTCAAATCCTAAGTCTTTTGGATACCAGAGACCTAGATTTGGACAACTTTTCACATACCAAAGAATCCTTTTTACTAATGTTAGGTGTGACTCTCTAGGGCTTACTTGGAATCTAGCACATATGCATGTAGCAAACATTATGTCAGGTCTACTAGCTGTAAGGTACAATAAAGAGCCAGTCATTGCTCTATATGTTGTCTGATCAACAGGTTTCCCATGTTCATCAGTATCTAATACAGCATTAGTAGGCATAGGTGTTTTCATGCAGGATGCTTCAGACATACCAAATTTCTTAACCAACTCTTTTGCATACTTGGTTTAAGAAATGAATATGCCATCAGCATATTATTTGACTTGCAATCCTAGAAAGAAGGAAAGCTCACCCATGCTACTCATTTCAAATTTAGAATGCATTAGGTTGGAAAATCTTTTGCACAAATTTGAATCAGTAGATCCAAAGATAATGTCATCTACATAAATTTGTACTAGTAGGGTATTTGACTTATGGGTTCTAATAAAAAGAGTTTGGTCTACTCTACCCCTTATAAAATCATTTTCCAAAAGAAAGCATGATAAGGTCTCATACCATGCTCTAGGAGCTTGCTTGAGACCATATAATGCTTTGTGCAATTTAAAAACATAATCAGGATGAGTTGGAGAGATAAAACTTGGGGGTTGTCTAACATAGACTTCTTCCTTGATATCTCCATTGAGAAATGCACTCTTTACATCCATTTGATAGACCTTGAATCCCTTGTGAGCTGCATAAGCTAGGAATATTCTTATGGCCTCTAACCTTGCAACTGGTGCAAAGGTCTGGTCATAGTCTATTCCTTCTTCTTGAGAGTATCCTTGTGCAACTAGCCTTGCCTTATTCCTTACAATGATTCCTTGATCATCCAATTTGTTTCTAAACACCCACTTTATTCCAACAATTGAGTGATCCTTTGGCCTTAGCACTAGTTCCCAAACTTTGTTCCTTTCAAATTGATGTAATTCCTCTTGCATTGCAATAATCCAGTGTGGATCTTGTTCTGTATCTTGTATGGATTGAGGATCAATTTGAGATAGGAAGCAGGTGTGCATCAGGTTTTGGTTGACCTGATTTCTGGTTTGCACACCAGCTGAGATGTCTCCAATCACTTGGGAGATTGAATGATCTCTTTATGTTACTAAATAAATAGGGAGTGTTGATTGTTAACCAACCTGTGTTGTTGTTTCCTCTTGTGGAACAACAACTGGCTCTTCAAGATAATTCTCACCAGGATGTTGAGTACCAAGATATTGAGTATCCTCTTCATCTTCACTATTTTCACCTCTTTGTTGGATAGGGTAATGTGTTGTATCCTTTTCTATAATGTGTAACCTATCCAAATTTTCTGAAAGAGAATGTACTTGCAAAGGTTCTATGGTAGAAGTATTCTTCTCCTTATAAGACATGTTAGTTTCATCAAAAGATACATGTACAGATTCTTCAATTTTAAGAGAAGTTTTGTTATATACCCTATAAGCTTTACTGATCATGGAGTATCCCAGAAACCCTCCTTCATCATCTTTGGCTTGAAATTTTGCTATGTATTTCTTGTCATTATTGTGTATGTAACAAATGCAACCAAAAATTTTGAAATAATCTACTTTAGGTTTCTTCCCTTTGAGTAATTTGAAAGTGCAGGATAAGATAAATCCTAACTCTAGAGGGGGGTGAATAGAGTTATTTAAAATAGTTTTGCAAATAAAAACTTGAGTGGAGAGAAAGTTTAGATTTACTTAGTGTATGGTGCTATAGCAAATAATCAGAGTAAAAAGAAATTCACAGCACAAAGCAAAACACAAAGAAACAAGCAATCCAGACGACACAAGGAGCTATAGTGGTTCCCCAAAATCCTGGGTAGTCCACTCTTCTATCACCCTTGATAGGAATCCACTTCAAGATGAGTTGATCAGGTGTCTTGAGCACCAGAGAGTTTTTGACCAGGTTCTCACAAACCAAAGGAGCTGATTTTGACCAGGTTTCAGCAAAACCAAAGGTAACTTTTGAAGGGAGTTAAAACCCTGTACAGAAAGAAAAAGAAAAAGGGGTGATGTTGTCTTCTCTATCAACAAGTAGAGAGAAGCAAAGTGGATCTGTAGATGTTGTCAAAGCTCCCCCTGAGATCAAGAAGTAGTTCTGGAAGGAGAGCTCTGCACAAGGGTGACAGGTCTTCAAAGATCTGATTTGCTCCAGCAAGGGATGATCCAAGAAAGTTGGATGGTTGTGTCTGAAGCAATCAGAATTCCTGTGAGTGAGCTTTCAAAACAATATCACAGAGAGAGAGCAGCTGAAGTCCTGTATTGTTGTTCTTTTTATCTCTGTCTAGCTGAATGAATAATATATCTGAGTCTTCTTCTTCCTTTTTCTTTGATAGCCGTTGGCAGTCAGCATTAAATGCTTTCCTTAAATGTCCATGCCTCAAAGGAAATGTCAGGCAGACA
Organism: Platanthera zijinensis; assembly: GCA_039513925.1. NCBI lineage: Eukaryota > Viridiplantae > Streptophyta > Magnoliopsida > Asparagales > Orchidaceae > Platanthera > Platanthera zijinensis. The sequence goes on from CM077097.1 coordinate 90,421,648, forward strand.
TTCCTTAGAAAATTCCTTGAGCCATGCACCAGATATGCTGTAACGGCCAATAAATCTTCAGCATTAATTGTCTGACAGAAGGAATTTGAATTCCTATTCAAAACTGACGGAAGTTTGGAAAACGTCGAGCTCACAGTAAAACGTCGATCTGAGCACGACACACGTCGGCCAGAGAGTGTTTTCTGTAAGCAGAACTGGGTTCGACGGAACGTCGAGCTGAGGTCGACTCCACGTCGAGCTGAGGTCGACTCTGCGTCGAGCTGAGGTCGACTCTGCGTCGAGCTGAGATCGACTCTGCGTCGAGCTGAGGTCGACTCTGCGTCGAGCTGAAGATTACTCTAACTAGCCTATGTGACCTTTATAACAACAAGGAGGTCACAACACAAAATCCCTATAGAAATATAGTCATCCTGATCCAAATAGTAATAGGGTGTTCCAACAATCTCCCCCTATTTGGATTAGGATTACTATTTACATGAATTTAGGGATTCAAAGAGAAGTAAAGCAAAAATACAATACAATATAACCAGACATATGACAGAATAAAAAGCAGCATATATATAACACTATATAGCAGCAGTAATGTTTAAATGTCCTGTGTCCAGCAGATAGAAAGAATTAAAACACCTTACTTTACTTTTTCTGTGGGGCTTTGTCTTGATCACCTTTCTTGAAGATAATTTCTCTGTTAGGATTTGAAGCCTCCTTCTTGGATCTGTAATCATCAGTTGCACCTAAGGATTTCTGATCTCTTGCACTAGGTGGTACAGCTGCAGGATGGAGTTGCATATATCTGTCTGAGTCAAAGAACTTCTTTGAATTATATTTCTCCAATTCCTCTCTCCTTTGGTCTGACATTGTGCTTATGTGAGAGGTGTCCAGTCCTCTTTCTCTAGCTTTATTGATCTTATTTAGAGCAGCCATCTCAGACATTCTAGCTTTCCAGTAAGCTGGAGTTTTGGTGGGATCCTCAAAAGGAACTGCTGGTTCAAATCTGTTGGAGGAGAGTTCTTGAGTAGTTCTTGGGGTGAGGTCAGCTCTAGGTCTGTAAGGATAGGGACCAGAGGTTGGATCAATGGATCTTCCCCTTTGATAAGGTTGAGAACCTGATCTTCCTCTGGACTGCCTGCCTCTGTTGTGTCCTCTTTGCTGATTTCCCCTTTGCTGACTATCTCCTTGGGATCTTCTTGCTTGATAGGTCTTTCCATGTAGAGATGATGGGGCTGGATTGGAAGATAGACTTGCACCGGCACCTGCATCTGGAGGAGGTGGAGGTGGAGGCTGATGGACAGGCTTGGTGGGTCCTTCATTGAATTTTCTTTTCTGTTTCATTGCCTTTCTTTGATTTTGAGAATACTGCATCCATGGCTCTGTAATTTCACAGTTGTATTTGATGTAGTAGGGGATGTCATGGTCTGTAGCTCTAGCCATTGGAACTCTTTTCATAGCTTTTGATCTTGCTTTCCTCTTCCTTGCAATGGTTGCAGAGGAGTCATCAGAATCAGTAGCAAACTCATCTTCTGAACTCTGAGATTCATCATAGGGATCTATGTACTTTCTTTTGGAGATAGGAAAAGTGATGGAGGCTGGAGCTGCTGAGGAGGTGACTGGAGGAAAATCTGCTGTCAGTGGGGAGGAGGAGTCTACCACTGCAGGAGAGGGAATAGCCTCAGGAGTCATAGAGACTGAAGAGGCTGGTTCCTAAAGGCCTGGTTCCTGAGGGCCTTGGGAGACATGGGTCTCAACTGCATCAGGTGTCTCAATTACTTCACCTGAAGTTTCAGCAGCTACTATTATTTTAACTTCATCACTAGCAGGAGCCACTGCTACCACTGCTACATCAGGGATCATGGTCTTCTGAAAAGGGATAATAGCCCTAGACAGGTCTTCTTGAAGCTGTTCTGAATTTTGAGGAGGAGCCTCAGATGCCATAGATAGGTCTTCTTGAAGCTGAGCTGGAGGGGAGAGGCTCTGGACAGAAGATGCCAATGACTGAAGGTCTAAGGCACTGCTGATTATCAGAATTGAATCTGGAGGAGGAGCCTCAGATGCTATCTGAACTTCTGCTGCTGAGACTGTCTCTGAACAAGTCTGTACAAACTGAACTGTTGAAGGATGCAGCTCTTCTTCTGCTGACATCTCCCCCTGCCTAGAGTCAGTGGCAGCTGACTCTAGGCCCCCAGAAGAAGGGCATGCCAGATGAGAGAAGAGGGAGGAGACAGAGGCAGAGAGAGTTCTCAGGGAAAGGAGGAGAGGATCCAGCTTGGCATCCAAGAGGGAGGAGAGCCTAGGGGCCAAAAGGTCAAAAATCTGATTGGCCAAGGGCAGGAGAGCTACTTGCTCAAGTGGGACTTGAGTAGAGGTAGAGGGAGTAGCAGAAAATGTAAATGGAGAAGATGTTGTGGGTGGTGCAGACAAGGGAGGGGTAACTGGTTCATGGATGGAGGAAAAGAGTAGTTCTGAAAAAGTTGATGAATGGTGGAAGTCATGAGGAGAGGAGGTAGAGGCATCCATGAAGGAGTCTTCATGAATGTCAAAGGAGAAGAGGTCCTCATGAGAGGAGGAATCCAAGCTTATGGGAAGGAAAGTTGTTTGTGGGGGAAGGGAGGATGCAATGGTAGAGATGGATGAAGGTATGGGTTGAGTGGATGAGAGGATTGTGGTTGAGGGGATGAAGGTGGATGGGAGGGAGAGGGAGGGAGATGGCAAAATCCCTGCTTCTGGACCAGTGGACTGAGGGAGAGTGACCTCTACAGTCCTGGTGTCTGCAGAAGTCCTCATTGCTGCTGCTGCCCTGGGATTCACAATTTTTCTGTCCCACTTGCCAATCAGTGCACAAGTGAGCCTCTTGGAAGCATTGATGTGCTTCTTTGAGGACACAAGCAGCTGGGGGCAGTAGTGGTTCAGAATCAACCCAAGAACCCTTCCAAAGTGGACAGAGTTCTTATCCAATTTCTTCTTAATCATTTCAAAAACAATCAATCCCCAGTTGGGATGTTTCTTATCCAAGATTGCAGCCATAAGGCAAAACTGATGCCTAGTAATGGCATCATGTGCAGTCCTCTTTGCACAGATTACTTTGCCTGTGATGTCTGCTAACAACCTATACTCAATAGCTAGGTTAACTTTTAGGAGTTTAGAGGGGTTACCAGCAGCATGCCCCATCCTGTCCAGCATCAAAGCATACTCTTCCACAGAGAGGTCTATTCCATCATCTCCAGCAGCAAAACTGAAAACCTCTGAGATGATTTGAGGTGAGATGGCTACCACATTCCCTGAAATTTTCCCGGTCAATGTATTGTTATTTGAGTTAACTGCTGTAAGAGTCCATTCTTTGATTTCCAACTCTGGGAGAGGGATCCTGGTTGACATAAAGTTAACCAGGTGCTGCTCCTTGAATAGTTCCAGTATATCCAGAAAGTACTGTGGTGATCCATCAAATGAGTCAAAGTCGATGTCGAAGCCTGAATCGAACTTCATGGCCGCCAAAGCACCTGCAGTGATTGCCATTTTCCTGCAAAAAAAAATACCTTCCAAGATCAAGAGTAAAGTATTTGGAGGGAGAAAGCTTGAGCAGAAAATATGAAAGCGCAACTGCGAACGACGGAGAAAAATGATTTTATACTTAGGGTTCGACGCAGAAATGGAAAGAACGTCGAGCTCAGTTCGACGCTCTAAGGCTCTAGGAGAACTGAAACGACTCAACAGCGTGCAGCTTAGGTCGACGTTCGACGCTTGGGCTGATGCTATACGTCGAGCTCAGGTCGACGTTGAACGAAGACGTCGACCGGAGAGAGAGAAACTCAAGAAGCCAGGGAGCTGTGAACTTAGTTCGACGCTAGAAGCTGAGTTCGACGTTCGATGCTTTTGAGGGCGACGGACCGTCGATCTCCGTTCGACGCAGCGTCGAGCTTAGTTCAGAGCTCAGAAACACCACTCAGACAGGGAAATTTTGAAATGAAATTTTTCCTATTCCTATTAATTATGGGTTTCAAAATCTTGGAGTTTTAATTTATGCTGTCTCCATCTAGCATTCCCAACTGATTGAGGAAGAAGAAGTGCTTCTTTTCATCCAAGGGCTTGGTGAAAATATCTCCTCTTTGTAGTTCAGTGGAAATGTATTCTAGTGCAATTTTCTTCTTTTCTACATTATCCCTTAAGAAGTGATGTCTGATCTCTATGTGCTTGGTCCTACTATGGAGAACTGGATTTTGTGCAATTGATATTGCACTGGTATTATCACAAAAGATTTTAGACATCTCTAAGTTGTAGCCATAGTCTAGGAGCTGGTTTTGAATCCACAACATCTGTGAGCAACAACTGCCTGCAGCCATGTATTCAGCTTCAGCAGTTGATGTGGACACAGAGGTTTGTTTCTTACAGAACCAGGAGACAAGTCTATTACCAAGGAATTGACAAGTTCCACTGGTGCTTTTCCTGTCTACTCTACATCCAGCATAATCAGAATCTGAAAATCCAGTTAGATCAAATCCTGAGTCATGTGGATACCAGAGACCTAGATTAGGACAACTTTTTACATACCTAAGAATCCTCTTAACTAATGTGAGGTGGGACTCTCTAGGACTTACTTGGAATCTAGCACAAATGCATGTGGCAAACATTATATCTGGTCTAGTAGCTGTTAGATAAAGTAATGAGCCAATGATTGCTCTATAGCTTGTCTGATCAACTGGTTTTCCAGATTCATCAGCATCTAAAACAGCATTTGTAGGCATAGGTGTTTTCATAGAGGATGCTTCAGACATTCCAAATTTCTTAACCAGTTCTCTTGCATACTTGGTTTGAGAAATGAAAATGCCATCCACATGTTGTTTAAATTGCAATCCTAGAAAGAAAGCAATCTCACCCATGCTACTCATTTCAAACTTTGAGTGCATAAGTTGTGAGAACTTTTTGCATAAGTTTGAATCAGTAGACCCAAATATGATATCGTCTACATAAACTTGTACTAGTAGGGTATGGGACCTATGGGTTCTAACAAAGAGAGTTTGGTCTACTCTACCCCTTTTAAAATCATTTTCCAACAAAAAATAAGCTAAGGTCTCATACCATGCTCTAGGAGCTTGCTTGAGACCATATAAAGCTTTATGCAGTTTAAAAACATGATCAGGAAAGGTTGGAGAGATAAAACCTGGAGGTTGCTTTACATAAACCTCTTCCTTGATGTCTCCATTGAGAAAAGCACTCTTGACATCCATCTGATATACCTTGAATCTCTTGTGAGCTGCATATGCAAGAAAGATTCTTATGGCCTCCAACCTTGCAACTGGTGCAAAGGTTTGGTCATAATCAATCCCTTCTTCTTGGCAATATCCTTGTGCAACAAGTCTTGCCTTGTTTCTCACAATTATTCCTTGATCATCCAACTTGTTTCTGAATACCCATTTGGTTCCAACAATTTGCTGGTTCCTTGGTCTTGGTACTAATTCCCAAACTTTATTCCTTTCAAATTGATTCAACTCTTCTTGCATTGCAATGATCCAGTTTGGATCTTGCTCTGCATCTTGTATGGTTTGAGGCTCAATTTGAGAAAGAAAGCAAGTGTGCATAATATTTTGATTAACTTGATTCCTTGTTTGCACACCTACTGAGATATCTCCAATTACTTGAGACATTGGGTGATCTCTTGTTGTTGCAAAGTCAACAAGGGGTGTTGATGATGCACCAACCTGTGTTGTTGTTTCCTCTTGTGGAACAACAACTGGTTCTTCACTTTGTTGGCCTTTTGAACTTTCCAGAACCTGAAATTCCTCTTCATTGTCACTAAGTTCAGTGTCTTGCTGAATTGTTGAAGGTAATGACCCTTTGTCTGTGATGGTAAGCTGCTTCAGATTTTCTGAAATTGAATGTTCCTGCAAATTGCTTATGGTAGAAGTCTCCTTCTCCTTATAAGACATGTTAGTTTCATCAAATGTAACATGCATGGATTCTTCAATTTTATTTGAGCACTTGTTAAAAACCCTGTAAGCCTTGCTAATCATGGAGTATCCCAGAAACACTCCTTCATCAGCTGTGGCTTCAAATTTAGCTAGGTATTTCTTGTCATTATTGTGAATGAAGCAAATGCAACCAAAAATTTTGAAGTAATTTACTTTAAGTTTCTTCCCTTTGAGTAACTCATAGGGAGTCTTACCCTTCAGTTTATGTATCAGGCTTCTATTCAAAACATAGTTGGAGGTGTTCACAGCCTCTGCCCAAAAGGTTAGAGGAAGGTGAGCATCTGTCAACAATGTTGTGGCAGATTCAATAAGGGTTCTATTTTTCCTTTCAACTACCCCATTTTGTTGAGGAGTTCTTGGAGCTGAGAAAGTGTGTCTGATACCTTCTTTCTGACAGAACTCTAGCATAAGAAGAGAATCAAACTCTGTCCCATGATCACTTCTGATCAGGGCAATGTGAGTATTGAACTCAATCTGTATGCCTTTGAGAAAATCTGTCAAAATCTTGAAGTTATCAGACTTCTTTCTCAGAAAGAACACCCAAGTGAATCTTGAGAAGTCATCTACAACTACTAAAGCATAAGATTTCCCTCCTAGACTTTGTACATTAATTGGTCCAAAAAGGTCCATGTGTAGTAAGTACAAAATTCTAGGTGAATCACTCTTATTAAGTGACTTGAAACTATTTTTAGTTTGCTTGCCTAATTGACAAGCCTTGCAAAGTCCTTCCTTCTTGTAGGGACCAGAAGGTAGTCCTCTAACAAGGTTGTCTTTGGATAACTTAGCAATGGTTCTAAGGTTCACATGTCCTAGTCTTTTATGCCAAAGTTCATTAGGTTTGCTAAGGGAGTTAAATAAACATATATCTACTTTAGATGAATTGAAATCAACTAGGTATATGTTATCTTGTCTATTACCAATTAAAACAATGTTGTTGTTTAATGCAATATTACATGCTGAGTTGGTAAACCAAACCTGATAACCAGCATCACATAGCTGGTTGATGCTGATTAAGTTGTGCTTTAGTCCTTCCACATAGGCCACTTTCTTGAATGTGATTGACCCTATCTTGACTTGGTCATAGCCTTTTGTTTGTCCAAAGTTTGAATCTCCAAAGATTACTTTGGGTCCATGTTTAGCTTTGAAGGACACAAGGTTCTCCTTGTTGCCAGTCATGTGCTTTGAGCACCCACTGTCCAAGTACCACTGCTGGTTCTCAATTGGATAGGTCTTTATCTGCACATACAACAAATCAATTGTTTTTGACCCAGTTTACTTTGGGCCTTTCTTGATATCCTTTAAATTCTGAAATAAAAGACATCTCAGGTTGGCTCTTATAGCCTACAGGATGATATCTCCTAGGAGGTATTATCCATTCAGCATAAGGGTTAAAGTGATGAGATGTGGAGCTGGAATTGAATTTTGAATTAACCTTTGAGAACTGAGTTTTGCTCTGAACTCGGCTCGACGCACGTCGAGCTTCGGTCGACGGACTCAGGTGAGTGCGTCGAGCTCCATTCGACGGCGAATTCTTGCTTTGTTCAGAAGGTAGAAGGCGTCGATCTGAGTTCGACGTTTTCTTGCGATTACGTCGAGCTCTGGTCGACGTCCGTCGAGCTTCGTTCGACGCTTTTTGTCCAGTTTCCTGGGTTAAGTCAGCATTCTTCCTAGCCACTATCAAGACTCCTTTACCTTTGTCACTGGTAAATTTGATTGGAGTTGTCAGCACTATAGGTTGGCTGGATGAAGCACCCAAGCCCAGTGTACCATTCAATCTTGAGTTCACTGTACTTGTGATGTCCATTAATTTGATACTTCTCCCATTAAGGGTTTCTTCAAATTGTTTGGTCTTAGATAGTTCACCTTTTAGTGAAGCTATCTCCTCCCCACATTGCTTCAACTCTTCTAAGAGTCTAAGATTATCTGAGTTAATGGATTTGCATTCACTCAATTGTTCTCTAAGAGTTATAATTAACTTTTGAGATTCAATCAAGTCAATGCACATAGATTTGAATTCAGATTTAAATTCATCAGAAGTAAAATCAAATGAACCTATTACCTGATCCTCAGTAAGTTCCTGATCAGATAGGTAGTCAGCATCAAGCTCTGAATCAGTATTCTTTTGAGATGCATTGATGGCCATCATGCAGAATCCTTTTTCTTCTGCATCATCCTCATCATCACTAGAGCTGGATGATGAATCAGACTCATCTGAGTCACTCCAGGATTCAGCCACAAATCCTTTTCTGGTGTGCTTGCTGTTGCTGGAGGAAGGCTTGTCATGGTGCTTCCTTGACTCCTTATCCTTCCTTTTATCTTTTCTTTCCTTCTTGTCCCTTCTGTCCTTATCTTGATTTTCTGGACAGTTGGGGACAATGTGTCCTGGTTTCCTGCAGCCAAAACAGATAACATCTTTATTAGTAGATCTGTCATACCTTGGCTTGTCTTTGTCTTTGGATGACCATCTTCTGAAGTTCTTTTTATTCAGCTTATTGAACCTTTTGACAAGTAGGCTCATAAGCTCTTCATCTCCCAACACCTTTTCTTTAGGTTGTTCTTCCTGTGCCTTGAAGGCAATGGTTTTCTCAACCTTTTCAGTTGGTGTGGATATCTTCTGCTCTTCTTCTCTCTTCTTCATGAATTGCTCATAACTCTTGAGCTTTCCTAGAAGAGCTTCTGTGGATAACTCACATACATTCCTTCCATCTTTAATTGACCAGATTCTTGAGTCCCAAGAGCTAGGGAAACAAGTCAGTATCTTGTCATTTATCTCAGTGAGAGATATGTCCTTTTCTAGTGATCTAAGCTCACTGATGATTAGACTCAGTCTGTTGTACATGTCAGCAACTGACTCAGACTCTGCCTTTTTGAAGTTCTCATACTGGGTGATGAGGTAGGATCTCCTATCCTTTCTTTCATCTGCAGAACCTGATACAATTTCTGAAAGTTTTTCCCAGATCTCTTTGGCAGTATTGCATTCAGCTACTTTCTGGAAAATGTCATCTGACATGGTTTGAGCCAAGATGTTCATGGCTTTAGCATCTGCTGCCTTCCACTTTCTTATGTCAGCATCAGTTCCTGAAGGAGGAGGAACAGCTGATGTACTTGTTCCTGTGGGAGGTCTTGGACAATCTGTCAACACAGAATTAAAAATGTCTTCATCAAAAGAGTTCATGTAAAGTCTAATCCTTGCCTTCCATAGCGCAAACTTAGAGAGATTGCACATAGGAGGTCTGGTGCTAGCAAAGTCCTTGTTTTGTGCCATGAGTTTTAAAGATAAGTAAAACTAAGGAAAATAACCCTTTGAGAGAAATGATCTTATCAGGGATCTTTTGATCCAGGTGTTAGCCTGTATGAATGATCAACCTGGCTCTGGTACCAATTGAAAGTGCAGGATAAGATCAATCCTAACTCTAGAGGGAGGTGAATAGAGTTATTTAAAATAGTTTTGCAAATAAAAACTTGAGTGGAGAGAAAGTTTAGATTTACTTAGTGTATGGTGCTATAGCAAATAATCAGAGTAAAAAGAAATTCACAACACAAAGCAAAACACAAAGAAACAAGCAATCCAGACGACACAAGGAGCAATAGTGGTTCCCCAAAATCCTGGGTAGTCCACTCTTCTATCACCCTTGATAGGAATCCACTTCAAGATGAGTTGATCAGGTGTCTTGAGCACCAGAGAGTTTTTGACCAGGTTCTCACAAACCAAAGGAGCTGATTTTGACCAGGTTTCAGCAAAACCAAAGGTAACTTTTGAAGGGAGTTAAAATCCTGTACAGAAAGAAAAAGAAAAAGGGGTGATGTTGTCTTCTCTATCAACAAGTAGAGAGAAGCAAAGTGGATCTGTAGATGTTGTCAAAGCTCCCCCTGAGATCAAGAAGTAGTTCTGGAAGGAGAGCTCTGCACAAGGGTGACAGGTCTTCAAAGATCTGATTTGCTCCAGCAAGGGATGATCCAAGAAAGTTGGATGGTTGTGTCTGAAGCAATCAGAATTCCTGTGAGTGAGCTTTCAAAACAATATCACAGAGAGAGAGCAGCTGAAGTCCTGTATTGTTGTTCTTTTTATCTCTGTCTAGCTGAATGAATAATATATCTGAGTCTTCTTCTTCCTTTTTCTTTGATAGTCGTTGGCAGTCAGCATTAAATGCTTTCCTTAAATGTCCATGCCTCAAAGGAAATGTCAGGCAGACATTCCTTAGAAAATTCCTTGAGCCATGCACCAGATATGCTGTAACGGCCAATAAATCTTCAGCATTAATTGTCTGACAGAAGGAATTTGAATTCCTATTCAAAACTGACGGAAGTTTGGAAAACGTCGAGCTCACAGTAAAACGTCGATCTGAGCACGACACACGTCGGCCAGAGAGTGTTTTCTGTAAGCAGAACTGGGTTCGACGGAACGTCGAGCTGAGGTCGACTCCACGTCGAGCTGAGGTCGACTCTGCGTTGAGCTGAGGTCGACTCTGCGTCGAGCTGAGATCGACTCTGCGTCGAGCTGAGGTCGACTCTGCGTCGAGCTGAAAATTACTCTAACTAGCCTATGTGACCTTTATAACAACAAGGAGGTCACAACACAAAATCCCTATAGAAATATAGTCATCCTGATCCAAATAGTAATAGGGTGTTCCAACAATCTCCCCCTATTTGGATTAGGATTACTATTTACATGAATTTAGGGATTCAAAGAGAAGTAAAGCAAAAATACAATACAATATAACCAGACATATGACAGAATAAAAAGCAGCATATATATAACACTATATAGCAGCAGTAATGTTTAAATGTCCTGTGTCCAGCAGATAGAAAGAATTAAAACACCTTGAGGAAAGAAATGTCATAGCCAAGATCACACAGTTGTCTTATGCTTATCAGGTTATGTTGCAAACCTTTCACATAAGGTACTTGTGTGATAGTGATTATGTCATTTGATATCTTACCAAACCCTTTGGTTACTCCTTTTTCTGAATCACCAAAGATGACTTTGGGTACATTCTCTACTGGAGTATATTCCTTCAGCATGCTCCTTATTCCAATCATGTGCCTAGAACATCCACTGTGCAAGTACCATATAGAGGTATGGCAACTTGGACTCACCTGTAACAAATAAATCATCTAACCTTAGGACCCAAATTCTTATTGGGTCCTAGGTGCATGTTAGACTGAAAATGAACATGCTTGCATGCAGCTCTTCTGATAGGTAAGCCGACATTATCTCTCTGGACACTATTATTGTGCCAACAATCAATATCATAGTGGCCCACTTTGCCATAGTACCAGCACTCATAAATGTTGTACCTTCTTTTAAGGGCTGGCTTAACAACATTGCTGTTAGCAACTCTCAGTCTAGCCGGTACAGTAGCAACCTTTTTCTTATTTCTTCCAGCCACAACCTGATTTGGGATATGTCTGGCAGCAGAGGTACTTGGGATATCTTGGACCCTATCAGCAGCTGCCTTCTTTTCAGAGTGCATGCTCCTAATTGCTTTAGATATGCCCAAGTTAGATTTGCTAACAGACTTTCCTTTGGTCTGATTGTGGACTGACAGACTTTGAGAATGAGTTGCAGCCTTATTTTTGAGTGTTGGGGCTGGTACACCAAACACAAATGGTTCAGGATGGTCATTTGGATTTCTTCATGGGCTGTCTTGTAGACACTAGCACCCTTGGCATTCCTACCACCATACTCCCAGTGACCATAGATGCTCTCATGGTCATACCTGTTAGATGGTAGCATCACTTTTCTGAAAGGAATTGGAGGCTTGGAGGCTAGTGGCTGTATTGGAGCGTTGCCCTTCGTTTTGGAATTGGCAGCTCTAGTTTTCCCTTTGAAGCTTAACCCATTTCTTATCCTTTTGGGAGGAGAAGGAATCTATCAAAGGCAATACATAACATGACTTTGAAAACTTAGCCACTAGCTCCTTATCCTTTTGGAGTTTACCTTTAAGATTCCTGATGTGGTCATTCTTGAAGGTGATTGTGCCCATCTGAATAACAATGATGTTTTTCAGCTTGCTGACTTCTTTCATCTTCAGGTCCAACATGTTTGCTGAGTCTGAAACAGCCAGTTGTAGAGAGGCAATCTCCTTTGCCTACTTTTTGGCTAGGAGCCTGCTTCTCTTCAGTGCTTGCAAGAGTTCATCATAGTCATCAATCAATTGATTGACTTCTCCTTCAGATTCAGAGTCATCTTCATCTCTTTATGCAGATGCCTCTGGTTTTGAACTTGTCACATAATCTGACACAGAGGGTAGAGAATGTACTTTGCTTGGACCAGGCTGCTCCTGGTTGGGTCCTTCCTTAGTCAAAGCCATCCGCCCAAGGCAATGGCTGTCTTCTTCTCCTTCTTCAACCCTGGCAGCATCATCAGCTTTTCCAGCAATAACAGCCAGCATCTCAAAGAAGTCTGCCTCTACAGATTCTTCTTCAGCAATAAATAGCCCAATATAGGCTTCGTTTTTATCTTCCTTTTCTGACTCTGATGATGAGGAGTCAGTCAAGCTCTTTTGCTTCTTGGCAATAAAGGATTTCTACTTCTTTCCCTTCTGCTGATGTTCCTTCTTTTCACCAGCACCCTTTCTTTTGACAGGGCAGTCGACTATAACATGCCCTGGCTTGCTGCAATAATAACAAACCACTTTAGAAGAAACAAGTTTGTTTGGTTTAGAGCCATACCTATCCTCTTTAGAGGATTTCTTCTTGCCCTTGTAGTAATCTTCCTTGGGATAAGAAGAAGAGGATGGCCTGCTTCTCCAGTGCTTTTTCTTAGTGAATTTCTGAAATTGCTTCGAGAAGGCAGCAAAGTCTTAATCAGATATGTGGCAGTCTGATGTGCTGGTTTCTGAGCTTTCTGAATCAGATTCAGCATCACTCCTTGATGGAGAAGGTGTCTTTCTCCTGCTCCTCCTTGTGGCTTCAGCTTCGAAGGCCACTGACTTGTCCTTGACTGCAGACTTGTTGATTTTCTCCTCCTCCTTTCTGGAAGTCAGCTGCATTTCATAGGACAACAGCTTTCCAAACAGGATTGGTGGTGGAGTGTCTGCAAGTCTTCCCACTTCTCTGATGGCACGGATTTTTGTGTCCCGGTCTTTAGTTAAAGACCTGAGAAACTTGTCATTCAATTCATATGTGTTGAAGACTCTGCCATATGTCCTCAACTCATTCACAATTCTGAAGAATTTTTCATAGCACTCAGCGATGTCATCTGTATTGTTCTGCCTGAAACTTTCATACCTTGATTGAGCATGGACTTCCTGTCATCCTTCACTTCTTCTGCCCCCTCCATGTAGACAACTAGTGTGTCCCACATCTCCTTAGATGTCTTGTAGTGGACTAGGTTTTGGAAAGTGGAGTCATCTATGACACTAACTAAAATGTTTTGTGCCCTCTTATCCAATGTAGCTAAGATGATTTCATCCTTAGTCATCTCAGTGTACTTCTTTGTAGTCTTCAGATTTGCATCAAGGACTGATGTCTTTATTGGGATGAAGGGTCCTTCTTGTACTGTGATATAAATCCTAGGATCAGATGCTTCCATGAACAATCAGACCCTTTCCTTCCAGATACCAAAAGTCTCCTTCCTACAGAGAGGATGTTTCATGGATCCAAGCTCTATGTGATTCTCTCTTGAACCCATCTTGACCTTCTGACAACTGCCTTGGAGATCAACTCAGACTGTTAAGTCCTTTCTTGAGCAATCTCCATTTTATACCACTTGAAAGTCTTGATTTCAAGATCAACTAAACACCTAGAGGGGGGAGGTGAATAGGTCCAATTTAATTCTAGGCAACTTATAGATAATCACAACACAACAATCTTAACACAGCTATACCAACACAGTACACATAGGTTTATAGTGGTTCACCAATTAATGGGTACATCCACTTTCCCCCTTCTCCTATATAGCAATAAATTAGATTCGGTCAATCACCTTCTTCTTTCTTTCTCAGATCCTCAGATCTTACAGCTCAGAGCCCAACTAGCTCCTACAACGCAGACTATACAAGTCTTACCACTCAGATCACCAAGATCCTACAGCTCAAGTTATTCCCAAGAACTCTACCTCAGAGTGAATCAACACTCCTACATCTCAGACAATCCTGCCCCTACCTTAGAGTGAATCCACACTCCTATAACTCAGGTAATCCTACCATATCTCAGTCTTTATAACATAGGCTTACAGCTCAGGCACTAAGCCTTAACACTCATATTCAAAATGAATCCTACATAGAATGTCAAGAAATGAATTATAGACACCAGAGAAAATTCACTGTGTCTGTCTACCTGGACTGAGCAGATGTTAGCCCTATCTTTGTCTTTGCGGCAACAAGATGAGAAAAGGATCTTGAATTGAAGCCCGGCTTGTTCTGGAAGCGACTAGCAAAAACCTCTGCTTCTTCTTCAGGAATCAATCCTGATCTGGACTGAGTAGATATCAACCCTTTCTTCTTCTTCTTCAAATATCCAGAGAATAATCTCATAATTCGGCTCATTTTGGATCGAGAAGAAATCTTCAGCTAGGGCTCGTCTAAACTGATTCGTCTTCCTCGGAGAAATACTCTGAACTTGCTGGAGTGGATGATGATTGCACTAGCGAACTCAAAACTCCTTCAGATTTTCAAATTGAAGTGCTTGGCTCTGTAATAATGGCGGATGAAGATGACGAACTTCTCGCCTCTCTTTTTCAGAATGAAATAATTTTGATCAGAAAGCTTATCATATCTCGATCTCATCTGCTATTTATAATCCCGTCAAATAAGCAAGATGATCGACACGTGTCCAAGTTTTAACGATGGTTAAAACCTCAGTTTAATCAGATTGAGATCCACTATAGACTGGCGGCAACGTTAATGTCGATTTACAACGAATCTGAAATTTGATGACTTTGCTGACGTCAGCATCATTCTGGATATATCAAAATCAACTCTCTTTCCAAAAATTCTGTGGTCGACAAACTCCAAGCTCAGTTCGACGAACCCTGAGCTCAGCTCGACGAAACAGTGAAAACTGAGTTCGACGAATTCTGAAAGCTGAGTTCTTCTTACAGGTAAAAGTTAAGTTCGAAGAATTCTGAACTCCGTTCAACAAAATCTGAACTCCGCTAGACGAACAGTGGTTAAGCTGAGTTCGACGAAATCTAAAAGCTGAGTTCTTCTTACAGGTGAAAGCTGAGTTTGATGAATTCTGAACTCCGTTCGACGAAAGCAAAGCTCAGCTCGACAAATGGTGGATAAGCTGAGTTCGATAATTCTGGACTTAGAAATTTCTTCAGCTCTGCTAGGCGTTGAGTGTGTTGACCTCACTCAATGTTATTTCCCTTTAGCCCATTCTTCAGCTATCTGCGTGATGGCGTTGAGAGCGTTGAGTGATATGCCTCACTCAACGCTATTTGCCTTAGCCATATTCTTCTGCTTTCCTTTTTGCTAAAAAGCGTTGAGATCGTAAAGTGTATAAGCTTCACTCAACGCTTTTATACTTGGCCTGATTTTTTGCAATCTTATCTTTATGCTTAAGTTTGGCGTTGAGAGCGTTGAGTGAGCTCGCCTCACTCAACGATTCTAGACTTAGCCGAATTCTTGATTTTCACAGGAAGACTAAAATCAAAGCCTTTTCACTCTGCGTTGAGTGAGTGAGCTTCACTCAACGCTTTTTTACTTAGTTGAACTTTCTGTCTCCGTATACTTTGACATTGACAGACTCAGCATGGCGTTAAGTGATGAAGCTTCACTCAACGCTTCTGGACTTAGATCAATTTTCTGGCTTCCACTGCTTAGGCTTTGACATGATAACCTTGAATCAACGATTCTGGTCATATGGCGTTGAGTGAGTTGAACTCACTCAACGCATGTGGACTTAGCCATATTTTTGCCTTTGCAATACTGTAAGCGTTGGCTGCCCGCCTTCTCCCAGCACTATTAGTTGTATGGCGTTGAGTGAGCTTGCCTCACTCAACGCTTCTGGACTTAGGCATTTTTCTGACTTTCCAGCCTATCACCTTGAGTCCACCTGTCATTGTCTCTTGAACTATCTATCCAATCATTGTGGCAAAGACCAACTTGTATACATGAACTTAAACATACATCAAATGCAATTATGTCTATCTCATTGACCTGTTTGACATCATCAAATCAGGGCCATTGGAATCAATGGACCCAACACCTTTGTTTGTTTGCGCCTCTAGAGGGTCGGGGTTTGTCTGGTGGAGGTAATATAGAACCTTTGTTCGTTTGCGCCTCAGGAGGACTGAGGTCTGTTCGGTGGAGGTGGTGAAGAACCTTTGTTTGTTCGAGCCTTAGGAGAACCGAGGTTCATCCAAGTGGAGGTGACATAGAATCTTTGTTCATCTGTGCCTTAGGATGACCGGGGTCCGTCCTGTGGAGGTGGCGAAAAACCTTTGTTAGTTCGCACCTCAGAAGAACTAGGGTTCATCCAAGTGGAGGTGGCATAGAACCTTTGTTCGTCTACACCTCGGGAGGGTCGGGGTCCGTCCGGTGGAGGTGGTGAATTTTGGCTTGTGAAGCTCCTAGGAGATCCTGATGCTGGTGGTGCCCCCCTGCTTGGCGTTTGCCACTCTCCCTGGGTAGTGGTTCGTAATTCTCCTTTCTTTTTGGAATTCCTCCGAGAGGCGGCCGGTGTTCCCCAATCATCATTTCAACTGCGATTTGGGTCTCGACTTGGCGAATAAGATCATCGTAGCTGAGTTTTTTGTCCTTCCATAGCGTCGTGTGATGTTTTACTGATTGGATCCCTCCGAGAAAAAGGCAGCATAGAATCTCAGGGTCGATCTTCAGGGCTCATCATGCCTCCTTGGTGAAGTGGCGAAAGAAAGCCCTAAGCGGCTCTCCCCGAGCATGCTGGATCCTCAAAAGGCATATGAGCTAACAGTTGACAGTAAACTGATTCGTGAAGAGGTTAGCCGATTTTAGCAAATTCTTGACTTCCCTTTTCTTCAAAGTGTGGAACCAAGCAAGAGACTCACCTCTTAGAGTCGCGGAGAACGCTCGACATAGGTGGGCATCCGAGACATTGTAAATCCTCATGATGGTTGTAAAGTGTCGTACATGCGCCACAGGATCGTTCATCCCGTCGAAAGTATCTAGGTTGGAGAGTTCGATCCCTGGGATACCAAGTTGCGCTCGGATGTACGGGGATCGAGGACAGATAAGATGAGCAGGGCGTCCCTTGCATGAGTCGGGCTATCCCTTGCTTGAGAGTCATTGAGGTCCTTTGAGGGGTGATCGCTCGAGCCATGTGTTCTTCTATCTGGCGCATTGAAAGTGAGGGTAAGATCTATCTTCACTCTAGAGAGGGGGTGAATAGAGTATTTTAAAATAATTTACAATTAAAAACTGTAAAGCAGTAGAAGACTTAATTTATGTATATGTGTAAGGTGCTTGCAGTGAAATAAAAACTAAATCAAGAAATAAGAAACCACACAGCACACAGCAAAGTCAAACACACAGCAACCAGATGACACAAGGAGCTATAGTGGTTCCCCAACAACCTGGATACATCCACTCTTCTACCACAATAGGTAGGAATCCACTACAGGAATAGTTGATCAGGTATCCTGGGCACCAATGAGCTTTTGATAAGGTGCTCAAAAACCAGATCTAGATTTTTTGATAAGGTGTCTTGCCACCACTGAGTTTTGACAAGTTCTCAGAAACCAGTTTCAGAACTTTTGAAGGGAGTTTTAATAAACCCTTTTACAGGAGGGAAAGGAAAAAAGAAAGTAGTTTGAAGATGTTCTTCTCTGTCAACAATCTGAGAGAAGACAAGTGGAAGATGTTGCTAAAGCTCCCCCTGATATCTGTAAGGGTTCAGGAAGGTGAGCTTTGCTAGGGTGATAGGTCTTCAGTTGCTTCAGATCTCCAGCAAAAGATGATTTCAGCAGATGCTGAAATGTGTGATGTCTGGAGTCCTTGATGTTGAAGCTTTTGAACACTTGAGGATTTGGAGGAGTAGAATAGCGGATGATCTCCTCTACAGAAAAGTTCCTTGTGTTCTTGAAGATTTTGACTCAGTGAATCTGTATATTCAAGAAGATGAGTTCTTGATCAGAGTATGTTTTAATCTCTCTTTTGTAACTCTTTTTCTCAATCTAATAATCTTGTATATCTCTTGTCTATCTTATTGATCTGTTATCTCTTATTCAAAAACATATTCTGTAGGAGTATATCAGATTCTGACTTAGATGGCCGTTACTCAGTCATAAATGACTTCCATAATTGACAACTGTCTCTGGGGAAAGTCCTAAGTAACATCCCTTTTAGCCTTCCTTGAAACTTGCTCCAGATTGCTTGAAACGGCTACATAATCCTTTGCAATAAATGCAGGAAATAAATCTGAATGAATTCCATAACTTTTCTTGAATTTGAATTCTGAAAACGTCGACCTCTCAGAAAAATCATCGACCTGAGCTCAGCTATCGTCGACCTGAGCTTAGAGATTGGATTTATACTAGAGACAGAAAACGTCGACCTGAGCTCTACGATCGTCGACCTGAGCTCAGCGACTTGGAAAACAACTAGAGACAAAGCGTCGATCTGAGCTCGAAGATCGTCGACCTGAGTTCGACACCTTATGGAACTGAGCTCAGAGATCGTCGACCTGAGTTCGACGTTTCGTCGACCTGAGCTCGACGAGAATTGTCTTTGTCTCAACACTGAATCCTGATCTTTGAATGGTCTTGGGGGTAGCTTCAAACCTAAGTTCTAACCCTTAGACTCATTCTAATTTGACCTTTTCAACTATACAACTAGGTCAAACCAAATTCCTAAAAACATAGTGATCCTTGCCCAAATTAGTAATAGGGTGTTCCAACAATCTCCCCCTATTTGGGTTAGGATTACTATTTACAAGACAAAATAGGAAATAAATAAGCATACAGACAAAGCAAAAGCTAAACCAACAATGACATAGCAGCATTGTAGATCACAGATAGAATATCAGCATATATTCAAAGATAGATGTTTGTTCAGCTTACAGAAATCACTTCTTCTCATTTCCCTTTTTAAACAGAATTTCCCTGTTAGGATTGAGGGCTTCTCTCTTTGATCTTATGTCATCATCTGCACCTAAGGAGGTTTGGGATCTAGGCCTTAGAACTACAGCCTCAGGATGCAGCTTCATATAATCTTTTGGATCAAAGAATTTTCTTGAAGAATATCTCTCTAATTCTGTCTTTCTTTGATCTGATAGGGTTGTAATGTTGGAAATGTCTTTGCCTTACTCTTTGGCCTTTTTCATTTAATCTAGTGCAGCAAGCTCTTTCATTCTGGCAGTCTATGACAATGGGTTGTTTTCAGGATCTTCAAATGGGACTGGAGGTTCATATCTATTGATTGATTCTGAATCAGTAGGAGTCCTGGTGACAACTGTATCTCTAAGCTTGTAAGGGAAAGGACCTTGTGTAGAATTAATAGGACCTTGTCCTTCCCTTTATTGTCTGGAGTAAGTTCTGTGCTCTCTCTGATTTCCTCTGTACTGACCTCTTCTAGAATGATAGCCTCTTTGATATTGTCCTCTAGGTTGATAACTTTGTGAAGATTGAGAGGAACTGTGCTTTGAAGCAGATGAATGAAAAGCTGAGCCTCCACCAGATCCTGAGTCTGGAGGAGGAGGAGGAGGAGGAAACTGAGAAGATCCTTTCTCATATCTGTCAAGCTTTCTTCTTTTCTTCATAGCCTTTAGCTGATTCTTAGAGTATTGCATCCAAGGCTCTGTTATCTAACAGTCATGCAAAATGTAATATGGTATATCATTGACATCTTTGGCTTTAGCAGGAGGGACTCTCATCATTGCTTTGCTTCTTGCTTTCCTTTTCTTGGCAATGGTGCCAACAGAATCATTAGAGTCAGTGTTGAATTGATCACTATCTGAACTCTGGGGTCTGTCATAGAGATCATCAATCCTTTTGATGTACTCCTCTAGTTATTTGGACTTGTCAGAAGCAGCAGCAGCAACATCAGCAGATAATATATCAATATCAGTAGATTCAGCAACTTCAGTAGCAGCAGTAACAACACAAGCAGAAACTTCCTCAGTCTTAAGAGAACTGATATAAGAGATAATCAGGCTGGGATCACAGACAGCAATAGGCACAATGGCCTTAGTAAGGTCTTCAACTCCCTGAGTTGGTAAGCAGCTTCTGTGAAGAAGATCAAATTCAGACAACAGTGACCTGAGGTCCACTGTGAGTACTGGTACTAGAGCTGGAGTAGAAATCTCTGGCAGCAGCAATTCCTCAGGAGCAGCAGGCACTACCTCAGCTTCATAGGGCATCTCCCCCTTCCTTGATTCAGTGATAACTTGATCAAGGTACCCCATAGAAGGGATTGCCTGAGGAGAAGAGAGAGAGGATAGCCTGTCAGATAACTCCTTTATTGATTTCAGGAGTGGATCCATGGAAGTCTCCAGCAGGTTTACTAGCTTGGGAGCCAGTATCCTATATAGCTTATTTGCCAAAGCCTACAGATCCACTTGCTCAAGTGTGACTTGAGTAGAGGTGGAGGATGGAATGATTTGGGCTGGTGATGGATGGACTGTGGGAGATGGTATTGTGGATGGTAGGATGGTTGGTTGAGAGATTGGGATGGTGGAGATAGATGGTATGGGTGAGGAGATGGATGGTGTGAAGGATGGTTGGGTAAGAATATCATGCAGGAGTTATTGATATGAAGAGGTAGAGGGAAGCTCAGTAGGTGAGAAAGGGGAAGCATCCATGAAGGAATCTTCCAAAATGTTGAAGGATGGAATGTCAAGAGGTGGATAGTAGTGGAGTGGATGGAATTGTTCTGAGGTGACTGGAGGTGAAATTGGTGATGAAATGGTAATGGGGGAGGAGATGGATGTGGAGATGGTTGATGTGGAGGTGGAGGTAGAAACAGCAGGAGGTGGAGAAGGAGGAGAAGAGGTGGAGGCAAGCAATTCCTCAATGAGGGCAGGGGCCTGAGGGGAAGAGACTGCAATAGTCCTTGTGCCTGAAGCAGTGGTAGTCCTGGTTGGCTTGATAATCTGCCTGTCCCATTTCCCAAACAGGGCACAGGTTAGTCTTTTTGATGCATTGATGTGCAACTCATTTGATACTAGCAGTTCAGGGCACCTGGAGTGCAGGAATACCCCTAAGATCCTCCCAAAGTTCACAAAACTTTTGTTTATTTTCTTCTTTATCAAATCAAAGAAAATTTCTCCCCGGTTCAAGTGTTTCTTATCCACTAGGGCTCCCATCAAACAGAACTGATACCTGGATAAGGTATCATGAGCTGAGTGCTTTTCCAGTAGCACTTTCCCCCAACATCAGTAAGAAATCTAAATTCAATAGATAAGTTCTTTTTCAATAATTTGTTAGGGTTTTCTGCAGAGTGACCCATTCTGTCTAACATTGAAGCAAATTCCTCTCCCGAAAGTTCAACAGAATCATCTCCAGTACTCAAATGAAATACTTCAGTCAGGAGAGTAGGTGATAATGATACTTGAGTCCCACAAATAGTACCAACAAGGGTATTCTGATCCAGATTGTGTGCTGTAAATACCCATTCCTTAATCTCATCTGCGGCGATCTTCATCCTGGTGGACATTATATGCACTAACTGTTATTCTCGGAAAAGTTCCAGAATGTCTTTGAAAACCTGATCGCTGTCGTCAAACGAATCCATATCTATATCAAATCCTGTATCAAATTTCATCTTAGCGAGAGCGGCAACATTCACGGCCATTGTATACCTGCAAAAAGTAATAAACACAACCAAGTGCAGTAGAGTTTGGAGGGAAAGAAAAAGTTTGCAAAGAGTATGAAAGTGCAAACGAAGAACGACGGCGAAAGAATGATTTTATATTAGGGTTTGATGCCGGAAAGGAAAGACCATTGAACTCCGTTCGACGATCTGGGCTTCTAAAGGAATCTGAAGAGTCTTCAATAACGTCGATCTCCGTTCGACGATACTGGAGAACGTCGATCTCCGATCGACAAGAAGAAGATTGCCTAGCGCTATCTGGGAAACGTTGAACTCTGGTCGACGCTATTGGAAAGCGTCGATCTCCGTTCGACGCTTTTTGGAAAAAACGTCGAGCGCAGTTCAGAGACAAAAAAAACTACAGACACTAGAAAATACAAGTTTTTAGCCTAGTCTTGGTCTGTTTTTAGAGTTTTAAAATCTTGGGATCTATTTTAAACTTCCTCCATCTAACATTCCTAACTGATTTAGGAAGAAGGTATGTTTCTTTTAATCCAAAGGTTTGGTGAAAATATCTCCCCTTTGCAAATCAGTTGGGATATATTGAATTTCAATTTTATTTTTCTCAACATTATCTCTTAAGAAGTGATGCCTAATCTCTATATGTTTTGTCCTACTATGAAAGACTGGATTTTGTGCTATAGAAATAACATTGGTGTTATCAAAAAAAAATTTTGACCCTTCTAAGTTGTAGTCATAGTCTAGGAGCTGGTTTTGAATCCACAGAATCTGTGAGCAACAACTGCCTGCTGCCATGTATTCAGCTTCAGCAGTTGAAGTGGACACAGATGTCTGTTTCTTATAGAACCAGGAGACAAGTCTGTCACCAAGGAACTGACAAGTTCAACTGGTGCTTTTCCTGTCTACTCTACATCCAGCATAATCAGCATCTGAAAATCCAGTTAATTCAAATCCTGAGTCTTTTGGATACCAGAGGCCTAGATTTGGACAACTTTTTACATACCTAAGAATTCTCTTCACTAATGTTAGGTGTGAGTCTCTAGGGCTTACTTGGAATCTAGCACATATACATGTAGCAAACATTATATCAGGTCTACTAGCTATAAGGTACAATAGAGAGTCAATCATTGCTCTATATGTTGTCTGATCAACATGTTTTCCATGTTCATCAGCATTTAATACAGCATTGATAGGCATAGAGGTTTTCATACAAGATGCTTCAGACATACCAAATTTTTTAACCAGTTCTTTTGCATACTTGGTTTGAGAAATGAATATGCCTTCAGCATGTTGTTTGACTTGCAATCCTAGAAAGAAGGAAAGCTCACTCATGCTACTCATTTCAAATTTAGAGTGCATCAGGTTGGAAAACTTTTTGCACAAATTTGAATCAGTAAAACCAAAGATAATATCATCTACATATATTTGTACTAGTAGGGTATGGGACTTATGAGTTCTAATAAAAAGAGTTTGGTCTACTCTACCCCTTATAAAATCATTTTTCAGAAGAAAGCATGCTAAGGTCTCATACCATGCTCTAGGAGCTTGCTTGAGGCCATACAATGCTTTATGTAATTTGAAAACATGGTCAGGATAAGTTGAAGAGATAAAACCTGGAGGTTGTCTAACATAGACTTCCTCTTTGATGTCTCCATTGAGAAATGCACTCTTCACATCCATTTGGTAGACCTTGAAAACTTTGCGAGCTGCATAAGCTAGGAATATTCTTATGGCCTCTAACCTTACAACTGGTGCAAAGGTCTGGTCATAGTCTATTCCTTCTTCTTGAGAATAACCTTGAGCAACTAGTCTTGCCTTGTTCCTTACAATAACTCCTTGATCATCCAACTTGTTTCTGAACACCCGCTTTGTTCCAACAATTGAGTGATCCTTAGGCTTTGGCACTAGTTCCCAAACTTGATTCCTCTCAAATTGATGTAGTTCCTCTTGCATAGCAATGATCCAGTGTGGATCTTGTTCTGCATCTTGAATGGATTGAGGTTCAACTTGAGATAGAAAGCAAGTATGCATCAGGTTCTGGTTGACCTGATTTCTGGTTTGCACACCAGCTGAGATGTCTCCAATCACTTGGGAGATTGGGTGATCTCTTGTTGTTACTAAATCAACAGGGGTGTTGATTGTTCACCAACTTGTGTTGTTGTTTCCTCTTGTGGAACAACAACTGGCTCTTCAAGATGGTTTTCTCCAAGATGTTGAGCACCAAGATGTTGAGTATCCTCTTCATCTTCACTGATTTCTTCTCTCTGCTGGATAGGTGGATGTGTTGAATCCTTTTCTACAATATGTAACCTGTCCAAATTTTTTGAAAGAGAGTGTACCTGCAATGGTTCTATGGTAGAAGTAGACTTCTCCTTATAAAACATATTAGTCTCATCAAAAGATACATGAACAGATTCTTCAATTTTAAGAGTAGATTTGTTATACACCCTATAAGCTTTACTGATCATAGAGTATCCAAAAAATACTCCTTCATCAGCTTTAGCTTGGAATTTTGCTAAATATTTCTTGTTATTATTGTGAATATAATAAATGCAACCAAAAATTTTGAAATAGTCTACTTTAGGTTTCTTCCCTTTAAGCAATTCATAGGGAGTCTTGCCCTTTAGTTTATGTATTAGACTCCTGTTCAACACATAGTTGGAGGTGTTCACTGCCTCAGCCCAAAATGATAGAGGTAGGTGAGCATCTGTCAATAATGTAGTAACAGATTCAATTAGGGTTCTATTCTTCCTTTCAGCTACCCCATTTTGTTGAGGAGTTTTAGGAGCTGAGAAAGTATGTCTGATCCCTTCACTTTGACAGAACTCTTGCATAAGAAGAGAATCAAACTCTGTCCCATGATCACTTCTGATCAGGGTAATGTGAGTATTGAACTCAATCTGTATACATTTGAGAAACTCTGTCAAACACTTAAAGTTATCAGACTTCTTCCTAAGAAAGAATACCCAAGTGAATCTAGAGAAGTCATCTACAATCACTAAGGTGTAAGATTTCCCTCCTAAGCTTTGTACTGTAATGGGTCCAAAAAGATCCATGTGTAACAGATACAAAATCCTAGGTGAATCACTCTTATTAAGTGACTTAAAACTGTTTTTAGTTTGCTTGCCTAATTGACAAGCCCTGCAGAGTCCTTCCTTCTTATAGGGGCCAGAAGGTAGTCCTCTAACAAGGTTGTCCTTGGACAGCCTAACAATGGTTCTAAGGTTTAAGTGTCCTAGTCTCTTATGTCATAAATCATTTGGTTTGCAGACTGAATTAAATAAGCAGATATCTATGTTGGTTGAAAGGAAATCTACAAGATAAATGTTACCTTTCCTTTTACCTATTAACACTATTGTGTTATCCTCTGACTTGATCTTGCATAAGGATTTGTTGAATGTCACTTGATATCCTTCATCAAAGAGTTGACTGATGCTGATTAGGTTGTGCTTCAGTCCTTCCACATAAGCCACCTTCTTGAATGTGACTGAGTCAATCTGAATAGCACCATATCTTTTTGTTTGACCAAAGTTTGAATCACCAAAAATCACTTTGGGTCCAAGTTTGGTTCTGAAGGATGTTAGGTTCTCCTTGTTCCCTATCATGTGCTTTGAGCACCCACTATCCAGATACCATTGTTGGTACATTACTGGATAGGTCTTTACCTACACATAAACAACTTATATATTTTTGACCCAGTTTACCTTGGGACTAGGTTGATAACCTTTAAACTCAGAAATAAAAGACATCCCTGGCTGACTCTTATATCCTTCAGGATAATATCTCCTAGGAGGCACTATCCATTCAGTATAAGGGTTAAAGCTTTGGGATGAGGGACTTCTAGGATTGATTTTAGATTTACCTCTGAAAGAATTTTCAAAGCTCTGAGCTCCGTTCGACGATCGTTGAGCTGAGTTCGACGATCTTGGGTCAGATCGTCGAGCTCCGTTCGAAGATCGACTATACCAGAGTTCAGAGTTCAGAAGTCGTCGATCTGAGTTCGATGATCCAGCCTGAGATCGCCGAGCTCTGTTCGACGATCGTCGACCTCTGTTCGACGTTTTTTGTTGAACTTTGTTTTCCTTAGGTAAATCAGGATTCTTCCTAGCTACCTCTACAACACCCTTTCCTTTATAAGAAATAAATTTAATTGGGGTTGTTAATACTATAGGTTGGCTGGATGAAGCACCCAAGCCCAGTGTACTGTTGAATCTTGAGTTCACTGTGCTTGTGATGTCCATCAGTCTGATGCTTCTCCCATTAAGGGATTCTTCAAACTTCTTTGCCTGGGATAGCTCACTTTTCAGTGAAGCTATCTCCTCCCTACAGCATTCTAACTCCTCAGAGAGTTTGAGGTTGTCTGATTTTAAGGTGCTATGCTCAGACAATTGACTTCTGAGAGAGATAATCTCCTTCTCAGACTTTAACAGGTCTAAACAGAGTGCCTTAAATTCAGATCTAAAGTCCTCTGAATCAAAGTCAAATGAGTCTATTACCTGGTCTTCTTCAGTTTGAGTTTCAGATTCTGAATCTGATCCTTGTTCTGCATCAGAATTTTGCTGAGAGGCATTGATAGCCATCATGCAGAATTCCATTTCTTCAGCATCATCTTCATCATCACTTGAGCTTGATGAAGCCTCTGATTCTTCTTCAGTTTCACTCCAGGTTTCTGCTACAAATCCCTTCCTTGTATGTTTATTTTTGCTGGAGGAGGATTTGTTGTAGTTGTTTCCCCTAGAGTCCTTGTCTTTTCTTCTATCTTTCCTGTCCTTCTTGTCCTTATTCTGATTTTTTGGACAGTCGGACACAATATGGTATGGTTTCCTGCATCCAAAACAGATTATTTCTTTATTATTTGACTTGTCATACCTTGGCTTCTCATGCCCTCTAGAAGACATCTTTCTGAAATCTTTCCTGGCCATCTTATAGAATCTTTTGGCCAGCAAGCTCATCAATTCTTCATTGCATGTGACCTTGTCTTCAGGCAGTTCTTCAGTAGCTTTGAATGTTATGGTCTTCTCCTTTCTGATGGTTGGAGAAGCAGTCTTTTCTCTTCTTCCCTATTCTTGATGAGCAGCTCATAAGATTTGAGCTTGCCCAACAAAGCTTCAGTAGTAATCTCAGTTAGGCTTCTGGCATCCTTGATTGGCCAGATCCTTGAGTTCCAAGTGCAAGGGAAGCACATTAGGATCTTGTCATTTAATTCAGTTAGAGAGATCTCCTTGTCCAGTGTTTTTAATTCACTGACTATTAGGCTGAGCCTGTTGTACATGTCAGCCACTGATTCAGTTTCTCCCTTCTTGAAGTTCTCATATTGGCTTATGAGATGGGATCTCCTGTCCTTCCTTTCATCAGCAGATCCTGAGACAATTTCAGATAACTTGTCCCATATCTCTTTTGCTGAACTGCATTCAGACACCTTTTGGAATATCTCATCAGACATAGTCTGAGCAAGGATATTCATAGCCTTTGCATCTGCAACTTTCCATTTCTTTATTTCTACATCTGTTCCTGAAGGAGGTGGAACAGCACTTGTACTTGTAATTACTGGGGGTCTTGGACAAACTGTCAAAACAGAATTAAAAATGTCCTCATCAATAGAATTCATGTACAGTCTAATCCTTGCCTTCCAAAGTGCAAACTTGGAAAGGTTGCACACTGGAGGTCTGGTGCTAGCATAGTCTTTGTTTTGTGTCATGGTTTTGTATGAAAATAAATATAATATAAAAAGTAATAACCCTCTATAGAAGATTTATCTTATCAAGGATCTTTTGTTTCAGGTGTTAGCCTGTTCAACCAATCTGTTGAAGATTCAGTTGTTGAGTAACCAACCTTCCTCTTATACCAATTGAAAGTGAGGGTAAGATCTATCTTCACTCTTGAGGGGGGTGAATAGAGTATTTTAAAATAATTTATAATTAAAAACTGTAAAGCAGTAGAAGACTTAATTTATGTATGTGTAAGGTGCTTGCAGTGAAATAAAAACTAAAGCAAGAAATAAGAAATCACACAGCACACAGCAAAGTCAAACACACAGCAACCAGATGATACAATGAGCTATAGTGGTTCCCCAACAACCTGGGTACATCCACTCTTCTACCATCTTAGGTAGGAATCTACTGCAGGAATAGTTGATCAGGTGTCCTGGGCACCAATGAGCTTTTGATAAGGTGCTCAAAAACCAAATCAGATTTTTTGATAAGGTGTCTTGTCACCACTGAGTTTTGACAAGGTCTCAGAAACCAGTTTCAGAACTTTTGAAGGGAGTTTTGATAAACCCTTTTACAGGAGGGAAAGGAAAAAGAAAGTAGTTTGAAGATGTTCTTCTCTGTCAACAATCTGAGAGAAGACAAGTGGAAGATGTTGCTAAAGCTCCCCCTGATATCTGTAAGGGTTCAGGAAGGTGAGCTTTGCTAGGGTGATAGGTCTTCAGTTGCTTCAGATCTCCAGCAAAACATGATTTCAGCAGATGTTGAAATGTGTGATGTCTGGAGTCCTTGATGTTGAAGCTTTTGAACACTTGAGGATTTGGAGGAGTAGAATAGCAGATGATCTCCTCTACAGAAAAGTTCCTTGTGTTCTTGAAGATTTTGACTCAGTGAATCTGTATATTCCAGAAGATGAGTTCTTGATCAGAGTATGTTTTGATCTATCTTCTGTAACTATTTTTCTCAATCTAATAATCTTGTATATCTCTTGTCTATCTTATTGATCTGTTATCTCTTATTCAAAAACATATTCTGTAGGAGTATATCAGATTCTGACTTAGATGGCCATTACTTAGTCATAAATGACTTCCATAATTGACAACTGTCTCTGGGGAAAGTCCTAAGTAACATCCCTTTTAGCCTTCCTTGAAACTTGCTCCAGATTGCTTGAAACGGCTACATAATCCTTTGCAATAAATGCAGAAAATAAATCTGAATGAATTCCATAACTGTTCTTGAATTTGAATTCTGAAAATGTCGACCTCTCAGAAAAATCGTCGACCTGAGCTCTGCTATCGTCGACCTGAGCTCAGAGATTGGATTTATACTAGAGACAGAAAACGTCGACCTAAGCTCTACGATCGTCGACCTGAGCTCAGCGACTTGGAAAACAACTAGAGACAAAGCATCGATCTGAGCTCGAAGATCGTCGACCTGAGTTCGACGCCTTATGGAACTGAGCTCAGAGATCGTCGACCTGAGTTCGACGTTTCGTCGACCTGAGCTCGACGAGAATTGTCTTTGTCTCAACACTGAATCCTGATCTTTGAATGGTCTTGGGGGCAGCTTCAAACCTAAGTTCTAACCATTAGACTCATTCTAATTTGACCTTTTCAACTATACAACTAGGTCAAACCAAATTCCTAAAAACATAGTGATCCTTGCCCAAATTAGTAATAGGGTGTTCCAACACGCATGCACCTTTCTACCGATGATGCTTTCACGAAGACGATCTCTTCGAGTAGGGGCGTAGGCGAGCCATTGGATGCTTGTTCGCAAGATTCATCGCAAGTCGATTGGGTATCTCCTTCTAACATTGCTGCTAGTCGGGGAATGCTGAGACTTGTCATAGCTTCCGAGAACACCTTCCCACAGACGGTGTCAAACTGTGGCGAGCCACCGGCTTTTTCTCTGGTCCGGAGAATCAGATCGTCTTAGCTCGGAGCCGAGCCGAGCGCAGAAACAATTAAGATAAAACCGCAACAATGGACAAAAGACGTTGATGATGTGGAAAACCCGGAAAGGGTGAAAAATCACGCGGTTGGTATTGTGCCGAGCCAAATTCCACTAGATTCTTGAGGAGTTACAATTATGAGTTTGATCTTGGAGGGCGACAGACTACTACTCCATTACAAGTACGGAAAAAGACATAAAAAGAGGAAAAATCTTCTAAGTCCTCGAAGCCTCCATGGAAGCGCTTCGGCCTTGAGCTGACGATGATCTCGCAGAACCTAAGTGAGAGCGTTCCGGATGGAAAATATTCCAAGTCCATAGGCCTTAAAAATGTGCTCTCGTTAATGCGGAGCCTAGATGAGAGCGCTCTTGCGGAGGCGGTTGACGTCACTTGAGGCGTGAAGAATTCGTTGCGCCTCGTTGATGCGGAGCCTAGATGGGAGCGTTCTCGTGGAAGTGGTTGACGTCACTTAATGCATGAGAAATCCGTTGCGCAAGGAAAAGAGCGGAGCGAATTCCTGAGTAAGGAATCGACCTAAGTCCACGATTCTCGCCGGAAAATCTCAGAGCCTCTCTTGCCTCTGGAGTTGATTGGGTTGAAATGAAGGCCTGTGGACCTATTTATAGTTTTATGGAGGGACGCGTTAGTAATTGTGCTGAGAAGTGATTTATGCTGGAAAATAGCGTCACTCCATTTTGATCACCTAAATCACCACTTTTATTTAAATGACCAAAGTACCCGAAGGCGACGAAGGACGCCGGAGTTGCTAGTGGCGAAGAGGGCGGTCGAGGCTTGCCGGCAGCGGGCGGACCGCCGGAAGCTCACGGGAGTGTGAGGCTCAGTCGCGCGGGCTCAGCCTGGAGGCCGCCCGAGATGGCCGCACACGCGGCCTGGAGGCAGCGCGGGATGGCTACGCGCTGCCCGGCACGTTGTGCGCGGCCGTCCGCGTTGCGCTCGTGATGGCTGCCCACGGCCGTACCCGCTGCTGCGCGCACGCTGGCCGCGTGCGCAGTGGCGCGCGGGCTCGGCACGTTTGCTCGGCTTGGTTGGGCGCCTTCGGTTCAGCGTGCATTGCGGGTCCGGTCTGACTTTTCTGCTCTTGAATCGGTCTGACCCAGAAATTTTCATGGGGACCTTATCAAGACTATCATCGGATCATTTAGGAGATCATTAAGATCATCCGACTATCATTTAGGGTCCGTTCGTTTTAACGACATTGATATTAAAGTTGACTTTCAATCCAATATCAATACACATGAGAAATGACATTTAGTTTAAAACCAATTTTTTTGTTCGGCGGCATGATGACTTTCTGTCGTAAGAATTAACATTGATATTTTTTTATTGTTCGTTTGTAGAAAGACTTTCTGTCATAGAAATTGATATTGATCAATGCACTTAATGATCACAATTAAAAATCACAAACATGAATTTTTCGCTTGACCGTGATTTTTTCGCTTTTACGTGCTTTTTTTGTCAGAGCGCGATTTTTTCGCCCGGACTCAAAGTTTTTCGACCCCAACACGAATTTTTTGCTCGGGCATGAAATTTTCGCTCGAACGTGTTATTTTCGCCCGGATGCAATTTTTTTGTCAGGGTGCGATTTTTTCCACTATGATTAGATTTTTTCGGCCTGAATGCGAAATTTTCGTATGAACACGAATTTTTTACCCGGACACGATTTTTTTGACAGCGAGTTTTTTTAATGCGTTTGCAATTCCCCCACCCCCCACCACCCCCACCCCCCCCCCCCCCCCCCCCCCCCCCCCCCTCCGGACGCAATTTTTTCGCCCGGACGCGCTTTTTCGTTCGGACGCGAAATTTTCGCAGGGACACGATATTTTCTGCCGGACGCGGTTTTTTCGCCCGGACGCGATTTTTTTCGCCCACAATCACTTATTAATTCATCAAGGGGTCTCAGCAATTATTTTTCCTCGTCTTATGGGTGCACAAACTGCAAAGAAAGCTTGTGACATATTAAAAGAAGAATACCAAGATTCCACCAAAATCATAGGTATTAAGTCACAACAATTTTGGAAGGAATTTGAAAATATTGGTATGAAGAACGTATACAAAGGCACATACAACCAGCAAGTGATCCTGCCTTCCAAGTTAAGTCTTTTTCAAATTCTCAAAAGCAGTTTAAAGCAGACAATTCACAAATTTTAAAGGGAATTAAAAAGTAGAGTCAGCTACCTGGAAACCTTTTGGTATTAATAATGACAAGGTCAATCAAGACAATTTTAAAACCGGCCCTTGTTTTATTTGTAAGAAACCAAATCACGGTTCACATGACTATTTTTTTCGATGTAAGAAATGTCGGATTCCAAACCATTCAGCCAGACACTGCTGGCATGGTAAAAAGGAAGATGCTTAATACAGTAAAAAGGGAGACTGATATTGTTGAAGAATCTATGTTTTACTCAAGTCAACATGTGGCTATTGCATAGGACAGTATATGGGTGATTGATGGTGGATGCTCCTCCCATTGTCAAATAACAAAGCGGGATTCAAATATGATGATTGCCTCGGCTATTATGTCCCCCAATAGGGTGTTCACCCTGAACATATTATATCTCAACACAACTTCCTTCACATATTCAAAACAAGGTTGCATCGGCTTGAACATATACATTGGGAAGCAATTAAAGCTATGCAAAGAAAGAAAATAGTGGTCTTCCTAATATCCCATTTGAAAAACTATTTTGTGAAAACTGTGTATATGGGAAAGCACACAAAACCTTTTCCAAAATACAAAACACAGGTGTTCTCAGCCACTTGAAATGATACATGGAGATTTATGGGGTCCTATAACAGTCACTTTTATTGGCTATAGCAATTATTATTTCCTACTTGTGGATGATTATAACCGCTTTATGTGGATATTCTACCTACAAACAAAAGATGAAGCATTTAAGGTATTCCTACAATTCAAACTCTATGAAAAATTGTTACGACTTCCTATTAATGCTTTTAGAACTGACTGGGGAGGTGAATTCATGTCGGATAAAACGAAATCTGACTGCTCCTTATTAGCCACAACAAAATGGTGTTGTTGAAAGGCAAAACAGAACTGTAATCGAGATGGCTAGGTCCATGATGTTGTCAAAACAAATGCCCAAACAGTATTGGGCTGAAGCCTCACATACTATTGTTTATCTTTTAAACAGAACTACTTCAAAAGCTATAAAGAATAGCACACCATATGAGATTTTGTTTCATAAACCACCAGAAGTAAGACATTTACGTTTGGATATTTAGCATATGTCCTAACTCCAGCCCACAAAAGAGACAACTTAGATAGCAAATGTGAAAATTTTATTTTTTTGGGCTATAGTGATACCTCAAAGGCATATAAACTCTTCAATCTGGATACAAAAAGGTATGTATCTCTAGAAATGTTACATTTAATGAAGAAGCTTCATGGTATGAAAACACAGCTGCCCTTCCACCTCTGACACCTCAGATTTGGATTGAGGAAATGCCAAGTCCCCATCAAGGCACTACTCCTAAAGAAATATCTCAACAAGAAAAAGATAGAGAAGATAAAGAAAAAGAAGATAGTTCATCTTCTAGTGAATCACCCCCTTGAAAATTGAAAAGCATAGAAGAATTGTATCAAAAATCTCATCTTCCTTTGTATAGTGATATACCATCAGCACATGAAGAGACAAATAAAAATAAAATGTGGAGAGATGCCATTGCTGCTGATTTGCAAATGATCAACAAAAATCATACTTGGCAACTAGTTCCAAAACCCCATAATAAAGAAATATTGGGGTTAAAATGGTGGTATCGCATCAAGTATAAAGATGATGGGCATATTGATAAATATAAGGCCAGATTAGTTGTTAAGGGATATGCACAATGACAAGGAATTGATTTTGATGAAATCTTTTCCCCAGTTACAATAGAGTCAAGATCATAAGGTGTAAATATATAAAAAAAGTGGCGAGCAGAAAAATCAAAGGGATGCGAGTAAAGTCATACCTTCCCCCGATTGCATGGGGTTGAGCAGGTTGAGATTGCGTCGCAGATAGGCAGCTTCGAAGTTCTTCTCGAAGAACTTGTGTAGTTCCGCCGCCTCGCCATCCACGCAAGGGGCCCTGTAGGTCAACTCGCCCTTCTGAAACGGAGAGTATGAAATGTTGTCGAAGTCCCACATGATGAACAGGAGCTGGTCATTCTAATGGTGGACTTTATTCGAAGTCTCACAGACTTTTAGTTATGAGACTGTTAGGAAGGCGACCCCATCCGAGATTGTCCAAAAGATGAATTATGTGTGGAAGACGATGAGGTTTAACTCCATCTTTTCCTCAAGAAAGTAGCATGCGAACGCGACCAGCATTGTCATCGCGTTTGTATTCACCTCTGCAGGCACCGTGCTTAAGTATTTGAGGAATTGCTTTACCTCAGGCCACAGTGGAAGAAGGAGAACAACATCAAAGTGGGGGACGGGGAAGGTGAGTTCATCCTGGTAGAAAGTGATGATCGACTAGCATTCCCCCAGGCAGCGAGCCACATATCTTGGTGGCATGAGCTTAGCCTTGAAGGCCAGGAAGTCCTCTTCCAACACCTTCTCGCCAGGGAAGCAGTGGTGTAAAATTTTCATCACGCTTTTCAAATCCATCGGTGGTTTCCGCATCGCCATCCATTGCAAGTGGGATGAGCGAGTCGAATGCGCAAGTGAAAGAAGAAACGGAGTAAGGGCTGGGGGTGCAGTTAAGCAATAAGTAAAAGAGTGGTGCTACTTATAGAAAAAGTTAGGCGGGGGAGGGGGTCGCATTTATCGGCGTGATCCACTCACCCTAAACCCCCTCGCTCATACCTGCACCGCAAAGTCTCACTGTCTCGCCACTAAGAGTCGAGCACGAGCACCCCCATCACGCGAGCCTAGGCATCAAAAATTGAAAAGAAAAAATATTAAAACACAACATGCGAGACATATCGAGAAAAATAGCATTCCAGCATTCCTAAGAAATAGGGAGGACGCGAGCGGGATCACTGAGGGTGCCATGTCTAGATGCCCTGACCTCGAGTCCACACCTGTGGGCCTCGCCAAGCTGTGACGTGCTCGCGAACTGCAGGGTCTTCTTGTTACAGGGTGCGCATGCAGTCTTTGATTCTCTTGAGATGACCCTCTAGTGACGCCGTGTCACCTCCCGCGATCTGTTGCTCCTCCCCCGCGAGAAATGTGCATTCCCCCTCCAGATCGCTCATTCGTTGCTCCAGGGAGAGGATGCAAGGAAAAGGGTCATTCTCACCCAAAGCCCTCTCCTTCAGGATCTCATGAAGCATGAATCCATATTTCCGGAGCACTCCTGCCATGCGGTTTTTCAGCACGGTAACGGAGGAGGGGGTCACCCATGTACTCGTTAATTACGTCGGGGGAGGGCGATGCCAAATAGATCCCTGCATCATCCAACTCATTAGCCACTGAAACCTCATTTTGATCTGAGATGGTTGGGGAGAGGTTAGCGCGAGGCTAAAACTTAAGAAAGAAACAAGCAAGTGCATTCTCTTACCGTGTGAACTCTCCACACCCTTCCCCTAGTGATAGGGAGAGGGCTCGCAGTGGTGCCTTGAGGGAAAACTTGGCTTTCCACCAAAAGGTTCCTGAATGACAGGGGCCACGACGAGGTTGGGAGCATTACCCGCCAAGGCGATAAAACTGTCGGCAAGCTCTTGAGCGAGGTCGCGGGAAGGCGACTTCAGTGGCGTGGGTGTCCAAGCGAGGTCCATATAAGAAGGCATTGTGAATGAAAACATGTGATTATTTGTGGTCATAAGGTGCGAGTCGATCGCGAGAAGGTAGTTGGTTACTTACCAGACACTTAGGGGCAAGTGTCGGGTTTGCCTGAGTGCTCGCATCGTCCTGTTCATCGACCCCCCGGCCTCCCGTGTCGTCCTCAGTGGCGAGGTTGGGTTGCGAGATTTTCCAGTTGTAAATTAACGGGATTTGATAAAATAAAATATAAATCGATGGGGAGATAGGGACTCGCACCTAGTCAGATATCCTGTAACACCCCCATCTGTCATAAAGAATATAACAGAAGGTTCGGCTAGGACCCCACGTCATATTTCACGGACAGTTAGTGGAGTTACGCATTGAAACCAAGATATACACGTGTCCTAACTCAGAGTTACATTCTAGCGGAAGCTTTAACAATAACTTAAAACCCAAACACAAGAATGTCCACTAATACATAATAGGAATGATATTCAAAATACACAAAATGTTGTCATTAAGGCCTTACAACTGTTCTCTTTATAATAGTATATTACATACATCGACACACAGGCCGGACACACATGAAAACAGTAAAAGATTCGTCTTTGGGCCTTTTGAGGGCCGGCATAGCTCAAAGGAGCTTCAACCCGCTACTTTCTGCTCGGCTCTCCAACACCTGCATAGGGACAATCCACCAAAAGGTGATAAACAAGACAACGATCAGCTTTAGCTGACCAAATTATAACGACCTCACCCCTCACGGGAGGGGTGCAATTTAAGCACCATTCACCATGGACGTTAGCACGCACGGTCACACGCCCTGCACACTCATGGCACATTTTCGGTGTTCTTGACTTTCTCAGGCACACCACCGTACTGAGTGACGGTTCAACATTTGTTTGAGCATTACTAGTCTTTCCGGCCCGAAGTCTAAGACTCTCTGTCACCTATGGCTACGACAAAGTCAAAGACGTTCTCCAAGATTCACTTCAGTGACCTACTCCAAGTCGATAGGCATAAGGTGAGTACAGTTCAGCCACAGCCTGTTGCTCAAATCGTCAGGCGTAATAAACCACGACGCAGGTCAGCCTCTCCTTGCCCATTCATAAAATACATAACTGCATTATGTTTTAAGGCTGGCACTCACGGTCACCATAGCTGGGCACTTTAAGCTCACCGCTCAATAATTAAAGGGTGGCACTCACGACCACCAAAAGCTGGGCAATCAAAGCTCACAGCTCGACATATTGGCCCCTACTCTCCAAGAGACAGGTCTCACAAACATAGCTCTCTGGGAGCTAACGCCAGCGGTAGCACTACCGCCGCGCGGTAGGGGACAGAATATTGTTTCTTCCCTAAATTTGGATGTTTTCCTGGAGACCAGCTCCAGTACTCTCACTGCAGCAACCTGCACACTACATGACTCCGAAAACTAAACGTTTAACCACAGAGTCTTTTCTGACACGCAAACAAAAGATAAACATCATCAATCCAGACCAACCTATCCATATGAGCTTCTCACAGCATGCTTATTCCGTACATCGATTCTGGATACTATATGCAAGTTTATTGTCGGGGATATCATCAATCAACCCGTTGGAAAACCCTTCGCACTTCACCAATTAGTGGGGGACTTCATGCAACTATGCCAAATTAAGGGTTTCGCATGTCCAAGAAGGAAGATCGTTACCCTTGTCGATCACTTAGGAGCCATGAAATCACAGCTGATCCGGATGGAAACGGACACAACACCTTCCTCTTCGCGGATCTGGCTTCGGCTCGCAAATCCCGCCTTCATAGCTTCCCTTCAGGGATGGATAAGTCTTGCCCTTGCTATCCTATCCTTCTTTCTATCCCAAGATCCAATAAAGAGTGAGAGAGAGAGAAAGAAAGAAAATAAGAAATATTTTCATCTCAAAACTTTAACCTAAAGCTACCGTCGGGTGGTAGCGTGGGCGGTGGCCTTTTGGCCCAATCGGCGTCGTTCTGCCGCTTAAAGACCGCCTCAACATTATCTGACACGTAGCACACTACCGTTAGCGATACCTCTTCGTCGCGCATTAAGTGCCAGGGAAAATAGTTGAATTAATTCATTGGCTACCTCCGCGTTGTATCACACTACCGCCGAGTGGTACCTTCCAGAGACGCTGCTATTTTAAATCAGCGGGATACCGCCAGCGCTATCTCTACCACCTGACGGTAATCTCCAATGACCATCTTTTTGTTGTTTTCAGGAAATTTGGGGCATTACATATCCCGAGACCCAGGCTGACCCCGAATTATAGCTCGTGTGGGGTCGTCACCTCTCCCAAGGACTCGAGCCTAATCTTCTTGGCGGTTCTTTTCTCCACATGCCTAGAAATAGTGCACAAGGAGTGCTCAGCGACAATGGCCATGGGGCCGAAGGAGACCGCCTTGTTCTTTTCCTTAGGGTGGCGAAGCGAGCTAGGATATCTTTAGAGGGCGGCATGATGACAAGGAAGCGCAAGAACAAAGAAAAGCAAGGAGGGGAAGTGGGAGGTGGTTCTTGGAGTTGCCTCCCCCTCCCATTAAAAGATTCCCTCTAAGGTACTCGCCAAATGTTTGGGGTTGAACTGTCTTTCTGAGATTGAGGCAAACCAGCAAAGAGCAGTGATTGTGTATAACCTCGTATTTTTCTAGTAGTCTCATCAAGTTATCAGGGAGGAGAGGCGAGTGCAGCACGGAATAGTGCCCTCACCAACTATGGGTGAGCGCACCCTATACTACTGGAACCCGCCCCGGTTCGGTGCAGGTGGTGAGTCCTTAGCCTCAGCCGGCACTCGCCACCCCCAGGCGAGCAACACTCGATTAGTTTGGACTTGTCTCAAAGGGCGAGGCTCATTTTTCTAAGAAATCTCATTTTGACCTGCAATTAGCCATTCCAAACAGCGGGATTCCGTTGTTGGCAGACCAATTTCGGTTGCCAGTAATTTCAAAAGCTGGGATTTCACTATCCACATACTACTTTCAGAAAACTATAAATAGACTCCCAAGAGCACCTTAGGAGGGACTTTTGATTCCTCTCTCCTTTGGTTGTTTCTGGTTGGTTAGAGCTCCAGGACTCTGTCCACCGAAGTTTTCGGGTTGGTATTATGGTGATCTCAAGTGCCCTCAAATGTGCCTAGCTCAACACTGGTTAGGGGGAGAAAGCTCTCTTTAATCTTCTAATTTTGTGGCGGGACCTCCTTGCTGCAGCTCGCGGGATTTGCTTCTAGTTTCATTTGTGAGTGAGGTTCTTTGCTCTGAATGCCTGACCTAGTGTTCCAACTCAGGAGAAGCACAACTTACACCTAGTCGGTCTGAACTCCTCTTGAACCTTGGTCTCCATGTTCAACATTAATGCTCCGTTTGGCGGAACTTTTTTGCTCCGGTAAGTTTTGATTAAAAACCTCATTGTCATACAATGTTTGCCTGGCATGCCAACGATTATGACCGCGGATCAAAAAAAGAAAATTGGTTTTGCCAAAGGGAGCCTAAAGCACAGAAAGGACGGAGAGACTCTTTTCTTATGAAATTTTTCCCTAATAACTGCACCTAGAAAGCGATAGCAGGTAAGGAGAGCCACATGTATGGGATGAGAATGGGTGGAAAGAAAATTTGATGCAGAATCAGATAACGAAGACATTATTGAAGAGTAGGCACCTGAATCTGCTATGACCCTAGTGGACCGACTCTATGATGAGAGTCAAAAAAATTGGAAATGGAGGCATGGTGGAAAGAACAGTGTAACTTTAAATTAGCTATACAAATTGATCATGTGAGTTGGGCAGTCAATTGAGACAAGTGCTTGCAAGATCCAATGCAAGCCATTAACCCCACCCCCCCCCCCCCCCCCCCCCCCCCTTCCATGCAAATGCTGACAGAGAAAGAAAGGTTAAACAAAATCAAAGAATAGTTACCAATATAATACCAACAGTATTTAAAGAGATCATATTGAATAACATTTAAAAAAGTAATATCATTGTGGGCACCCTCCGTGCCAAGATGTGTCCATGGAGGGCAGGAATGCTCCAAAACACAGGACTGCACATTCAAGGATCCCGAGGAACACGCTGTCTCAGAAGACAACGTTTCTGCCTGCACTCCTCCCCTTCCAACCCCGTCTGTAAAAAAACCCCATCGGTCGCTGCCAATTCAGACATCCACGCTTAACTGAGCCTAAAACATGTCAATCTCTACGGCATTCGTGGATTTCCGTTTCTTTTTACTGGAGGCTGTGGGCTCTTCGAGTCTGCACATTGAATGAACAAGTAAATATTTGGTAAATAGTGTGTGAGAGCAAATGAATACAATTTATATATAGCAAATAACGGTATAGGTGTATTTAAGACACCCCTCTAAGTTCGCTACTTTGCAGGCCGGACCTCTCTTACTTTTGAAATTACAACAACCACCCCTATAAGTTTACAATTCAAAACATCCATGAACAAAAACACCCTCTGGATCTTATGAAATGTAAACTTAGGAGGTTTTTGTAATTTAAAATGTAAGTATTACTTATAATTTCAAATGTAATAGGAGTATAACTTATAATTTAGCAAACTTAGAAGAGAGGTTCCGGTAAATGCCCCTACTGATATAATTAATATGGCAAAATCCATATGCAACTCTAACAAACAATTGCAGGTTAAACCTAAAATCTGTGCAAGCATTATAATTTAATGTCATTATGTTGGCCGGACAGAGGTAAGTATCTGCCAATGGTAAATTCATGGAAGAATAATTTTTAACTGAAGATGAGTTGTAGCTTATAAAAAGTATCATAGATGAAGAATTCAAAGCTGAAAAGTATCAACTATATTTATGGCTAAATGTCAACGATCGTACGCTTACCCATCCCACATTCGCTTTCTCTTTGAGCTGATAAAACTAACATCTCTAGTGGAGGACATGGATGCAGGTGCCACAGCTTCAAGATTTCCATCACAATTAAGATCAAGCAATCCACAGCCACTTACAGATCCCAATAAATTGTGTGAACGATCATCAAGTGTATTTCTTATGCGATCCTTAAAATATTCCAACAAAACAAAAGCTGCAAAATGAACAGTACATGCAGTTTTATATCACGTGCAAAGAGTGTCATAAAAAGACAAGGAAATAGGAAGTGTGTAAATAGAAAGAGAAGGAAGATTATCACTTGCAAAGAGTATTATGTTAAACAAAATGCATGGCTCTATGTTCTCAAATAAAACATATCTCTCACGTCAAAAACAAGTACAAACTGCAGCTTTCATGTTGGTAAGGTTCCATTTGAAGAAGTGGTGATGAAGGTGGGAGGGAAAGCTCAGCTAGTGTCCCTTGTTGGGTCCATTGATTTCAATGTCTAAGATAAGAAAAAGACCCACAAGCCAATAGTATACACATGATTGTATTTAATATATATTCAAATTCAATATATGCAGGGTGTCTACTGTTTCATGACTAGACATGTTGTCAGGGTCAGAATGTCATTTGGACTCAAGACAGGATGCTAGAAAAGAAAAAATTTGGCTAAGGTAGCGTTTGGTTCAGCTCTTAGGCTGTGGTGCGGTTTGGCCGCACCATAATTTTGGTAATAAGCAGTGATTTGTACGGCTTTTTTTCAAAACTCCATTTATTTAATTCCGTCGTTTCCTCTTGTTCTCCATCCGCGAGAAAAATTTGCTTTTGGCATGCTTCTGGCGGAAGGCGAAAGCCATGCGGAAAGAGAAAGCCGTGCGGAAGTGTCTGTCCGACTCGCCATCGCTAGGGTTTCGGTATTCCTTTATCTGCCGACTCGCCAGCAGTTTTTTATATAAATCGTTGTCCATTCCCATATTTAAAATATATATATAAGGCGCCCAAAGCCTTGTTTACAATTGGGCGCTTGGACGCCTAAGTGACGAGCGACGTCATGACAAGAATGGTTGGGTCATAACAACCCTCGCCAACCCCTAGGTGCTGCCCTAGGGCACTGCGATGCTTGACAACCTTGGATAGGCGTCAGCGAACAGGATGTTGCACGCGCAGAGCCCGTTCCGTCACAAAATGGGAGGATAACTTGTCGAATGTCTGAGGGTGAATCCCTCATATCTTCTTACGTATATGAGCATGGCATGCATCTGCGATCGACAAATTCAAATGGATTGAGCGTGGGATGGTCATCATTCAAGACCACCACCATGAAGAGCCCCCCAACCACCACCACACACACATGACATGCCTAAAGGGAATCCCTATCAACATAGAGCGGCATACCCATGGAATGTAAGGAAGTGAAGTGAAGCCCACTTTCATTAAAAGGAAATGCATATCACCATAATACGTGGCCCATCATCGCACTAAAGGGTTGTGCTACAATTGTGCCAACCTATACAAATTTGACCACATATGTAAGAAACTCTTCTGGCTGAAGCTGCATGACGAAAAGGGAAAAGAGGAATTGGGGAACTTGAAGGTGAAGCCCATGAAAACATTTTTAATGTTATCACAGAACTGCACACCCCTTACACTATGCAACTCGAGGCCAAGGTGGGCAGTCAGCCAATTACAATAATGGAGGATACTGGTAGCACCAACAATATCATGACGGAGACCATGTGAGCCTCTTGGGATTGTCTACCATTCATCGTTGAGGCATGCAAGTGGTTGTGGCCAACAGAGAAAAAGTACAGATCCCTAGAATTTGTATAGGAATTCAACTCCAGGTTGACACAGATTTGATCTCGGCGGGACTTATATGTGATTCCATTGAAAGGGTTCGATGTGGTATTGAGGGTAAAGTGGTTGAGTATGCTAGGAGACATATTTTGGAACTTAAAGGAGCCCGACAATTGCATTCCAACTAGAAAAGAACATAGTTAAATAGAGGGGAATTACAGATGAGGGGTGCATGGCATAATGTTTAAAGAGTCCCAATAGGTGCAAGTTCCAACTTATTTGATTCCTTTGCTACATGAGTTTGAGGTGTTAATAAAGTCATAGGTGCTACCACATGTTAAGACACAGAATCATTGCATTTGTATACTGATGCGGGGACAGGAGTCCACCTACCCCGCCACCTTGGCATCGGCACCAAGGGGCCCACCTGGAGTCAGCACCAGGCGGCTTTATCAGGCCCGCGGGCCATACACCCCAACTCATCCCCGGGCCCACAACAGGCACCGATAAGTTGTTGAGGCCAGGGCTAGATCCCCCGACCTCCTTGATAAAGCATTCTTCTGCGAATGCTCATCACCAACTGATCCGCGGGTCAGTTGGTGATGAGCATTCGCAGAAGAATGCTTTATCAAGGAGGTCGGGGGATCTAGCCCTGGCCTCAACAACTTACCGGTGCCTGTTGTGGGCCCGGGGATGAGTTGGGGTGTATGGCCCGCGGGGCTGATAAAGCCGCCTGGTGCTGACTCCAGGTGGGCCCCTTGGTGCCGATGCCAAGGTGGCGGGGCCGGTGGACTCCGGTCCCGCATCATAAAAGTGCACTTTTATGATGCGGGACCGGAGTCCACCGGCCCCGCCACCTTGGCATCACCACCAAGGGGCCCACCTGGAGTCAGCACCAGGCGGTTTTATCAGGCCCGCGGGCCGTACACCCCAACTCATCCCCGGCCCCACAACAGGCGCCGATAAGTTGTTGAGGCCAGGGCTAGATCCCCTGACCTCCTTGATAAAGCATTCTCATGCGAATGCTCATCACCAACTGATCCGCGGGTCAGTTGGTGATGAGCATTCACAGAAGAATGCTTTATCAAGGAGGTCAGGGGATCTAGCCCTGGCCTCAACAACTTATCGGCGCCTGTTGTGGGCCCGGGGATGAGTTGGGGTGTGCTGGCCCGCGGGCCTGATAAAGCCGCCTGGTGCTGACTC
Source organism: Platanthera zijinensis (assembly GCA_039513925.1). Taxonomy (NCBI): domain Eukaryota; kingdom Viridiplantae; phylum Streptophyta; class Magnoliopsida; order Asparagales; family Orchidaceae; genus Platanthera; species Platanthera zijinensis. The sequence continues at coordinate 90,464,544 of CM077097.1, forward strand.
CAGGTGGGCCCCTTGGTGCTGATGCCAAGGTGGCGGGGCAGGTGGACTCCTGTCCCCGCATTGCACTTTTATGATGCGGGGACAGGAGTCCACCTGCCCCGCCACCTTGGCATCAGCACAAAGGGCCCACCTGGAGTCAGCACCAGGCGGCTTTATCAGGCCCGCGGGCCAGCACACCCCAACTCATCCCCGGGCCCACAACAGGCGCCGATAAGTTGTTGAGGCCAGGGCTAGATCCCCTGACCTCCTTGATAAAGCATTCTTCTGCGAATGCTCATCACCAACTGATCTAGCCCTGGCCTCAACAACTTATCGGCGTCTGTTGTGGGCCCGGGGATGAGTTGGGGTGTATGGCCCGCGGGCCTGATAAAGCCGCCTGGTGCTGACTCCAGATGGGCCCCTTGGTGCTGATGCCAAGGTGGCGGGGCAGGTGGACTCCTGTCGCCGCATCATATACTCTTGGGCATCACAATGATAGTGGTGTGACCACATCGCTATCAATTCCAGTAAAAAGATAAGATTGAGTAGCAATATGAACTAATGCTTCAGCAAGATATCATTCATCCTAATTAGCTGAAATTTTCATCACCAATATTGTTAGTGGGAAGAATTGATCAAACATGGAGGTTTTGCGTGGACTTTTGCATATTAAATGACAACAAAGTAAAGGGACACGAGGCAAGTGTTCTAAAAGCTGGATCTCAGGTCGGGCTACCAAAAACAAAAGATGTAGCAAAGACAACATTCAAGGCAATCATGGGCACTTCGAGTTCTTAGTCATACCCTTCAGGATGACCAATACCTCCTTAGCCTTTTAGGACATCAAGAATGAGTTATTTCGTCATTATCTTTGTGAGAACGTTTTAATTTTCTTCGTTGATGTGCTTGTCTACAAGTTGTGCGTGAAGCAGCTTCAACATGTCCCAATTTTCCTGACCTTGATATAGTAACACTGATTGTACTGAAACGGGAGAAATGTGTGTTTGACACCAATTGCATGCACTACCTTGGTCATATTGTTCATGAGGTAGGTGTGTCTGTTGATTAATGGAAGAGCAAGTGATCATAGATTTACTCGAATCACAAATGCTACGAGTTTTTCACGTATTGTTATGGCTCATTGGGTACTATTGTCGATTTATCTAGCACTATAGCAAACTTGCCACACCACTGGCATTCATTCATACTCAAAAGATAATCATGCATGTGAACAAACCACAGACAACTTATTAAGAGCTACAGAAGGAATTATCAGTCTCTCAGTATTAGAGCTCCCAAAATTCATCGAAGTGTTCCAGGTGGATTGTGATGCATCGTTATAGGCATTGGATCAGTTTTACAACATGAAAGACAACGCATTGCATATTTGAGCCGACAATTAGCATTATATCATCACAAACAGCTCGTCTACGGGCAAGGGTTATTAGGACTGACCGAAGCAATTCAACAACGGTGTCATTATTTGTGGGAATGATGACTAAAGATACATATAGATCACTTTAGGTTGAAATATTTGTTAGAGTTGAAGCTTGTCACTCCACCACACCAGCACTAGAAGTAAGCTACTGGGATACGATTTTTATGTTTAGTACTGGGATACGATTTGTCAAGGAGAGAAGAGGACAACAAACACTTGTGTTATATCCTTCCCCCCCCCCCCACCCACCCACCCACACAAAAACAAACTATTTGAGAGCATACACACCAAGATTGCAGTCTCCCACTCTTAGCACTCTTCGGAACAGTATCAAGAAGGAATTTATGAGCACTAGGCAGTAGAAAAGGAGTTTATCTTTTACAAGAATCGCATATACCTAGAGACAAAATCACCCTTAGTGGGAGCGATCTTGAAGGTTGTCCAGTCACATACATGTGAAGGAATGCAAAAGACACTTCAGATGTTTGTTGAGGGGGGTTATTTTAAGCGCATGTGGAGATCAATACATGATTTCATCGCAAGATGTCACAAATGTCAGAAGAACAAGGTCGAGCGCCTACATTCTGCCGAGCTACTACACCCCCTACCAGTTTCTACACAGATTTGATTCGACATATCTATGGATTTTATCTAGGGGTTAACCAAATCCCGAAAAAAAATTGTCATTCTCATGACAGACTGTCCAAGTTTTCTCATTTCATTTCTTGGCTCACTCGTATACTACATTAAGCAAAGCTCATGTCTTTTTTGATCAAATTTTCCTCTTTCATGGCCTACCGGAATCTATCATCTCTGACAGAGATAGAGGATTCACATGTCATTTTAGCAAGAGTTGTTTTGGCCTAATGGTACTACATTGTCTATGTCATCTGCTTATCACCCAAAATAGAGAGACAAATTGAATTGGTAAATCACATACTGGAGATGAAAATATGATGTTATTCAAGAGAGAAGCCCAGGGAGTAGGTTGGCTGGTTGTCGTGGACAGAATATTGTCACAATATATCGTATCATATTGCGATAGAAACTACTCATTTCAAGTTGGTATTCGGTCGTGATCCTCCTCGGCTACTCTCTTACACACATTCAGCGACCCTAGTAGAAGGAGGTTTACCATGGACTCTTACAGGGAGACATAATATTGGGTATAGCTTAACAGCATTTATTGCAGGATTTAGTGGCAACCTGTGCACAACTCAAGCTCAACAATCAATATACTAAGGGTCATTTGAGAGCACGGGACTGGTTGCTGGCAACCTGTGAATAGCATAATCCATCTCATCTTCCATGTCTCTTAGTTGAAGCCCATAAGGGGTGGACCAGCCCATAGCCCATGAGGTTCCGAACGAATTGGTTACAAATCTGAAACTTGTATACACCTCAGAGTATAAGTTGTCCAAGAAGACGACCCTCATCAATAATTTTCCAACCGAACAACTGCGTATACAGTGACAGGGCCTCCACACCAATGGAACCACCCAGGCCCTCTCCTCTGAACCACAGAATCAGTTCTTGGAATTTGGCCATGGGGACATGGTCGTTCTTCCACTGACGGACATGGAGACGCCTAATGCGTTGATATTTAACTCGTGCCACGAGAATAATAAGGTGGAGCCCGAGACAAATGACGATCTAGGCATGAGCAGCTCCTAGGCCCATTTTGTGATTCACTTTATGTTTTTTTCATATTTGATGTATTTCCTAAGAATGACCTTGTAGATGGGGTTTTTCGCAAACCAAATAGTTTGTGAATAATTAGAGAATCAATTCATGATGATTTGGTTAAGATTTGTTTTTTACTTCCGAATTTGAATCTGAATCCGAATAATATCATCTCTATTAGCAAGATTCGTGAATAATTCGCTAATAATAGCAATATCTATATTATACACAAAGATGATCATGGCTAGATTGAATCCTTCATTTGAAGTGATTTTGAATTCGAATCCAAGCTCGAATAAAAATTCAAATCCAAGTTCGAATCTTGGATTTCGGGACGAATCTGATTCTGAATCTGAATTCAAATATTTGAACAAATCTGAATCTCTGCATTTTATGACAAATTTGGATTCGATTGAAGAGATTTTGATATCATTCGATTTTTGAACACCCCTCCTAACTGGAAAAGAAAGAGTCTTGATCTTGGAAATAGTGAGCCAACCATGCGGTACCTACCATTGAGAATTCCGCAATCTCGTCGGTCCATAGTGTAAAACAACCTATATTGTATTCAATTAAAGGCTTACTTTGATCTTCTAGCAAATTCTAATCTTCGTCATGATATTATGTCTCCACATTTGTAAAAGCTTTTCATATTCCTTAAGATAGGTGTTTATCATTTCAAGATCACCGAAAGAACAAAATCAAGTATGGTTTCTACCATTGTGTAAACCCATCGCAGCCCTTGCTTTAAAGTTAACCATCATATTTAAGCTCTACGTTTGATAAATTTTTTTATCTAAATTAATTTATCAATACTCCAATGCAAAATAATGATTAACTCGCAGTTAACATTCATGCCAAAACAAATAAGAATGCACTTTTGTGAGTCTATTCACAAAAATATACTAAGTTGTCATCTTTCAATTATGTCAAGAAATATAATATCTATACTAAAATACTTTCTCATTAAGGTCCACTTAAAAAAGAAGGAAACGAGCTTCAACAAAAATTCCCCCTTCCACAAAAGTATTTGAAAGAGTTCAACTTACAAAAAGGTTAACATAATGCAAGCAGACTAGTTTTTAAAAAAACACGCAAATCATGTCCATCGAGATCTGAATTTTTTTAGATCTGAGATGTTTCCCTCTCGACATGAAGCGTATCATCCATCGTCTCACTGGCCAACCTTGACCCATGTTTGGGGTCATCGTATTTGCTTCTGCTTTTTTTCTACTTTGTAGGATTTCAATTTAGCAGACAGGAACACAAAATTGAGGTAAAAAATTGAAACAAGCATAAAAAGATAATTATCCGTACCAAGAGCACGATACACCTTGATATCAAACTTTTTAATTAAATCCTTATGCCCAATATTCTTCGCACGTAAGGCAGCCAACTCTCCCAAACTAATGAGAAAATCCTGAAGAAGGGTCATTAAAGAAGAAAATATATCAAATAGATTGAAAAAAGTAAATAAATTATAATTATTCATACATAATTTCCATTTAGGAGAGAAAATGTGACTGCAAGCAACTAGAACAAAATGATAACATTGCATCGAATGGCACAAAAGGAAGTATTAGATAATCTTAGAGCATTCACAACCAGTGAATTATAATGAGAAATTTATGACAAATCATGTCAATTTTATAGGCTTTGAAACAAGCAAGATTGCAAAAGATTTTTGGCAGTTCTGCTTGGAAGTATAATGAAGTGGATCTCAAGTCTATAAGAACAATGTGACGTAGAGGTGAAGCTTATTGCAAAAGGAAGAAACCCAGAAGTATGCTGCATAAGAATTCTGGAAGAATCAAATTTTATCAATTATCTTTCAGCCTGATTGTGATGCCCACTTCGTCGCATCGGAGAATGCATGACACCATCATGAATCAGTTATCTTTCTTTTTCCAGGCATTAGTTAAAATTTTATTTCTGGCTAACTAGATTGACCACTCGATGAGATCAAGAATAAATGGTCCAACAATTTAGAGTAGCTAGGAGTCATGGAGGGCATGAATGGCATGACGATATCAATTTATTATTGTAACAAAATATCATCTATACTATATAATAAAAATGTTACGCGGGTGAACTGTCACGTGTCACGGACAATCCACAAACAACGAGTTTTCTTCCGCTTGCGATGACTTTCTTCTGCAATGGCTTTCTCCTGCGAACTCTTTCTACGATAGCTTTATGTTACCAACCGCACCTCCATCGACTAGCAATGGGGCAGGGCGTATCAGTGTTGCAACAACAACGCGCACGAAGAACTCAACTATGATAGTGGTCATGGCGACATGACGGGATCATGTCATCCAAGGACTAGACTTTATATCTTGTCTTAGCATGATGACTCTAGCTTTACTTTTCCCCACTAGTCTAAGGCCTAGGTAGGAGGCCCCTTTATTTAAGAACTCTTGTGATCTCACTTTTGGGGGTAAGAAGTAAAAAGTCTAAAAGGATCTCTCTCTCTCTTTCTCTCTCCCTATCTCTCTTCTCTCCTCTTCTACATGATGGGATCCAACAAGTGACGTCGCAATCCCTCACAGGACGTAGTCCTCCATTAACCCATTACGTGCTCAAACTGACGAGCTCGTATCAACGTGGTATCAGAGGAACCTCCTCCCTCCCCTGCCGCCGAACTTCTTCCTCTACCCTTGTCCATGGCCGACAACCAGCAACTACCCATCCTCCAATCCATCCTTGACGCGATTGCGTGCATGCATGCGTCTTTGGACCTCCAAGGCGCCGAACTCACCAGCCTAAGGGCGCACGTGCATGACACCAGACCATCTGGTTCACACGTTCCACCAGACCGACCACCACCACCACTCCATACTCCTATGAGTCCAAATATGGAAGGAAATTCGACTCCATCCTCCGAAGGCCCTCCCCCACATTACCTGAAGATGGACTTCCCAGTTTACGAAGGCCGCGAGGACCCACATCCATGGCTCACCCAGTGCGAGCTCTACTTCTCCACCCAACGCACCCTGTCAGAAGATCAACTCGGCCACGCCTCGTTTCACCTCATGGGGCAGCCAAAATGTGGTTCACGCAAGCGTGTCATGAATGCAAAGACCTACTCTGGAACGACTTTGCCAGGGAGTGTACTCTCCACTTCGGCCCACCACTACGGGAAAACTCCCTAGGCGACCTCGTTGTGCTAAGACAAAGAGACCCGCTCGACGATTGTCTCGAACGCTTCCAAATTCTCTTGGCACGCTCGTCCACCGTTCGTATGGAGCAGCAGGTTCCTTTCTTTACGGCCAGCCTCCACGAGCGTATCCACCTGGACGTCGAATTCCAAGCCCCACCAAACCTCACAACGGCAATGAATCTAGCCTGGGCATGTGAGCACCGACTTCTTCTAGACCGTCCATTGTTGGGTCGTCGAGAATTCAACACTACCAACAGGGGAACCAAACCCACCATTCTTCCCCTGAAGAAAAGTGAGTCGAGCCCGCTCCCGTCCAAGCCCTATGTAGACAGCCGTCCGCCGTATCTCTGTCGTCTCTCGGTGTCAGAAATGGCCGACCGCAATGCGAAAGGGTTGCTTCAACTGCGTCAAACTCTTTGGTTATTTCCATCGTTGCAAACGCCTCTTTTGGGTTGAGGTGGACGATCCATCCGATGATGATGACACGGAAGATACAGAACCTCCGGAGATCTCGTTCCATGCTATCTCCACTGCCCATAAGCTCCAGGGCCATTCTATCCAAATGCAAGTTTTTGTGGAGGACCACGCCTTCGTAACTCTCAAGTAGTTGCTCGCCGCACCGCCGAGCAACTACATCTCCACATCACCTTATGCTCTCGCCTTCAAGTCGCAATGGCAAATGGTCAAACCATGCAATGCCCGGGCATATGTCACGGGATGACCCTAACGGTGGGCTCCCATCAATTTCAAATTGATCTCTTGGTGATCGATTTTCAAGGCTTCGAAGTGGTATTAGGGGTTCAATGGCTCCACACCCAGAGACCCATAACTTGGGATTTTGACGCGCTCACCATGCGTTGGCACCACGAAAACAACTTGATCAAACGGTCGGGACAAATTCAGCAAACTCTTCGTTCGACCTTCGCCCTCCAAGAACCCACTCTTCCCACAAACTCCTCTAATAAGCCTGACCCCGAGCTCCTCCTACAAGAGTTCCCAGATATCTTCACTATTCCAGACTACCTTCCACCGGCACGCCATCAAGATCATCGTATCTACTCCCCCCCCCCCCCCGTCGTGGTTCGTCATTGCGGCTATCCCTTCCTACAAAATGATGAGATCGGGCGTCAATGCTCCCCCATGCTACAACAAGGCCTTATCCAGTGCAGCATCTCCCCATTCTCCTCCCCGGCTCTCCTTGTATACAAGAAAGATGGCTTGTGGCGCTTCTGTGTCGACTACCGTGCCTTAAATCAACAAACCGTTAAAGACAAATTTCCTATTCCGGCGGTCGAAGAACTACTCGATGAACTGCATGGTGTCATGTACTCCAAATTGGACCTCTACTCAGGTTATCATCAGGTGTAGATGCACCCGCAAGACGTGGAAAAGATGATTTTCGCATGCAACACGGCCACTTCGAGTTTTTGGTGCAAACATTCGGGCTCACCAACGCCCCCTCCACCTTCCAAGTTTAATGAACGAAGTATTCCAACCACTACTCCTTAAGTCCTTGCTAGTTTTTTTTACGATAAATTGATTTACAACACCTCTTGGGACGCCCACTTACACCATCGTTGCGCGGTCTTCGAGCTGCTACAACAACATCGACTCCACCTCAAGAACTCCAAATGTGATCTCGGCAAACAAAGTGTGGCCTACCTCGGCCATTTGGTCCAATCCTTCTGGGTTACGACGGATCCTGACAAGCCAGATGCTTCTGCCCCCCCCCCCCCCCCCCCCCCGTTGTGGTTCGCCATTACAGCTATCCCTTCCTACAAAAAGATGAGAGCGCCAATGCTCCCCCATGCTACAACAAGGCCTTATCTAGCGCAGCATCACCCCATTCTCCTTTCCGGCTCTCTTTGTATACAAGAAAGACGGCTCGCAGTGCTTCTGCGTCAACTACCGTACCTTAAATCAATAACCGTGAATGACAAATTTTCTATTTCGGTGTTCGAAGAGCTACTCGATGAACTGCATGGTGCCATGTACTTTCCAAATTGGACCTCTACTCAGGTTATCATAGGGTGCGGATGCACCCGCAAGACGTGAAAAAGACGGTTTTTCGCACGTATCACGGCCACTTCGAGTTTTTGGTGCTACCATTCGGGCTCACCAACACTCCCTCCACCTTCCAAGCTTTGATGAACGAAGTGTTCTAACCACTACTCCGTAAGTCCGTGCTAGTTATTTTTACAGTATTTTGATTTACAGCACCTCTTAGGACACCCATTTGCCTCATCTCCGCGTGGTCTTCGAGCTGCTACGCTAACATCGCATCCCCCTCAAGAACTCCAAATGTGATTTCGGCAAACAAAGTGTGGCCTATCAAGGCCATGTGGTCCAATCCCTCGGGGTTACAACAGATCCTGACAAGCCAGCTGGCGTTGCTTCATAGCCAATACAGTGCACGATCCGGAACTTACGCATATTATTGGGCCTCATGGGCTATTACCAGAGCTTCATCTATGGATATACACCAACACCCAGCCCCTCACCAACCTGCTCCGCAAAATAGCTTTGTGTGGACCAACACGGAAACCGCCGCCTTCCACGACCACTAACGGGAGCTCCAAAACTCCCCGGTGCTTTAGTTATCGGACTTCACCAAAGTTGAATGTGACGCTTTCGCACTCGAATTCGGAGCAGTTTTGCAAAAAACTGACATAACATTGCATATTTAAGCCGGCCCACGCTTCGACACCACCAAAATTTGTCTACGTACGAACAAAAGCTTATCGGCCTCACCAAGGCGATTCAACATTGGCGGCCTTATACATGGGGTTGCTCCTTTGTCATTCGGATGGATCATTTTAGCCTCAAATACCTGCTCGAGCAACGCCTCACAACCATCCCTCAACAGCGATGGGTCTCCAAGCTTCTTGGCTTTGACTTCCGAGTGGAACATAAGGCTGGCTCCCTAAATCGCGGGGTCGATGCCTTATCTTGCCGCCTTGTACCGAACATTCCACAACATCTCTTTTCGTTGTTTCCCAATCGTGCTCCACCTTCCTCGAGGATGTTCGCCGCAAAATTCAATTCTCATGGAGCTTAGCAGAAGTACTCTAGTGCATCATGGACGAGGTCAAGACACCAGCTTGGTCCGCCTCCTCCAATCTTATCCTCTACAAAGTTCGTCTCTACCTCGATGCCACCTCGTCGCTGATTCCACGGCTCTTGAACTAAACCCACGGACGGTCTCATGAAGGCACCCAGAAAACCTTGCAATGCCTTCGCTGTGAGTTCTTTGGGAGTGGTCTCCGGCGCTCGGTCCACCAATTCGTCGCAGGTTACATCATATGCCAAAAACATAAGTCCGAACAACTCTTTCCGGCCGACCTACTCCAACCCTTACTGGATGTAACCTAAGCGATCCGTTTGAGAGGATCTGAAGTGTAGTGCGCGAGCGAATTTTTTTCTTAAAAAAAAGTCCATTGGATTTTAAAAAATCGTTGTTCGTTATTTGAGAGAACCCTTAAATGTTGGGTGGGAATCGCACAATAAAATCTTGCAAGCACAAGACGAAATCCGCATACAAGAATTTATGAAATAATGGTAAAAAGGCAACACAAACGTTCGAGGCAAGCCCAATCAACTAATTTTAGAGCGCATAAGTGTTATACTAATGAAAAAGAGTAGGTCTTGAGGATTTTACCAAGGAGATATACAAAGCTATAACGGAATTGATCCTCAAGGCCGTAGACTGATGAGAAGGGAAGTACCCCTCTGTAGAATTGGATCGGGCCCCTCTGGACGCCAGGCAAGGAGGCTGAAGCAGGCGGCGACCCCGAACATACCGAAGTCGTCGGAGGGATGTGATAGACAACGGGGAAGGAATCGGGCTGCAGTTTGGCTTGGGATCCAAACACAGGAAAAGGGGCTCGAAGTCGATGGTGTCCAGCCGAATGGTGCTCACCGGCTGCGTTTTACAGGAATCGCGGAGGAGAAAACAGGCCGCAGTTTGGCGAAGGCTCCTAGACACCGGTTAAGGGCTCGAAGTCGACGGTGTCCAGCGTGAGGGGTGCACACCGGCTCTGTTTGACGGGAACGACAGAGGAGCTAGGCGTCTTTACGGCAGGGGCGGTGGTGCGGGATTGCGTCGGGGGAAGAGAGAACGATTCAAATCATTCTCAGATTTTTGAGCTGTCTTTTTCTCCCTATTCAAGCCTCTTATTAAAGGCTCAATTGATTGATGATTTTTTTTTCTTATGGAATGATTTTGTCTTGTCATTTGAGAATATTTCCATTAACATGTTGATTGATGAAGGAATAAAATGTTGTCTTTTAATTTTATGCGCCTAAATTAAGTTAAGAGGTTGTCTTTTACGTCCTAGCTACCTAAATTATCGGACCGTTTATTTTAGTTAGGATTCCACTGAATGGTCAAATCGGTGAGCCAAACTTAAATAGAAATAACACAAATGCAAAATGACAAGAAATAATGAGAGTAACGAACATCAAGATGTGGATACATCAATTACCTCAGGGTTTAACAGAGCTCGACCCCGACGAGAACTTACAAAGACTGCCGACGGAAAGATCAGGGCTCTGTTTGGGAAACTGGTGCCGTTTTAAAAGGGAAAGGTTTAAAAGGGAGATTCTAAATTGTATTTTCAAAACTGAATTTTCAAAATTGAATTTTCAAAACTGAGATTGTGTTTGGGTAACCTCCGGTCCGGTGCCTGTGAGAGTAAAAATTATAATTATATTATTTTATTACTTTAAATATAATTATATAATTACATTAAATAAAAAACAACTCTGCACGGTAGAGCTCGCACGCCATTAAAAACTATAAAACTTTACATATATTATTTTATTAAATACAAAACACCTTTCCCTGACATAAGTAAATAAAAATTATATTATTTTTAATATTTCTGACTTCTTCCTCGCCATTGATGCCAAAGTACCAAGCTCGCTCGCCTCCTCTGTGGTAGAGCTCGACCACGTCTAGGAGGAACGTCGTTCGGACGGGCATCTGGGATCAGCATTGACGACGACAGCTGGATCGCTAGAGTCCAGTTTTTTCTTGTGGCTTACGGGAAGACAACCAGTGCAACCAAAAAAAATAGAAATGACCGTTTTGGAAAGTCGCCTGGAGGGTAGGGAGGGGGCCAGTCCAAAAACGGTCGTTTAGCACCTTTTAAAGCTGGTCGATTTAAACCGAAGCTTACCAAACACCTCTCCACCAGTTCAATCTCAACGGACTGGAGCTAAAACGGGATGTCAAACAGAGCCTTGGACGTCGCCTTTGCAACTCAACTGTAGTAATCTAGGAACTGTCGGCGGGTCTCGTCCTTGCCAGTAAACCAAGTAACGTTGATATGTCTCGTGGCAAGTACGAAACTCCCAAATGCCGAGAAGCAAATCGATCTCTTCTGTAGCGGGTATCGGCGCTGGTGCTAGATCAGGTGGAATGTCTGGTGCTGTTGATGGTGACATCGGGCTAGAAACCGGCAACTCTCCATAAAATGGTGTGAGATCTGACACTGAAGATCGGGGAAGCACCGAACTCAATGGACAGATCAAGTAAATAGGCATTCTCTCTGATGCGCCTCCGAACCTGAAACGGGCCAAACTTCCTTTGTTGTAGCTTATAATATGTCCATGGTGTAAATCTTTGCTTCCTAAAATAAGCATATACCTAATCCCCTTCTAAAAAATATAATTCTCGGCGATGACGATCGGCCATGGCTTTATAAGTTTTAGAAGTTGCTCGCAATTTATTAGTAATAATTTTATGCATTTCTTTCAAAGAATCAATATGTGTTTGTGCATCGAAGGAAATACATTTATGATACGGGAGAGAGTGGCGGTCAAGCAGGTAAGGGATGGGATAACCATACACAATCTCGAGAGGAGATTTATCAGTGGAGCGATTTTTAGAATTATTGTATGCAAATTCGGCTTGTGGAAGTGCGAGATCCGATTGTGTCGAACTTACCCTAGTTAAACATCTAAGAAAGTTTCCAAAACTCCGTTTAACAATCTTCGTCTGTCCGTCGGTCTGAGGATGATACACGCTACTAAAATCAAGCTTAGTACCCAGTCAGATCTACAGCATCTTCCAAAAATAATTCATAGATTGAGTATCCCTATCAGACGTAATAGACTTGGGAATGCCATGTAAACGCACTATCTCTCGAAAAAATATCTCCGCGACGTGCACGACACTAGAGACTTTTCTACACGGAATAAAATGTGTCATCTTAGAAAATCGATCGACCACAACAAAGATAGAATCTACCTTTCTTCGAGTACGAGGAAGTCCTACTACGAAGCGCATCGAGATGTCGTCCCACAGCCGCTCAAGCATCGGTAAGAGGGCGTATAATCCAGTGTTTTGAGCGTGCCCCTTATATAGTTGAATGGGGTGCAGTGCCGAATAAATTTGGTGACATCACGCATCATATTTGGCCAGTAATAGTGAGTACTATCGAGGTCTAATAATTTGGAATGGCCTATGTGTCCTCCTAACCCAGATGAGCGGAGCTCCCTAAATAGTGTCGCTCGAAGTGGTCCTTCGCAGATGCAAAGGCGGGTGCCCTAACAGATATACCTTACTCACTATGTACTGTGTAATAGGATCAGTGGCGTATAAGTCGCGCTATGCGTCTAAGTCAGTAATGCAAGGTTGCAGTGTAAATAGAAAATGGGTGCGACTAAGTGCGTCGGCTACTCGATTCGTGACAACGGATTTGTGCTTCAAATGGAAAGTGAACTCTTGCAGGTAAGCAGCCCACTTGGCAGGACGTCGAATCCCCTTTTGGGAGTTCAGGTGTTTTAGTTCCTTGTGATCGGTATTTAACACAATCTTTCGCTGAAACAGGTAGTGACTCAAATGGCGGAGAGCCTGTACGATAGCGTAAAACTCTATCATGAGTGGAATATCTAGTTTTTGCCTCGTTCAGCTTCTCACTAAAGAATGTTATGGGTCGACTCTCCTGACTCACAATAGTGTCAATGCTTATAATAGATGCATCACAGTCAACCTGGAAAATCTTAACAAAATCAGGCAATGCAAACACTGGTGCATTCGTAAGTCTCTCTTTGACCAATATAAATGCCTGCTCGACTACTTCAGTCTAAATAAACAATCTCTTCTTCAAGCAATCAATCACAGGAGCTATCAAGACACTAAAGTTTCGAATGAATCACCGATAAAAAGATATTAGCCCATGAAATCCCCGATCCTCAGTAATCGTTCTAGGACTAGGCCATGATTCTATCGTCTTTGCATTCTCTATCAACTTTATGCTCTTAGAAGAAACGATATATCTTAAGAAGGTCAGACTATCAGTCATAAACGTGCACTTATTCAAATTTATATATAATTTATTTTCACGAAGGATCTCTAAAATATGCCTAAGATGAATCTGGTGCTGATTAGGATCAAGACTATAGATCAAGATATCATCAAAGTACACCACTACGCAAACTCCAATGAGTGGCTTAAGCACTTGATTCATCACTCGCATAAAGATATTGGGAGCATTGGAGAGCCCAAAAAGACATCACAAGCCACTCGTATAATCCTTCCCTAGTCTTTCATTCATCCGCGGGTCGAATTCTAGGCTTTATTTGGTAGAGCGACAGCAGTTGTAAAAGAAGTTGTTGTAAAGATAGGTTTGTAAATGAAGTTGCTGGAAACTTGCTGCTGGAAATAAAGATCTGCATAGATAGTCAGTGTTTGCAGAGCTGTTCAGAACAGAAAACCATTTGGCGAAACAGAGGTGACGTTTAATAAGTTTTTTAAATAAATTGTTGAAACTAATATTTATATTTTTTATTAATTAATTTTAATATTAATATTACTGTTTTTAAATATCTAATTTTTTAATTATATATATATATTCTAATCTATTTTGGTAATATATATATATATATATATATATTAATATCACTGTTTAAACTATGGAAATGTTTTTTTCTGTAATTTTTATATTGTTTTTGTAAAAAAATTCTATTCCTCCGCCCAGTGCCACCGGTCCGCCCTGCCTCCGCCATGCTTCCGTAATGAAATTTTATAATTACGGAGAGCTCCGCCTCCGACGAAGTACAGGACCTGCTGTTGCCGGAGAACTGGGCTCATGTCCCTCTGGGGAGACCCACACCCGTCGGAGAAGGTGCGAAGAACCACCAAATAGAGGATTTTAGGCGCCATTGTTGTTGGAGAACTGGGCTCCGACGAACCTGAGAGATGGGCTCTCTGTAAATCTCCTCCCGGCGGCAGCTCCAGGACGCCGGACTACCTCCGGGAGGTGCGTCTTCCTCCGACGAATCGGCCGGAGGCGGTTGCGTGGAGGCCCGCTGGCCTGACAGTGGCGGCGAAGGGGGCTGCATGCTCACGATTTCGCCGCCACAGTAAGAAGTTGGATTTCCTCTACCTAAACGCGGCCAACTGGAGGCGTGGGGTTCCTTTTCCTCCCGCAATTTTTTGAGCACGGAGTAACGCCGGCGATTCGAAAATATGGCGGAAAAACAAATGGAGTCGGGCCCCTCTTCGCGTTTTGACATAACGAAACGGAGCAAATAAGCATTACCAAATGAAGCCTTAATCTGGTGGTATCCACTCTTTAAATTGTTCTTTGAAAAACATACGGAAACCGCTAAGCATATCCAACATGTCATCCAAACGGGGAATCGGGAAGCGATATTTGATTATAATTTTATTTATCGCTCGACTGTCTACACACATACGTCAGGCCTCATCTTTCTTAAGAACTAATAGTACAGGGACGGGGCACGGACTCATACTCTCTCTAACGTGACCCTTCGAAATCAAATCAGTCACCTGCCTATATAGCTCCTCATGCTCTTTCAGACTAATGTGATAATGGGCAAATAAGGTAAGCTAACTCCTGGGATGAGTTCGATGCAGTGTTGTATCTCTCATCGAGGAGAGCTGATCGGGCAGCTCCTCCAGCATAATCTCAGAGAACTCATCAATGAGAGGTCGTACTGTACTAGGAATGTTTAAAATAGTAGGAGCGGAATCGATACCCGACAGCATATAGACGACCTCATTATCCTTCATCTCCTCTTAGAATTGAGACCCAGTCAGTAACATGGTGGCGGAGGGAAAGGTTATCGCAGAGAAAGCAGTAGGTGGGTGTAAAGGCCTCTCTGGGACTCTGGGGACAATACTATTCTTCTGGAAAAGAAGAATGAACTTGCGCCCATTGAGCTCAAAGGAGTGAGAGTTATTTACACCGTCGTGAATAACGTGTCTATCGTACTACCAAGGTCGTCCTAATAGGATGTGACAAAACTCGATAGTAGCAACGTGGCATCATACTGCATCCTGATACGTACTACCTATGGAAAACTCGGCGCGACACTGGTGTGTGATAGGGATGGTCGTATTGCTAGTGACCCGTGAAAGACTACAAGGTTTTCCTAGGAGTTGCGTTTTTAAGTTAAACTTCTCAACCATACGTTGAGAAACAAAGTTCTCCATACTACTAATATCTATGATGACGTAATAGAACTACCCCTATATGCAGGCGGTGGTACAAAAATATTATTCCTTAACCAGTCATCGTTAGCGAGAGTCTTTGGAGTTAGGAAGCTATGTTGGATAAGACACACTAACTGATCGAGTTGCTCTCCCTCAACTTCGCACTCCTTCTCTAACTCAGTCTTAGGGGTCGGGTCAATATGGGAATCACTAAGGAAAACCTCGCACTCAGATTCTGATCCACTCTCAGAATCAATGACGGCGACGAAATGGCATCGCGGGCACTCAAAAGATTTATGAACCGGCTTCATACACTTAAAACATCGAAATGTCCCAGGCTGAGGTCTAGTGTCTATAACCTTTTTTCCTCTAGTGAGTGGGGCAGGGAGTGTTGGGGTACTCGTAGGTACTGTCGGTCGAGAGGGTCCATCATTCCTATCAGCAGGAATATAAGTGTGAGTCGGTGAAGGCCTATCAGTAGACTTGACTCCAAACGTTCGCTTCTATGAAGACTTTACTCTGTGTGCACGACTCGAGATCTCTTCGAGGTCCTTATAGTTGAATAGTTTTAATTGGTCTCTAATGGAATATCGTAACCCGTTCAGGTAACGGGAGACGATCATTTTGTCATCCTCACGGAGGTCGAGGCGATACTGGAGCACTAGGAACTCATTCGTGTACTCATTCACCGACATTTTGTCTTGTCGTAGATTGTGGAATCTACAATACAGATTTTGCAAATAATCGAGGGGTACATATCGCTTTCGTAGTTGTGTTTTGAACTCAGCCTATGTGGTGATAAGGCATGCCTAAATTGAACTGAGACCTCTCTAATTGTCCCCACCAAACTAGTGTGGATCCCTTTAACCTAAGAGTAGTGTATTCAACTTACCTAGCTTGGGGCAATTGCTTCCAAGCCAGGAAATGATCCATCCTTTCACATCACTCTAAACAGCCCTCGGGTTCTAATAGCCCTTCAAAGTCACCTACATTCAACATGATTCCCATATCCCAACGGGGTTGGTGATGTAGTTCGTCATGTGTTTCCGGGTAGGGGTGTGCGAGTTTTAGAGGTCTAGGGAGTCGATTTCGACCAATGTGGCAGGTGCTCGGTTTTTGTACATGGTTTCATCGATATTATTAACCAAAGTGCGCAACTCATTCATGGCATGTGCGACACAACCCACCTTGGCGGTGAGAGTTTCGATCATTTTCATTAAATCGCTCATTCATTGGGTCAAATCCCCGACACTCGTCTCTAAATAAACTACTCATTTATCCATTGAAAACAATTTGATTTTAAAAAAAATTTAAAACATTTTTGTTTGTAAAAAAAATTTAATAATTTATAATTTTTCTTAATATAAAAGAGAGATCCCGAGTTGGAGGAAAATAAAATATTTTTAAATTTTTAAAACTCAAATAAAAATGATGATTTTTTTGCTAGATGAGAAAAAAATAATTAAAATTCCGGATAGAGCGATTCACGATAGGAGTGAATCGAACGCTCTGATATCAAACTGATGTGACCTAAGAGATCTGTTAGAGCGAATCCGAAGTTTAGCACGCGAGCAAAAAAAAATTCTTTAAAAAAGGCCATTGGATTTAAATAAATCGTTGTTTGTTATTTGAGAGAACCCTTAAATGTTGGGTGGCAACCACACAATAAAATCTTTCAAGCACAAGCCGAAATCCACATACAATAATTTATGAAATAACGGTAACAACGCAACGCAAACGTTCGAGTCAAGCCCAATCAATTAATTTTAGAGCGCATAAGTGTTATACTAATGAAAAAAGAGCAGGTCTTGAGGATTTTACCAAGGAGATATGCAAAGCTGCAGCGGAATTGATCCTCCAAGCCGTAGACTCGCGGAAAGGGAAGTACGCCTCTGTAGAACTGGATCGGGCCCCTCTGGACGTTGGGCGAGGAGGCTGAAGCAGGCGACGACCCCAAACAGATGGAAGTCACCGGCGGGATACGATAGACGGCGAGGAAGGAATCGGGCCGCAGTCCGGCGAAGGCTCCAGACACCGGAAAAGGGGCTCAAAGTCGACGGTGTCGCAGCTCGCCGGATGCGTTTGACGAGAATGGCAGAGGAGAAATCAGGCCACAGTTCGGTGAAGGCTCCTAGACACCAGGAAAGGGCTCGAAGTCGACGTTGTTCAGTCGAGGGGTGCTCGCTGGCTGTGTTAGACAGGAACGGCAGAGGAGCTGGGCATCTTTACGATAGGCGGTGGTGCGGGATTGCGCCGGAGGAAGAGAGAATGACTCGAATCGTTTTCTCATATTTCTGGACTATCTTTTTCTCCCTGTTCGCGCATCTTATTAAAGGCTCAATTGATTGATGATAATTTTTTCTTATGGAATGATTTTGTCTTGTCATTTGAGAATATTTTCATTAACATGTTGATTGACGAGGGAATAAAATGTTGCCTTTTAACTTTATGCGTCTGAATTAAGTTAATTGGGTTGGGTTGCCTTTTACATCCAGTTACCTAAATTACCGAGCCATTTATTTTATTTAGGGTCTCATCGAACGGTCAAATCGGTGAGTTAAATTCAAATAGAAACAACACGAATACAAAATGAAACAACAAGAAAAGAAATAACGAGAATAACGAACATCGGGATGTGGTACATCATTACCAATCCCCACTTAGATTTGGGCGGATGTTTTGATGGATTTCGTGGAGGGCCTCCCTACTTCCCACGGCAAATCCGTCCTAATGGTCGACATTGATCGCTACTCCAAAGGCGCGCACTTTTTCTCCGTTAGCCGCCCCTTGGTCGCCGAACATGTTGCTCGGACATTCTTTTCGGAGAACTTCCGCCTACATGGACTCCCAGAATCGATCGT
The DNA here is from genome assembly GCA_039513925.1 of Platanthera zijinensis. NCBI lineage: Eukaryota > Viridiplantae > Streptophyta > Magnoliopsida > Asparagales > Orchidaceae > Platanthera > Platanthera zijinensis. Next base: position 90,483,134 of record CM077097.1, read on the forward strand.
CTCCGACCACGACAAAGTCTTTACAAGACGCTTTTGGACAAAACTCTTCCGCCCATGTGGTACTAAACTAGCATTCTCTTTGGCGGTTTGGACTATCATCCCCAATCAGAAGGGCGAACTAAGGTGGTCAACTGTACGGTCAAAATGTACCTCCGATGTCTTGTCGGCGATCGCCCGAAGAGTTGGGCTACGTTGCTCCCATGGATCTTATACAACACCTCGTACCATACGACACTACAAACGACTCTGTTTTGACTCATCTACGGTCGTGATCCCTCGCACCTTCTCGCTTATGACCAAGGGTCCCTATCCGCCCGCCCTCCACCAAGAGCTTCTGGATCGGGACCAACTCCTTGCTCTCGCGCGCGCTCGCCTCCTCCCTGAACCAACATCACATGGAAACTCGCTACAGTTGTGGGCACCGCGACCTCAGCTTCAGCACTGGGGATTGGGTTTGGCTTAAAAATCAGCCCTACCGCCAAGTGTCTATCCACCCCCCGGCGCCCTCCGCCAAATTGGTTCCCCATTTTCAGAGCACCTTTCAGATTCTTCGACACATCGGCAACGTCGCTTACAAACTCAACATCCACGGCGTCTTGCGCCTAAATACCTTTATTGTGATCCCCCAACAAGCCCTATCTTCCCCATCCCTACTCAGCTTGAGGACAAGCTGCCACTCGAAGGGGCAAATGAGGTTATCAACCGCGCCGCCATCGACTACCACTGGGGCAGGACGAATCAACACCGCAACAACCACATGCACGAAGAACTCAACTATGATAGGGGTCACGGCGACATGATGGGGATCACATCATCCAAGGAGTAGACTTTATATCTTGTCTTATCTCATGTGTCTTAAGCCCAAATGGGGGGCATGATGACTTTAGCTTTAATGATGACTCTTGCTTTACTTTTCCCCACTTGTCAAAGGCCTCGGTGGGAGGCCCCTACATTTAAGAACTCTTGTGATCGATCTTTTGGGTAAGAAGTAAAAATGCTAAAAGGATCTCTCTCTCTATTTCTCTCTCTCTCTCCCTATCTCTTTTTTCTCTTCTTTTGCATGTGCTAGCGTCGGCCGAACCCCCCCCCCCCTTCCTCTCTTCTGCCACCACCTCGATGGAATCCAACAAGGAACGTCGCAATCCCTCGCGGGGCGTAGTCCTCCATCAACCCATTATGCGCTCAAACTCACGAGCACGTATCACTTTCTTCAGACAGCTTTCTTCCGTTTGTGATCCCCTCACGATGCCTCTCTGCCTGATTTTTAAGCTCGGGCGAGACATGTGAATCTGTCTGCGAGTTGTGGAGGAGTCGTGGGCCCTGCTGACATTGATGGAGGAGGTAAGAATTTTCAGAGTCGTGGACACTGCTGACTTTGATGGAGGGGTAGGAATTTTTAGCGGATGGCTTTCTTCCGCTTGCGATCCCCTCACGATACCTCTCCACCTGATTTCTACCCATTCTAGGGCATATGCCAAGGTTCGCAGCTCGAACGAGACATGTGTTCGCACGTAGATTTGTTCATGTGTCAAGCACACTAGAAACCAGAGGGAGAATTCATACCGTAGTAGTTGAGAACAAGGCTGGGATTAATGGGAAGATTGAGGTTGATTCCAAGAATATTAGCCCTCAAGGAGGTGCAGAGGTAGATGGTGACATGCAAGTCGTGAATCCGAATAGGAGGGAGCAGCAGGGTTACCAGGCAAGTTTGCCTAGGTTGATGTTAATGAGGCCGAGCATGTCAGCGCACACCCCCAGTTTGAGTGTGTCACGTGGGGACCGCCCATTACTTAACGACGAGGCGATTGAGATGATATCAGATAAGAGTATGGTTCTTTCTTGGTGTTGGATTTGGAATTAGGGTTTCCTGTGTCGCAAAGAGGCGAAGAAGCCAGAAGCATCTTGCTTGATTGTAAAGTCATACAAGAAGAAAGTTTGACAACACAATATAGGTTAGTGGTGTTGGACGTGCAAATTAAATATAATAAATTTAAGACAAACACAAAAATGTTGCCAAAATATCAGTGGTGAAACTTGAAGATAGAAAAGAATGTTGTTTTCAGGACAACAGTTATAGAACAAATAGTTAATGATCCTCATGTTGATCATAGTGTCTCAAGGGTATGTCTTCACATTTAAGGATAAGTGAAAATAACGTACTTGGAGAATCAATTTATATTCATGTCAAGGCAATCGACCATAAAAGTAATACATCTCTTGAGGACACTCATTGACAATTACTGAGAAAGAAAACAAGATTTACGTATGATGTTTATCAATCTAGAGAAGGATTATGATAGGGTTCCAAGAGAGATCTTATGGAGAGTGTTAGAAAAGAAATGTATAAATGTATCATACATTGATATAATCAAGCATATGTATATAAATTCAATGACGAGGATGAGAACATCTGGAGGATTAACACAAGAATTCTCTATCATTGTTGAATTACATCAAGGTTCAGCTTTAAGTCATTATCGTTTTACCCTTATCTTAAATGAGCTCACTGAACATATCAACCAAGCAATACCTGGTGTTTATTATTTGCGGGTAATATCGTTTTGGTCGATGAGACGCTAGGGTGTGAAACTTCACCCTTGGCGAGACACTTTAGAAAAAAGGATTTTAGGTTGAACAGGTCAAAAACAGATTATATGGAGCTTAAATTTAGAAGTGCAAGAAGGAAGGATGACTTCGTTATTAAGTTGGGTGATTAAGATATTTCCCGTAATGAGTGTTTTAAATATCTTGGATCGATAGTTCAAAAAGATGGAGATGTTGATAAAGATGTGACACATAGAATCCAAGCATGATGGTTGAAGTTGAGAGGCGCATCAGAGACCGTATATGATCGTAAAGTACCATTAAAACTTAAAGACAAGTTATATTGTATCGCAATTAGACCACAGATTCTTTGTCATCCTGAGTGTTAGGCAGTGAATTGTGTACATGAGCAAAAAATGGGAGTTGCGGAGATGAGAATGCTTAGGTGGATGTGTGAACACACGAGACAGGATAAAATTAGGAATGAATGTATCAGGGATAAGACAGGAATAGAACCAATTGTAAAGAAGATGCGAGAAGATAAACTAAGATGGTTTGTACACATGCAAAGGAGACCATTAAAGGCACCTATTAGGTGTTGTGAGAGTTTAGTCACTAGGCATGTTAAATGGGGTAGGGGAAGAACAATAAAGGCTTGGAATGAAACTATAAGGAAAGATATGATGTACTTATATATTAGTGAGATTATGACTAAAGTTAGGCTGGCGACAAAGGATCCATATAGTCGACCTCATTATAACGGATAAAGGCTTGAGTGTTGATGTTGTTGTCATTTATACTATTCTATAAAGGAAAACTCATCTTTGGTGCAACATTCATAATACCAAATTTACCCTTATTTTTAAGAGAAATTTTTTTGCGGGTAACGCATGAGAGATCGGTGGGGGACCCTTTTTTAGTTCAAAATTACAACTGGATTTTCATTGATTGTAAAAATGGATTGGATTTTAGTTCAAAATATGGACTGGAATTTTAGTTCGAAAAAAGGATATTTTTACAGTTGTATTTTCACCCAAAAATAGTCATATGGGTACTTAAAATGAGTGTAAAAATACATAGATCAAAATTTCGTGACTTATTTTGTGAAAAAATTATTTCCACCATGGTCCTCCCCGTGGGGGTACCACACAGAAAATTTTCGTCATTTTTAAATTCTAATGGCAACAAATTAAGTAGCTCATTTTTAAAAAAAAATTGAAAAAATTCTAACATGTAATTTCCACCTTCCCCCTCAAATAATTACTTTGTTTTATTCACATCACCCTCTACACGTGAAATCTCATTTTCCGATGTGGCACTCTGCACCAATCTTCTTTGATTCCTTCGCTTCAAAGAGAGAATCATGAAGCAACTACTAATCTGCGATCGTCTTCCTCCTCCCTGCAATATCCTTCCTCCTTACCATTATGAGGATGAACGCCAACTCTCTCCACGTGGCTCAAATTCATGGTCGTCGGAGGCGCTCTATCTTGTTTTCTCCCAGGCAGTCCTCAAAAGCTGACGCACCTTTCACCATTGCCGGCCTCGATTGTTCCAAGATCAGCTTTGATTTCCCCAAGCAGCACATCCTCAACAAGACAAAGGGTTTTTTGTTCCATTTATGCTCTGATGGTTGGTGCTCCCGCCTCTTCTTCCCAAATGGAGCCCAACCAAAATCCCAACCACATCGATTCCTTTTCCACCCCCAACCCCCGTGCTCTCTTTTTGGTTTTGAAAAATCCATCGTTCCATCTTTCATCCTGCAGAAAAGGGAAGGAGAATGTTAGAGGAGATTACGACGATGTGAGTTTGGGATAAAATGTTAAAGGAGAAGCAGCCTTACGCAGAGGGATTTTGATAGATCTAAGAGATTGGTGAGCAGATCTGTGCTCAAATGGCGTGGCAAGTTTGTACCTCACGGGAGAGGCTGACAACCGATGGGAAGTAGAGGGAAAGTTAGAATCAGTGGGTGTACAAACCTGGAATTGCTCGGAGGAAGAAGGAACATTTAGTAATGTTTTTAATAATTTTTCTATGTTGTTGTTGCATGTTGATTAGGAATATTAAAACCATTTCAACTGTGTTGCACTTATAGTGTTCTAGATAGGCTGATTTCCAGTCAGGAAGTCGTGGGAGGTGGCAGAGCTGCTGCACCTTAGGCCACATCTTCATGGAGATTTCTATTCTGAAACCCTAAGAGACATTTTTGCAGTCCTTCGAAGATCTCAGCTCCATCCGTCGTATTATGCTTGGGTATTTGATGTTTGGGCTAAACTATTGTTATGATCCTGATCATATTATGTTTACCTCTGTTCTTGATTAGGATAGTAGCATATATGTTTGGTGATCTACGTTGAAAGTTCAACATTGATTGTTGTAGATTTTAATATGTTATGTTGACATTACCTATAATGCTTCTGAATTTTTGCAGCAATTGTTTTTCTAAATGAGGCTCTAAGGATTCAGTAAGGCAACCATAATTCTCAAGACATCATAAATCTCAGGCAACATATGTATGTACTCTCTTTTTTGATTGAATCTTCTATTTATATAATAGTTTTGTCTATATTTTACTGATATTTTAGTGCATTAAATAATTGATAGGAGCGGAGCCCCAAACCTATCGCAGTCAAGGTACTGACACGATTGGCCATAGGGGCGAAGTCTCGTGTCTGTCACTCATATTTATATAAAGTAGAATGATATTTTAAATGAAATTATTTATCTTTTTCGTGAATAAGGTAATCATGCCTCCAGGCTTCTATATATTAAAGAAGCTAGAGTTAATCATTCTGCTTGATTGAGATTGAGAGCATTTGAAGTAAAGTTCAGCGGGAGGAGAATATTTGCAGGAAAACTGTTTTTAAAATATCCTATTTCTTTTTGTTAGAAGATAGTGGAAAATTATGTAAAAGTCCATTGTAATTGTGGCTCATTTATGAGCCCATGTTTGTCTTAGGTTTAGTCTCACATTGTTTATTTTGGAATTTCTCTCTTCCTCTCTTCCTATGTAAGTGTATTCATGCTTACTGTTTATAGGAGAAATACAGCCTACAAGGTTCCTTGCTTCTTTTTCAACATGGTATCAGAGGGAAACGGTCTGTCCTGTCCGTCCTGTCCGTCAGGTTCTTCTGATTAACCGGGCGGCCTCTTCTACTCTCTAACCGTGGCTTCCCGCGCGGTTTGTTTCCCCTATCCGCTTCTCTTGCTCTCTCCTATTTTCCCTTCTCTTCTTCCCCCTCCCCCCCCCCCAATTCCCTTTTATAGACCTCTCGGCTTGTGGTCCCTCTTGTTCCCTGACCGGGCGGTCTCCTTCCGTCTTCTTGCGGTCTGCTTTGCGGGCTCTTCCCGATGTTTGCTTCTCTACCCGCTGCTTTTTCTACCTGCTACTTCTCTACTCACTGCGAGTTCTTCTCTACCCGCTACTTCTCTACTCACTGAGAGTTCTTTCCTACCCGTTGTTTGTTTCCATACCCGTTGCGGGCTCTTCCCTACCCGCTGCGGGCTCTTCCCTTCCCACCACATCTTGGTCGTGGCACCTTTCTGTGCCGCTGGTATTCTTACCGAGACCGTGTGGTTTCCCTGTCTTTAGTCGCTACAGCTTCCCTTGCTTAAGTCGATGTGGTTTCCCTTCTCGTCGATGTTGCGGCTTCTCTATCCGCTGGGGGCTCTGCACCTTGGTCGCGGTCTCTTACCGCTGGTTTGTCGACACCGAGACCGTGCGACTTCGCTTCCTCTCTGACCATTTTCATCCGGATGCGGGTTGTCTCTTTTAGCTGTTGCAGCCTCTCAACCCGCTGCGGCCTCTCAACCCATTGCAGCCTCTCAATCTGATGTGACCTCTTCGTCTGTTGCGGCCTCTCAACCCGCTGCAGGCTTCACATTTTGGTCGCGGCCACTTGCCACTGGTGTTGTATCACTGAGATCATGCGGCCTCTCCTCTGCTCCGCTCCGCCTTCCTCTGGTTGCGGGCTACCCTCTGCTGCTGACCGAGACCGTGCGGCTAGTTCTAACCGCGGTGTTTTTTTCCCATCTGATGTTGTTCTCTGTTCGTTGCGGCTATCTCCTTCTTGTGGCTTCATGGACTCTACCACTGCCTTCGGCGAGTCCGCTGGAACTTCCTCTCTACCACCTCGAGCTACTTCCTCAGCTACAGAACCTCGAGATAAACTCAGGATTACCACTATATCTCTCTCTGGAAAAAGGAACTTTGTTGAATGAGTCCATTCAGTTCGCCGTGTGCTCCAGACCAAAGGACTGCTCCATCACTTGACCCGAGCTACGCATACGGTTCTAACTGATGAGTGGCTTCGTGATGACGGCCGTGTGCAATCCTGGCTTCTCAACTCCATGGATACTGAGTCATACAGGATGACCGTGTATCATGACACAGCTAAGTCCATGTGGGAGGAACTCCACTCCTATTCTGGCAAAAACAGCCTCCAACATTTGTTCGACATCATCACTGATCTTCAATCCCTTGATCCTGGGATACCTGGTGATATGACTTCCTTCGTTGTCAAGGCTAAGACTCTTGTTGAGGCATGGATACAACACCAGCCTCCTACAACTAATTTGGTTACCCAACGGGCACGGAAAGAAGCTGTCGGGATTGTCATGATGATGGCAAGGGTTCCTTCGCATCTGCACAGTGTTCGAGCTCAGATACTCTCCTTTGCCACTACTCCTCTTTCTGATGTCTGCTTCATGCTTCTGAAGGTCACTCCACCACCCGAGGCTCCTCTGCCTCCCTCTCCAGCCCTTCTCCAGTTACCTTCACCACATCCCTCCACTCGTGGTACCTCGACCTGCGGGGGTCGTCATTCGTCTCGGGGACGAGGACCTACTGGAAACCCTCACCCCCCACCCCCCCCCCCTTAAATGCAATTTTTGCGGTCGGGAAAATCATCTGGAGGCTACCTGCTATCGTAAGCATGGTCCGCCACCCCACCTTGCTGCTTCTACGAAGGTTGAGTCTCCGTCCTTACCTACTCCTTCGACTTCTTAAAATGCTCAGTTTGACATTGATGCTCTCCTCACCCAGCTCCAACAACTCCAAGGGATAATTGCCTGTTCCTCGGGATCCGTAGCCTCCATCACAAATGAAGGTATAACCTGTCTATCTCGAAGCTCCCACTAGATTGTGGACTCTGGTGCCACCCACCACATTACTTGCCAGAATCCGCCGAAATACTTGGGTGCTCCTCATCCCAAGTTCATTATTGTTGCCAATGGTGACTCCACACCTGTCTCAGGAGCTGCTGATATCCAACTCACACTCACCCTCTCCTTAACTTCGGTTCTTCATGTTTCGGGCTCCACGTTCAACTTGCTTTCTATTAGCCGGCTTACACAGGACCTTGATTGTCATATAACATTCTCACCATCTTCTTTTGTTGTGCAGGATCAGCGAACGCGGAATATTATTGGTAGCGGGCGGCTGTCTCATGGGCTCTATCTTCTTGACGTCCTTCCTTCTACCCTGTCTGTCGTATCCTCAGTGGAGTGGCATCGTCGGCTTGGCCATGCTCCCCTCCAGATTCTAAAGCAAGCACTTTCGGATGTCTCCTTGCCTGAGTTATCTTGTGAGTCATGTATCTTTGGCAAACAACATCGAGTTTCTTTTAGTCATGTATGTAATCGGAGTAGTACTCATTTATCCATTGTCCATTCTGATATTTGGGGCCCTTATAAAGTCTCTAGTATATTTGGGTATCGCTACTTTGTTACCTTTATTGACGATTACTCTAGAGTGACATGGCTCTATTTACTACGGGATCGCACCAAACTCACTTCTATATTCCGAACGTTCGTTACTGAACTTCGAACTCAGTTTTCTTCCCCGCTTAAAATTATCCGCACTGACAATGTGCGGGAATATACGAGCCGCACGTTCGCCGCTATTTGTGCTGAATTTGGCATTATACATCAAACATCTTGTGTTTACACTTCTCAGCAAAATGGTATTGTTGAGCATAAAAATCAACATCTCTTTGACGTTACACACTCCTTAATGCTCCAGATGAAAGTACCCATCAAATACTGGAACTTTGTAGTGTCGACTGCCTGTCATCTCATCAATCATCTGCCTTCCTCCGTTCTCAACTTCGTCACTCCGTTTAGCCTTTTATTCCCTTCTCAATCTATGTTTCCTGTCCCACCTCGGGTGTTCGGATGTGCTTGATATGTCTATAACCTTGGTCCACCTACGGACAAATTCCCCCCCCCCCCCCGTGCAACCAAGTGCATGTTCGTAGGGTACTCTCGGACTCAAAAAGGGTATGTGTTACTCTCCTATCGACCAGAAAGTGGTTGTGTCCGTTGATGTTACTTTTCTGGAAGACCAACCCTTTCTGTCCTCAACTTCGATACCTTCTTGCAGGCAACCTGTGTCTCGTCCTGCTATCTCGATCACGACTTCTCTACCACCTCTTCTTCCAACGCCCCACGAGGAACCACCTGCTCCCACACCACCAGCAACCAATCAGCCAGCAACCAAACCCCCTCTCATTCGTGTCTACACTCCCCGTAATCTGAACTCCGGAGTCCAGCCACTGCTACCATCTACCAGTACGATCTCGCGGCCAGCTGATCCTGCCCCCGCCTCAACGACTCATCCTATGCCCGACTATATTTCCCTACATCGGCTCTCTCCTCCTATGCGAAAATTTGCTCTTGCTCTTTCCTCTATTTCTCTGCCTAACACTATACAGGAGGCTCTCCAACACCCTGGGTGGCGTGCGGAAATTGAAGCTGAGATGTCAGCCCTTTGGGCTAATCATACTTGGGATTTGGTACCTCTGTTGTCTGCTCAGTCATGTGTTAGCTGTAAATGGATCTTTGTCATTAAACATGCTCCGGATGGGACTATCGATCGCCTCAAAGCCTGTCTTGTGGCTCGTGAGTTCACTCAGCAACAAGGCTTGGACTATGAGGAGGCTTTCTCGCCTGTCGCCAAGCTAAATTCTGTTCGGGTTCTTATCTCTCTGTTGTTCACCGCCACTGGCCACTATATCAGCTGGACATTATAAAAGTTTTTCTTAATGGTGATCTCCAAGAGACGGTCTATATGAACCAACCTCCCGGGTTTGAGACCACGGGGGAGTCTAGGGTGTGCCGACTGCGAAAAGCTATCTTTGGTCTCAAACAGTCCCCTCGAGATTGATTTGAAAAATTTAGCAAGGTTGTTCGTGATATTGGTTTTCAGCGAAGCTCTGCTGACTTCTTTCTTTTTACACGTCATCTATCAACAGGGGCAGTAATTCTCCTATTCTATGTGGATGATATTTTGATAGCTGGCGATGACTCTACCGGGATACAATAGATCAAACAACACTTAAACTCTGTCTTCCAAACAAAAGGTCTGGGAAACCTTCGATACTTCCTTGGACTTGAGGTTGCTCAAAAACCTGATTGTCGGGTCCTATCTCAACAAAATTATTGTCTTGACCTTCTTCAGGATGTTGGGTATTCTGGATGTAAACTCGCAAAAACACCTATGGATGTCAACCATAAGTTGAGTGCCCATGGAACCGAATCAGATTCTCTACTTACAAATCCTGAATATTATCGGCGTCTTGTGGGGAAACTGATATACCTAACAGTTATCAGGCCCGATATCTTTTTTGTTGTTGGAGTGGTAAGTCGCTTTATGCATTCACCAAGAACATCTCATCTACAGGTTGTCGAACGCATCCTCCGGTACTTGAAAGCTACCCCGGGACGAGGGTTGGTATACAAGTTATCCTCCTCTTTATCCCTTGTTGCGTACACTGATGCTGATTATGCGGGCTCACTTGACGATCGACGATCTACCACTGGTTTCTGTACCTACTTTGGAGGAAATCTCACCACATGGCGCAGCAAGAAGCAATCGGTTGTGGCTCGCTCATCTGCTGAAGCCGAGTATCGTGCTATGGCTGCTGTCGTGTCTGAACTTACCTGGCTAGAGAGCCTCCGTTTTGATTTGGATGTCAAACTCTCCTCACCTGCTACTCTCTTTTGCGACAGTCAGGCAGCTATACATATTGTAAAGAATCTTGTCTTTCATGAGCGAACAAAACACATTAAGGTTGATTGTCACTTTGTCCGGGAGAAGGTTCAACTGAAGAAACTTGAATTGGAATGTGTCCCAGCCTCCGGGCAAGTTGTTGACATCTTTACCAAGACTCTACCTCGGTCATTGTATCAACAGTTTCTATCAAAGATTGGTGCTTACGATTTGTATGCTCCAGCTTGCGGGGGACTGTTAGAAGATAGTGAAAAATTATGTAAAAGCTCATTGTAATTGTGGTCAATTTATGAGCCCATGTTTGTCTTAGGTTTAGTCCCACATTGTTTATTTTGAGATTTCTCTCTTCCTCTCTTCCTATATAAGTGTATTCATACTTACTGTTTATAGGAGAAATACAGCTTACAAGGTTCCTTGCTTCTTTTTCTACACTTTTAATTTTTATCATTTATATTTATATAATTTTTATCGTTTATATTGACATAAAATAGAATGATATTTTAAGGCTCCATTTGGTTCAGAGGTTTTCGGGCGCCGTTTGGAGCAAACGCCGTCGGACGGCGGGTAACCAAATGACCTGCCGTCCCCGTTTGCTCTGTTTGCGCCCGCGGGAAGGAGGAACTGCCGGAAAAAGGCTCCGTTTCGAGCAAAGCCTCTCCCCCTCCGGTTCCAAAGCCCGGTTTCGACCCGCCACCGCTGAACCAAATAAAGCCTAAATGATATTCTCTATCTTTTTTTGTGAATAATCATGCCTCTTAGCTTCTGTATATTCTGCACGGACTCCGCCCTTGCTCGATGCTCTTGGGAGGGCTTCGCACGCATTTAGGCGGGCTTTGCCCGCATGAAACCCATGCTTCGCCCATGCCCGACAAGAATGCCTCTCCGCTCGCACCCCCGAAGCGCATATGGCAATCCCTTATGCGCTCAAGGTGCGAATGGCGAGGCATTCCAGTCGAGCGTGGGTGAAGCATGAGTTTCATGCGGGCGAATTCTTTCTAGATGTGGGCGAAGCCCGTCCAAGAGAATCAAGCACAAGCGGAACTCGTGCGGGGATGCTCATAATCTTACAAATTGAACCAAATTTGATATCAGCAATAAATAGTAAATATATGCCAAGCTGAAATGTGCATTTGGTTGTTTATGATTTCAGATATACATATGCACACTTTAAGATATATGAATCTTCTGTTTGAAATCATAAACAAATAATTGTAATATTACAGTATTTCAAATTTCAAATAACTAACATAATAGCCCTGCATGAACAGGTATGCACTATATTCAAATGCATTTGATGTTTTTTGAAAGATAAAAATCTAATCAGTTATAATAACAAGTGATTGAAAATGATGAGTCAAAAAAGCAGATAAAACATACAAGTTCGTGCTCATTGAGGGAGGCAAGCCACTTTATGTTTTTATCCGGAGTGTTTTTGTCACTTTTATCCTCATTGATTGCTTCAGTATTGCTCAAGGAGACCATTCTTTTGAAAATCGGACTTTTGAGTTCCAAAGGTTCTCCTCCCTAGGATTCAAAGAGCAAAACGACAAATGGAATCAAAGATATATATTTAAGTACTACCAAAAATGATTACATGGCCATTGTTTCAAAATTTAAAATCAATCAAAACAAATTGCAAATTATATTTTATGTATAAGCATAAATAACAGGCTTCACAAAACACAAGAGGGACCATCAACAAACAAAATATTAGGGTCTCAGATCATGCATGATCAAAATTAATGGTTGTGATTCACATCAGAATTCTTGAAATTGGATGGGAATAGGACACACATATGGTTGAGTTCAGATGAAACCCTGGATATCTAGATTCTAGAAAGTGATTTTAAATAACAATTTTGAGATCTTTGTATAAATACACAAGCAAGATTTTCATGAATTACATCATGTGAAATCGGCCTAGGATTGGCACATGCACATAAGGAGCTACCAAACCAGTAGTGAATAAGCATGAATTAAAATTCCATGGGCTAGGAAATGAAAAGAAGAATGAGCACAATTTAAAATTAATGGCCGACACAACAACACTCAAGCATTGATCCACCTATAGTGGGGTCGGTTATATGGATCCTTTGTCGCCATTGTGCCCTATCTTTAGTCATAATTTCACTAATGCCCAAGTACAGCATGTCTTTCCTTATAATTTCATTTCAAGTCTTTTTTGGTTTACCCCTCCCCTGTTTAACATGTCTAGTGACTAAACTCTCACAACGCCTAGCAGGTGCCTCTAATTGTCCTCTTTGTACGTGTCCAAACAATCCTAGTCGAGCTTCGTGCATCTTCTCTACAATTGGTGTCACTCCTGTCTTAGCCCTGATACATTTATTCCTAATGTTATCTAGTCTCGCGTGTCCACACATCTACCTAAGCATTCTCATATCTGCAACTCCCATTTTTTTCTCTTGTATACATTTCACTGTCGAACACTCAGAACCGTAGAACATCGTTGGTCTAATTGCAGTACGGTAAAACTTGTATTTAAGTTTTAATGGTACTTTACGATCACATAAGATCTCTGATGCGCCTCTCCACTTCAACCAACCTACATGGATTCTATGTATCAGATCTTTATCTACACCTCCATCTTTTTGAACTATCGATCTTAGATATTTAAAGCACTCACAGCGTAAAATATCTTGATCACCGAACCTAATAATGGAGTCAACCATCCTTGCCCGCTCAATGTAAGCTCCATGATCTCCATTTTTGCCCTGCTCAACTTAAAACCCTTCTTTTCTAAAGTGTCTCACCAACATTCAATTTTCGCGTTTACACCCTCTCGCGTCTTATCGACCAAAACAATATCATATGCAAACAATAAACATCAAGGTATTGCTTGTTCGAAATATCTGGTGAGCTCATCAAAAATAAGGATAAAAAGATAGGGGCTTAAAGCTGACCCTTGACGTAAGTAAACAGTGATGGAAATTCTTCCGCTAATCCTCCAAATGTCCTAACCCTCATCACTAAATTTGTATACATATCTTTGATTATGTCAATATAGGATACATTTACAAATTTCTTTTCCAAGACTCGCCATAAGACCTCTCTTGCAACCTTATCATGAGCTTTCTCAAAGTCGATAAACAACATATGCAAATTGGTACAATCCCGGAAAGGAATCCGGCAAAGGGAAGGGCCGGCGGAGGTGAGGGAGAGGAAGGAAGAGAGAACGAGAAGAAAAATCTAGGGAGCAACCCTAAATTTCATACATCCAAAACATAATCAGAAAGAGTATAACGCAACACCTTATAGGCGCAGAGTGTGGATAACGAAAAGCATTGCAGATAAAATAATGTGTACGCAATAATGAAAATAACATAACAATGCAAATAAAATGATCACGTCAACAGCGCGTCTTCGGTCTCTCCTCCAGACGGGCCCCGGACCCGTCATTGTCTCCCTCTGCGTGCGGCCTCGCCACGGCGTCTCGTCGGCATGCGCAACCATAGTAATACCGCCGTCTGGAAAATATGTCTTGTCCCCAAGACAGTAGTTGGAGGGGCGACAGAAGTGATCTTGGGACAGCCACGTAGCTTGAGACACAAGACGGTAAGACCCAGCAATAGGTATCTCCTGCGAGCCAGAGTCCCTCTGAAGGTGATAGCGGCGATCAAGTAGCTTGCCTGGGTAGTACGACACCAACTACCGCCTTTCTTCGGGACCAGAGAAAGTTGGGTTGATGGCAATCATGTCGGAGGCTGGATGACGTCGGCAAGAGTAGTAGAAAGCACTTTGTGATCCATCTGGGAAGGCAAAAACACGTCAAATGGGCCTGAAAGGGCCCATAGCCCCGTGGAGAGGCAGACATCCATGGTCCGCTGGATCGTGCAGAGGGAGACCGGGGAGCGGAAGAGAGGGGAGTCACCGTTGAGGTGACATGGCTGCCCCTCTAGACAAACTGCATGGTCATATCCGCCTAATTGATGTGTACATCGCCGAGCGTGCGGAGCCAAGCCACCCCTAAAATGGCATCAATACCGCCTAGGCCGAATGCGTAAAAATCCGCAATCACAGAACAGGGCCCCACAGAAATAGGCACGACAGTGATAAGACGCTGAGTCGGTCGGCGATGTCCATCGCCCAGGCAGACCGCAACATCAAGAGAGGGAAGTGAGGGAAGACGGAACTGCTACACCAAGCGCTCAAAGATGAGGTTGTGTCGTGCGCTACTGTCCACCATGATGATGATCTGATGATCCTGCAGCGTGCCCGCGAGTTGCATGGTCTGATGGCTGGAGATCCCGCCCATCAAGACGCGGGATAACTCTAACCGGTGGAACATAATTGCGATGGAGTCAAGAGGTGTTCCCTCGCTAAGAGCTCCGGGGCCTCAAAGTCAGCCAAGTGATGAGCGAATATTATATACTATTTTAGGCTCTAGATTAGTTATGTTTTCATATTGTAACTCTAATCATATTATCCTTTTCATATAAAAATCATTTAGAATTGAATTGTGAATTCATTGAGCGTAATTTAGCTAATTAGAACGTTCTTGTGCATTTCATGCTATGAGGGGTCTTCTCCCATCCTCTCCTTATGTTTTTTTAGCATTTTGTGGATTGGAGGGTGTGTTCCTTGGGTGTGTTGGGTGTTTTCCTGCAGGTACCAATATGTGTAGAAAGTTCCTCGGGTGTCTCTGTTGTGTTTCACGGAGGAGGCCAGTACTCGTGAGTTTTTGTTCTCGCACGAGTACTGGCCCCCACTGCGCACGACCACTGGTCGTGCGCGGTCATTTGCTCATCACGGTGAGCGAAAAGTGAGGCCACTCGTGCAGATTTCCTTCTCACACGATTACTGGCCCCTCTCTTTGCGCATGACCACTGATCGTGCACGGCTAAATCGAAAAAATGACCTGAGAAACGCACGAGTTAAGGCAAAACCTTTTCCCCTCAAAACCTCATTTTTTTCCTCCAATCTAGGTTCCTTCTAGCACGAGTACGGACATTTCCTTCTCGCACGACCACTATTCATGTGCATATTCGTGCGATCGGTAAAATCTGCTCTGTCTATAAATAGTCCATTCCGTCTTCTTCCCAAGGGGATCCGCGATTTTCTCTTTCTTTCAGTCATTTTTTGTCGTTTTTAGGGTTTCAAGGGCAAACCCCTTGAGAAGAAGGGTCCATTGGGAGCTTGTGACAGAGGGAGGTTCCTCTACGCCAGACGGTAGCCGATGAGCGAGGCATTCATGGAGTCGCTATCCGGAGTCAACCTCTCCTCTACGGAAGAGTCTCAAGCACTGTTTGTATCTCTTCTCTTCTCTCCCACACATGATGAGGTTGATGTGGTAGTATTTTTCCTCTATTTTGTTGATGGTGGTGGATTGAACTTGTGTAGACTATTATTTTTTTGTATTAAAGCATGTCTTGCATTGTTCTTTTATTTGGAGTAGCTTAGGAGGCCTAGTGCCTTGCGTGTTGTGATTTCTTCCATATTATATGTAATTGATATTGTTGAGACCGGGCGGTCTGGCAAGGTGAGACCGGGCGGTCTAGCAGTCTGGCAGGTTGGCGGCTTGTCCCAGCAGTTTGGTAGCCGGGTTGGAGACCGGACGGTCTGGCGGTTTGTCTGGCGGTCTGCAGGCTTCTCCCAGCGGCTTGGTGCAAAGATGTTGCTGGCTAGTGTCTGACGGTCTATGCGGTTTGGCGACTTGTCTATGGCGGCTTGGGGACATCGGTCTCTTGTCCTTTCTTTGTTGTGGTCGTGCGGTTAGTCTAACCGTGCGGCTTGTGCGGCTTGTATAGTTTGTGTTCATGTAATTATTAGTCTCACATTGCTTATTTGTAATCTCTCTTCTCTCCTCCATTCTATAAAAGGGAGGTCATACCTTTGTAATAAATATCTTTTTGGATAATAAAAAATTTTGTTACTCCATTTTTCCGGTCTCTTGTTTTCTGTTCGCACATGGTATCAGAGCACTCGATCTTTTTCTCCTGATTTTTGAACTTTCTGTTCGCGCGACCTGGCCGCCCGGCTTGTTCCTATTCTCGCGACCTGTTCTTGCGACCTGTTTCTTCTCTTATCGTGCCCTGTTCGCACTGTCTCTTCTTCCCTTGTGTGGGCGACCTGTTCTCCTTTGTGCGGCTTCCTTTCCTAGCCGCTCCTGCTTGTTAGTCGTCGCGACCTCCTATTTAGTCGCGCGACTTATTCTTCTCTATGACAACCTCCGATATCTCTACCTCCACTACTCCCGTTGTCGCTCCTCCACCCACTCCTCCTACTCCTTCTGGCAACCTTGACACCGTTTCCAAACTCGTCGGTCCCAACTACCCAGATTGGAGTGTCTCTTTTTGATGATTGGGATGTCAGCGATGCCCTTGTCCGCACATGGCTGGCTAACAGTCTTTCTGATGAATGTCTACCTGTCATCCGTCATGATGAGACGGTTAAGTCTGTTTGGCTTCATCTTGTCGCTCTCTACTCAAAGGGGGCTCAGACGTCTCGCACCTATACTTTGTATGCGAACCTCTTTATCTGTCCCTCCATGTCTCATATTGCTGCATACCAACAAGTTCAGGCTCTTGAAACCGAAATTCTCCAGAATCGCCCCTTCTCTGCAGATCTGGCCGAGCAACACAAACACTTCCAAGAGCTACTGGTTGTGTGCTACCTTCTACAACTTCCTGAGTCCTATGATATGATTCGTCAACAAATTCTTGGCGAAGCGGAGTCTCCCACCTTAGATGCAACTGCTGCCCGCATCGACGTTGTTACCTCTCTGCTACAACGTCCGTTGTTATCCTCCCCTCCTCCACCAGACAACTATGCTCACTATACTCAGCGGCCTGGATCTGGTGGCCGCAACCATCAATCAGGTGAACGCGGTGCTTCCCGCTTTCTCTGCTCTCACTGCGGCCGCACCGGCCATACAGTTGATCGCTGCTGGAAGAAACATCCTCATCTTCGACCAACGGGCGATGCTTCAACCTCCTCTTCGAAGCCGTCTACTTCGGTTGTCACGTCTTCAGGTAGTGCTCATGTCGCTACTCAAAGTAAATGGCTGATCGACTCTGGTGTTACTAATCACATGACTGACAATCCTCAATGTTTTTCTCTCCTAGAAAAACATGATCGGTTCCCCCCTGTCTTTATTGTGGATGGCTCTCCCTCACCGGTCAATGGGGCAGGAGTGGTTCAAGTCACTCCGACTCTTCGCTTGGAGGATACCCTCTACGTGCCAACGTTCCCTTGCAATTTACTATCTGTCACTTCTCTGTGCAAGCAACTACAATGTTCTGTAACATTCACTCCTACCTCTTGTTCTTTTCAGGATCCGGACTCCCAACGGACGATTGCTACTGGGACTGAGAGTGGCGGCCTCTACTTCCTCGACAACGTTTCCGCATTATCCGCCTCCTCCTCTACTGATCTTCTCCATTGGCACCGTCGTCTTACTCACGCTCCTCCACGTCTTCTTCGTCAGCTTATGCCTCACCTTCCTCAGCAGAGTCCTCCCCTCAACTGTTTCGCATGTCAGCTGGCAAGCATCACCGCTCCTCCTTCTCACATAAGCAAGGTCGTGGATCTTCCCGACCATTTGACTTGGTTCACTCCGATGTCTGGGGACCCGCTCCTACCCTCACCATAGGTCGGGGTAGTTCATATTTTATAACGTTTATTGACGACTTCTCCCGTTGTACTTGGGTGTATCTCTTTTGAGATCGCAATGAATTGTTTAATGTATGGACATCTTTTTATTATATGATTAAGAATCAATTTAATGTCGCTATTAAAATCTTTTGCTCTGATAATGGTAAGGATTATCTTAGTCATGATTTTTCCTCCTTCTGTATGCAACATGATATTATTCATCAAACTAGTTGTGTCTATACCTCACAGCAAAATGGCGTGGCCGAACGCAAAAACCGTCACCTCCTTGATGTCGCGCGCACTATGTTGCTCAAATGCAGGTTCTCCGCTCCTATTGGGGCTATGTTGTTCTCATCTTCTGCTATCTTATCAATCGCATTCCTTCCACCGTTCTCCACGGCAAAATGCCCTTTTCCATTCTCTATCCAGGGAAGGATCTGTTTCCTATCCCTCTCCATGTCTTTGGGTGTACAGCCTTTGTGCACTCTCTTTCTGCCACCCGTGACAAACTCTCACCACGGGCCACCAAGTGTGTCTTTCTGGGATACTCTACCACTCAGAAAGGCTATTGTTGCTTTGACCATGTTGTCCGCAAGCAGTTTGTCTATGCGGACGTCACCTTCATTGAAAATGCGTCCTACTTCTCTCCCGACTCCTCTTCCTCTCCTGATATTCCTCCTTTGCCTACCGCTCCTTCCGTTCCCTCTACACCTACCGAGACTCCACCACCGCCCCCCTCTCCACCGTGTCCACCTACCACGATATCTCCCTCTTCTCCGCGATCGTCTCTCTCTACTCACGGGCCAGCTCTCTCCGCCACGGATGCCCCGGAAACTGAGGAACTCGCCGACCTGGATATTCTCATTGCTCTTCGCAAAGGGGTGCGGACATGTACTCTACACCCGCTCGTTGTTGTTGTTTCCTATGATCGTCTAACTCCTTCTCGCAGGACGTTTGTCTTGGCTATCTCTGCCACTGTCACTCTCCGCACCTACCAGGAAGCTCTTACTATTCCTCATTGGAAGACCGTCATGGATGAGGAAATTGATACCCACACCGAAAGGGGAACATGGACCCTTGTTCCTCCCCCTTTGGGCACTGATGTGGTTGGCTGCCGCTGGGTATTCGTTGTGAAGTTCCGTCTGGACGGCAGCGCGGATCGGTATAAGGCCCGCTTAGTCGTTAAAGCCTTCACTCAGACTTATGGGGTTGATTACTATAACACCTCTCCAGTTGCTCGTCTCAGCACCATTCGGATTCTTCTCTCTGTGGCTGTTAACAAAGATTGGCCAATTTCCCAGCTGGATGTCAAGAATGTCTTCCTCTATGGTGATCTTCAGGAGGACATATACATGGAACAACCTCCTGTGTATGTTGCTCAGGGGGAGACACGAGTATGTCATCTAAAGAAGGTCATCTATGGCCTAAAGCAAAGCTCTCGGGCTTGGTTTGACAAGTTCAGCGGCATTGTTACGGTCATTGGTTTTGCAAGAAGTTCAGCCGATCACTCCTTATTCATTCGCAAAATCTCCTCTGGTACGGTGGTTCTTGCTGTATATGTGGATGATATTCTTCTAACTGGCGATGACCAGGTTGGGGTTGCTTTGACAAAAAAACACCTCCGACAACACCTGGTCACTAAGGATATGGGCTCCCCCAAATACTTTTTGGGAATTGAAATCTCTCGGAAGCTCAACTCTTTAGTTCTCTCCCAACGGAAGTATGCTCTTGATGTACTAAAAGAGGCAGGGTTGACTGGTGCTAAACTTGTCAGATGCCTCATGGCTATTGGGGAAGACAAAACTTGGACAGATGGCTCACCTCTTCTATCCGATTCTTCAAGGTACCGGCATCTGGTGGGCAAACTCATATATCTCACAGTGACCAGACCCGACATCTCTTATGTTGTAGGCAAGATTAGCCAATTCATGCAAGCTCCTAGGGAGTGTCATCTACAGTCTGTCATAAGGATATTGGAGTATGTTAAAGCAGCTTCAGGGAAAGAATTGTTTTATCAGAAGAATGGTCACTTGAGAGTTGAAGCGTACTCAGATTCGAGCTATGCTGGTGATAAAGGAGACCGCAAGTCAACATCGGATTTTTGCACGTTTGTTGGAGGAAATCTTGTGAGCTGGAAGAGCAAGAAACAATCTGTTGTCTCCCGGTCTAGTGCAGAAGCGGAATATCGTAGTATGGCGTCGATCACTTGTGAGTTAAAGTGGTTACGGACTCTCATGCTTGACCTAGGAGAGGTCTACAACTATCCTCTTCCTATGTTCTGCGACAACAAGGCTGCTATATACATTTCCAAAAAATCCAGTCTTTCATGAGAGAACAAAACACATAGTGGTCGACTGTCACTTTATTCGAGAAGAAATTTTGAAGAAGCAGATTTCACTTCTAACAATGAATTGGTAGATGTCTTCACCAAACCGGTGTCCGCCTCTTTGTTTCACATTTGCGACAAGCCGAGCATGATTGATATCTATGCTCCAGCTTGAGGGGGAGTGTTGAGATCGGGCGGTCTGGCAAGGTGAGACCGGGCGGTCTGGCAGTCTGGCGGGTTGGCGGCTTGTCCCAGCAGTTTGGTAGCCGGGTTGGAGATCGGGCGGTTTGGCGGTTTGTCTGGCGGTCTGGAGGCTTCTCCCAGCGGCTTGGTGCAGAGATGTTGTTGGCTAGTGTCTGACGGTCTATGCGGTCTGGCGACTTGTCTATGGCGGCTTGGGGATATTGGCCTCTTGTCCTCTCTCTGTTGTGGTCGTGCGGTTAGTCTAACTGTGCGGCTTGTATAGTTTGTGTTCATGTAATTATTAGTCCCACATTGTTTATTTGTAATCTCTCTTCTCACCTCCATTCTATAAAAGGGAGGTCATACCTTTATAATAGATACCTTTTTGAATAATAAAAATTTTGTTACTCCATTTTTCCGGTCTCTTGTTTTTTGTTCGCACAGATAACAAGAGCGTTGTGCGAAGTGGAGGTCGGCGACTCGCAGAAGAGCGAAGTGGAGGTCGGCAACCCGCAAAAGAGCGAAGCGGAGGTCGGCGACCTGCGGAAAAGTGAAGCGGAGATCGGCGACCCGCGGTGATGCGAAGAGGTGTCGGCGACCCGCGGAGATGCGAAGAGGTGTTGACGACCCGCGGAGATGCGAAGAGGTGTCGGAGACCCGCGTAGTTAATTAGTTTTTAATTATTGTAGGTGATCCGGACCCGGAGGCGGCGGTCAACGCTTGGAGGGAGTCGATCTTGGAGTAGAGGGCATGGAGAGAGGCATGCATGGCGGCGACGAGTTGCTCTAGAGCCTCCAAGAGGCGGATAAGGGCTTCAGAAGTGATATCTGGAGCGAGGTCACCGAATGAGCGAGTTGGGAGTCATGGGGCTGGAAACGTCGGATTCTAACTGAGAATGGGTGGATCAGACTGAGATTGGCAGAACACGAGGGCGAGCGGCCTTCCTGTGTCAAAACAACTCGAACCAGCGGATCGGGAGGGGGTTCAATCTCTGCATGAGAACAACACTTATGAGTTTGTGAGATTGTCTAAGGGCGAGAAGGATAAGAAGAATCAGTGGATTTTCATCGAGAAGCAGGGAGACCCTCTAACACCACCAAGATATAAAGCAGACTAGTGGTGAAGGGTTTTAGTGGTGAAGGGTTTTAGTGAGAAACAAGCAGTTGATCTCGACGAAATTTTTTTAATTGTGAAGATGTCATATATCAGGGTTGTTCTTTGCCTTGCTGTTAGGTAAGACCTATAAGTTGAGTTGATGGATGTCAAGACCTCCTTTATGAATGGTGATTCATGAAGAGCTGTATATGGAGCAACCTGAGTAGTTCAAGGTCAAGGAAAAGGAGAGTCTAGCATGTCGTCTGAAGACGAGCTTATATGGCCTGACGAAGATCTTGAATTTCCTGAAACCGCGATAGTGGTACAAGATGTTTGATACTTTTATGAGAGAGATTGACTTCAAAAGATCACCCTTGCTCCAAAGGATTTTATTATTTTACTCTTGTATGTAGATGACATGCATACAATCACGACTAATATAGCGCATTACAGAGTTAAAGTGGCAGTTGAGCATCATATTTGTAATGAAGGACGTGGGATCAGCAAAAGCCATCATACTCTTGTATGATGGATGTTCCAAGTTACTTTGACAAACACATGAGAAATATATTAGAAAGGTGCTACAAAGATTCAGTATGGATCAAGCGAAGAAGGTGAACAAGCCACTTGCGGCTCACTTCAAACTTATCGTAAACCAATGTCTGAAGCACACCTAAGGAGAAGGGGTAGAAAGTCTCATATGTTTGTAAAATTTATACAAAACAATCATTCATCAAACTCTCTTTCCTACTCAAATATGTAAATGTTAAACAACAACCCACAAATATTAGAGGAGAAAATCATCAACATCCGCCTCATAAGATTTATCAAATCATATCACATATTAACACGCAATCAACAAAAATTTCAGAAAAAACTATGAAATTATATTTTAAAAATTATCAAAATAATAGAAATGCAAATCATGAACTGGTGATAGTAGAAATCGAAGCAATGGTGAGAAGAAATCCAGTATTTAGGCAAAAACAGGAGAAAATGCTCCCAAAAACTATCGGTGAAGAGTTACCTTTATCGAAAGCAGCAAATCTCCGCAAAGGATGGGGAGAGATGTTGACTCCGGCTCGCGAGGAAGTAAGAGGAAGGTCTTCCGCTGACGAGCGAGAGGCGCGCGACTCACAAAGCTAGGGAAGCATCGCTCGAGCTTTAAAACTGCGCGGCTGCAATAGCAAGCATCGCTCTGCTGTGGCAATAGAGGAGAAAACGTTGTGTTTAAAAATGCTCTTCCAAAAGTTCTTGAAATGGCCTTGTTTGGCAGAGCGACAGCACACCTGCATGTCGCTGTTTTTGTTGCCGCTTCACCAAACCAAAAATTTGGTGCGGGCGGTGACAAGAAGCAAGCCTGTTCAAAAAGCCTGGTCGGGTCGGTCGGGCTGATCGTGCCCGGTGTTTTTGCCACTCGGGCTCGGGTCGGGTCTGGCTTGAGCTGGGCTTGAGCCCCCTCTCAAAGAGGGAGCCTATTAAGGCCCCTAAGGCCGGCCCGGGCAAGGCCGGGCCCAGGCTGGCCCAATAGGCAAAAAATCCCGCCTATATTGTAAATCCCTCCAGCAGACGCGTTTTTTAAATCCCGCCAGCAGGAGGCGGGATTTCCCGTGGCCTGGATGTCGATCCCAGGCAAGGCCCGGTGCCCAGGCTTATTTGGGCCCAGCTCGGCTTGGGGCATCGAGCAGATATGGGGTCCCTGTAAGGCCACCAATCCTGGCCTAGGCCTGGGTTGGGCTTTTCCCGGGTAGGGCTTTTCCCGGGTCGGGCTTTTTCCGGGATGGGCTTTTCTTGGACCGGGCCTAGTCGAGCTTTTTCTGGGCCGGGCCTGGTCTTTTTAAACACCACTACAAGAAGCCACCGCCCGCGGCAGGCCGAGCGCTGCATTTTTTAAATAAAAAAAAATTTACTTTAAATTTATAATTTATATACGTATTTATATATATATACGAGTGGCATGCACGGGCCTCCGGCCCTACGTGAGCGTAAAGGCATGGGGGCAAAATTTGTTGTGGGAGCGACATTTTTCGTGGGGGTGACATTTGTCGTGTGGGTGACGTCATAGAGGTGATTTTTGTCGTAGGGTCGACATTTGCCGTTGAGGCGATATTTGTCGTGGGAGCGACATTTGTTGTGGGGGCATTTGTCTTTTGAATGTTTTTAAAAAATACCATCAGTCGAATCAGAGTCCTCTTGTTCTCGAGACATTTTTATTGATCGACTAAAAGTCTATTGATATTTCACATTTTTAGTTAAAATTATTGCTCACATATTTTTTGTTCAAATATTGAGTGACTAACCATTGGATTGAAAAAAAAATAGTATCAGGTTAAACATGAATAGTATGTTTTACCAATGTAAATAAATATGAAGCAAACTTAGGATAAAATATTCACAGCAAAAAAATTGTAATGCAATCTGTTAAAGAGAGATCTCCTTTGGTAGTGTAATTAAATAAACTTAAGATAAACACTAAAAGACTTTGAATTGGAGGCAATGAAATCTGCAACAAACTTAAAATAAATAAAAAGAAAACTTACGATGCAATCGGTTTTGATGAAACAGAGATCACCTTTGGGAAATTCACTCAGTTATAGATTTTTAATTGGACAATTTTTAATGGAGTATATAATGAAATAAATATGAAGAAGTCATGTTTATAAGTCAGTTCTTTGAAGTTGACAAATATTTGAAAATGGAATAACAACAACAACACTCGAGCCTTTATCCCACTATAGTGGGGTCATCAATATGGAACTTTTGTCGTCATTGTGCCCTATCTTGTGTCATAATCTCACTAATGCCCAAGTACATCATGTCTTTCCTTATAGTTTCATTCCAAGTCTTTATTGGTCTACCCCTCCCTCGTTTAACATGCCTAGTGACTAGACTCTCACAACGCCTAAAAGGTGTCTCTAATTGTCTCTGTACAACCTCGGGCTCGCACGAGGAGAAGACTCAGAAAGGAGGAGACTACAAGAACCCCAG
The DNA here is from genome assembly GCA_039513925.1 of Platanthera zijinensis. Classification (NCBI taxonomy): domain Eukaryota; kingdom Viridiplantae; phylum Streptophyta; class Magnoliopsida; order Asparagales; family Orchidaceae; genus Platanthera; species Platanthera zijinensis. The sequence continues at coordinate 90,507,892 of CM077097.1, forward strand.
GAGAAGATAAGGCGCTGGGCGAGACGGACCCAAGTGAGGATCCATTCGCGCTGGGCGAGACAAATCCAAGCGAGGATCCATTCGCGCTGGGCGAGACGGACCCAAGTAAGGATCCCTTCGCGCTGGGCGAGACGGACCCAAGTGAAAATCCATTCGCGCTGGGCGAGACGAACCCAAGTGGTGTTTTCGCCCGCGAGGCGGCGCTCTCGCCAAGCACCGGTTCGGCAGGAAGCTGGAGGGCCGGTTCAGTAAATGGGCAAAGACCGGTTCAGTTGGCAAATGGTTCACTTTTTCCCAGCTTCAGAGGTTTTTACTCCTTTACCCTTGGAGGTCTGCCTATAGCCCTCCAGAACAGCGGAGTTTGGTTGTTGGCAGACCCGACCCAGGGTGTCCTGGTAATATCACGAGTGATTCGATTTGGTTATTTGCCGTTCAAATCTTGAGGCCTATAAATAGACCGGTAAGGTGTCTGAGAGAGGGGCGTTGAACCCTTCTTTTTCTCTCTCACTCAGGCACCTAGCTCAGCATTGGCTAGGGAGGGAGAGAATTTCTAGTTCTTCCGGGTAAGAGGTGGGACCTCCGAGCTGAAGCCCACGGTCTGTTCTTCCGAGAATCCTATCGGGAGCGTGGTCCAAAGAGAGTAGGTGTAGGCTGCAACTTTAGATCCGAGCTTTAGGAGGAACCGGCTTTGTTGATTCCAACATTTTTCAATCCCCGCTCTTTTCGGGGTTGTCCAAGCTCGAAAAGAAAGTCCAACCGAGGCTCGTGTCACCATAGCGACTTTATGACGGAATATTTTTCTGGTGGGGGGCCCTCCCCCCCCCTTCGAGTCTATAAATACGGGGTTCCTTCCCGTATACAGAGAATCTCTTCTTTCCACATTTCACCCCGTCCATTTCCGTTGTCATGTCTCTTAGTAAGAGCTTCCGCGATCGTATCGCGCTGGTGCGCCAAAGAAACAAGGCTAGCGCGGCGGCCCTGAACTTAATTCCCATTCGCACTTCCTCCTCCCTACCGCCCTCTTCCTCTAACCCGAAGAAGGCGAGGACAACTGACCTTGCTCCCTTAGTGGGGGAGTCCTCTCGCGACCCTCCGGAGAGGCGCATCCCTCCTACTTCCTCCTCTCCCAGAGAAAAGGAGGTGAACCTCTCGCTTACCTTTCTTCTTTATCCTCTCCTCATTGCTCCCTTTTCTTTTTCATTTATTTTCAGAAAATCTCCGCGCCTCTTCATCGTCCTGATAGCACCCGAATTCGTCTCGCAGACCACCGCCCAGACTCTGTCTCACCTCCACCATCCACCCCCCCTTCTACTCCTGAAGCGAAGAAGGGCGACCCTTCCCATGTTGCCGGGACCTCTCGCCACTCTGGTAAGGGCCCCACTGCCTTGGGCCTCGGCCCCGCTCGCTGTCAACATTCCCTTGAAGGCCCTCCTTATTCTGTTCTTTGCTTTGTAGATGTACGGGTGGACTCATCTGCTGAGGATTCGCCTGCTGAGGAGCGCTCAAGGCAGGTAGTCTTCTCGCCTCTTCCTCTTATAGGCGAGATCGAAGACTATCTGGGTGATCCCATGAATCCGCTGGAGATGAAGCGTAGAGTGGCCGAGATGTTCCGGAAGCAAGCGCTCATGATTCATGAGTTAAAGAAGGATAAGCACTCGGCTGACCGGCGGATCGACTGGCTGGAGGTGGAGTGTGCTTGCCTGACTTCCGAAATTGATGCGGACATTGAGATAGACGAGACCGATCCCCAGGCGATCCTGAGCGAGGTCGGCCAGCAACTCCGTCTCGCGCGTCGCGGTGTAGACGCGACTCGCACCTTTCATCTCCCCAACCGGCCTCCTTGCGCGAGATCTCGCGGCGGCGGACGTTGGCGATGGCATAAGAACTGAAGAATTTCCGTCTAGTCTCGCGTCCCGCTTTCTTTTTATTCCTGGCTCTGTAATAATAATTTCTACGCGGCTCTCGCTAAAACTTCCAAGTCCTGCGAACGTGTCGCCCGCCTCGCGCGGGATGAAATATTTTAATAATTATCTGCTTTAATAATTTCCTGCTCCAATAATTATCTGCTTTATTTTTCCTAGCTTATTCTATCCATTATGATACATGGCTCTTATTAGTCACACATTTAATTAACGGGGCTCTATTTGCTAATCTGTTTTTCTTGCCTCGTACCGCCCCGCCCCGGCTGGGAGCTCATGTTGGGCTACGTCAATCGAGGTCCGGAGAGAGAAAAAGGTCGGCCGCCTATTCCCCTTCCTCTGCATGATTTTCCCCGCCCGTTCATATTTTCTCCACTTATCCTATTTGCTATAAATACACCCCCCTACCCCGGGTCAGGATCACACTGCCCCTTTTTTTTATATTCCAGTGCCCTAATCCTTATCCTCCTTTCTTCCTTACCTCGCGTGCTGCTCTCGCTTTTGCTTTGTCTCGCCTATTCTTCTCGCATCTCTCTTTCGCCCTCTCGGTCGGAAATGGGGAAGAAGAAAGTTGAAGAGGGGGAAGGGCATAGCCGGTGCGGGAGGCGATTCGCTGATCATGATTTTCCTCCCGGCCGCATTTCTGAGGAAGAGTACAACGCCTTCACTCGCGATTTCTTGACCGAGGGGTTCGAATCGCGTCCTCCCAAAGTGGGCGAGTCGATTAACACCTACCCCGGAGAACTCGCCTTCCCTGTCTCGCACTTCGAGGCGGGGTTGAGACTGCCCCTCTGGCCGGAGGTTAAACAGGTCTTAAAATATTTCGGAGTAGTCCCTGCGCAACTGAACCCCAACGCCATCTCAGTGCTTGTCGCCTTTGCCAGCTACATGCGCCGGGAGCGCATCGAGTTTAGTTTAACCGTCTTCCGCAAGCTATTTATCCACCATGCTAATCACGACGGAGTGTCCTACTTCACTGGGCAAGGTCTCAAGGTTTGCGAGACGCCCAACAAAAACCATCATTGGCTCACCCGCTTCGCCTTCATCCGCGGCAATTTGGGAGGCATCCCACTGGCGCCCGTGTCGCCCGCCGAAGCATTCTACGCGACTCCCCAAGTTGGGGGTACAGATAAACTCCTCTGCGACTTCTTCACCGACAAGAACTTCGAAGTCCAATTCTTGAGGCGTGGCCTCGACTCCCTCCTTCCTGTACTCCCTGGCGAAGGTAGGCTCACCCCCTTTGTTTTCGTTTCTTTATTTTAACTTTGCTCGTAACGTCTCGTCTCGCCTTTAATAGGAGAGAGGAATGTTCCCGTTCGCCCACCCTACAAAAGTAGCATCAAGCCATCTAAGGATGTCTCCCTCGCCACCATGGCGGCTGAGGCGGCGAAGGAAACCTTGACCCCCTCCCTCAAGAAGAGGCCTGCTGAAGGCTCCGCCCCGCCTTGCCTGAGCCCCGCAAAAAAGTCAAAGACCAAGAAAGTGGTGTCCCTTCCCGCCGGAAAAGCGAAACAAGTCTCCATCGAGCCGGTGGAGGTGCCGGAATCCCTGAACCCTATTTCCCTGGGGTCTCAGTCTCCCCAGTCAGCTCCTCGGCTTCCTCCTCGGCGTGCCGTCTCGCCTACTGGCGAGGCGAGTCAGTCTGCCCAGCTCGCTGGCACCCTCCCTCAATCATCTAGGTCCCCCTCTCGCGAGGTGGGCTCTTCCAGTCGCCCTAACCCTTCTGCCCATCAAAATTTCAACATGGGTCCGGTGATCTTGGATGCTGCCAACGACCCGACTCTGATATGGGATAAGGGGGCGAACCGCGTCTCCATCTCTACCCTCCTTCCCCCCTGGACAGAGCAGGACAAGCCTACAGGCCATGCCTTCTCTCTGGGCTTTGGCCTTTATGGTGGTTCAGAGCCAGATCCCGCCGACGAGCCTCCTTCGCGAGATTTAATTCTGAGGGTTGCGCACTCTCAACTGCGCACCCTGGAGCTCTCGCACCGGCTCTCGCGCCGCCTGATTTATAATAATCAAAGCTGGAGGGAATCTGAGGCAAAACTGGCGGCGGAGCGCGAGAAGTCCGGAGATCTCGAAAAGAGGTTGGCCGTGGCGGAAAGCCTTCTCGCTAAGGCTCGGGGCGGTGTGGTGAGTTTTTCTCTACCCTCAGCTTATTTTTCGTATACCCTTGACCTCATCTAATGAATAGGCCTCTCGCAGGATGCCGAGACGGCCGATAGAATGCACTCGCGTATAGCGACTTTGGAATCGGAGGTTAAGGGCATGGAGTCCCAGGTTACCCGGCTTCAGAATGCTGCCCTCTCGCCTTCCCGCGTGATGATTCCCCAACCTTCTCCTCCCCATTATTCTTATGAGGAGGTCGAGGAACTCTGCAAAGACGCCAACATCAGAACAGCCGAGCTGATCATAAAGATGATGAAAGAAATGGGGGTTATCAAGGAGGGCAGCGAGGATATCACCGCTCGCGACCTCGTGCCGGAGATTTACGGCGAGGAGGGAGATGGTTCGTCATCAAGCGCGGAAGAGTAGAAGACATCTGGAGGAAAGCCTAGGACTGCCTTTCAGCTTTCTTTTGTATACACATTTTTGTATTAAGACATTTTTGTATTAAGACATCCTATCATTTTTTGTAAAAGGGCTCTCCCGGACAAGTTAGACCTTAATGCATGGTCATGCTTTTCTATATGCGAGACGTCTCGGCTCTCTTTTGTTTTTCCAATGTACTTGTTTTTTCTCTGCTTTTGAAACGGGGTCATACCTCATCTCGCCTCTTGATCGAGGAACAAATTTCACCCGAGGCGCGAGTCGTCAGGCCCTTGCTGCCCTCGCGCAGGAGGCTGGTGTCCCTTCCTCTCGCCTTGCTTCTGGACCCCCCTGGCACGAGTGGGTCTTACGGGGCTGACTTCCCTTTTTGTCTTATTTCCTTCCTTTTCTCGAGCCGGAACTTCTCTGCTTATGTTCAAACTATGGATTTTCCTCATCTTGTCATCCGTTGGCAGCCTTTCTTTGTAGAAGCTCCCCCGTATATGCCGTGACTTAACGGATAAATGACTCCGCCGACTTGGGGGGACTTGGCCAGCATGTCCTCCTCGGGCCCATTCTTCCTAACCACCAAGTGAGCCTACAGATCTGCCATCCAGATGGGAGCCTGGACAGCGAGTCTCCTTGGGGTCTCCTCTCCAAGACCAAACTCTAACCACCGAGTGAGCCTACAACCCTGCCAGCTTGATGGTAGCCTGGTCAGCGGGTCTTCTCGGGGTCTCCGCTCCAAGACCAAACTCCAACCACCGAGTGAGCCTTCAGCCCTGCCAGCTTGATGGTAGCCTGGTCAGCGGGTCTTCTCGGCATCTCCTCTTCACCACCCAACTCCAACCACCGAGTGAGCCTACAGCCCTGCCAGCTTGATGGTAGCCTGGTCAGCGGGTCTTCTCGGGGTCTCCTCTCCAACACCCAACTCCAACCACCGAGTGAGCCTACAACCCTGCCAGCTTGATGGTAGCCTGGTCAGCGGGTCTTCTCGGGGTCTCCTCTCCAACCACCGAGTGAGCCTACGGCCCTGCCAGCTTGATGGTAGCCTGGTAAGCGGGTCTTCTCGGGATCTCCTTTCCAACACCAAACTCCAACCACCGAGTGAACCTACAGCCCTGCCAGCTTGATGGTAGCCTGGTAAGCGGGTCTTCTCGGGGTCTCCTCTCAAACACCCAACTCCAACCACCGAGTGAGCCTACAGCCCTGTCAGCTTGATGGTAGCCTGATCAGCGGGTCTTCTCGGGGTCTCCTTTCCAAAACCAAACTCCAACCACCGAGTGAGCCTACAGCCCTGCCAGCTTGATGGTAGTCTGGTCAGCAGGTCTTCTCGGGGTCTCCTTTCCAAAACCCAACTCCAACCACCGAGTGAGCCTACAGCCCTGCCAGCTTGATGGTAGCCTGGTCAGCGGGTCTTCTCGGGGTCTCCTTTCCAAAACCCAACTCCAACCACCGAGTGAGCCTACAGACCTGCCAGCTTGATGGTAGCCTGGTCAGCGGGTCTTCTCGGGGTCTTCTTTCCAAAACTCAACTCCAACCACCGAGTGAGCTTACAGCCCTGCCAGCTTGATGGTAGCCTGGTCAGCGGGTCTTCTCGGGGTCTCCTCTCCAACACTCAACTCCAACCACCGAGTGAGCCTACAGCCCTGCCAGCTTGATGCTAGCCTGGTCAGCGGGTCTTCTCGGGGTCTCCTCTCCAACACCCAACTCCAACCACCGAGTGAGCCTACAGCACTGCCAGCTTGATGGTAGCCTGGTCAGCGGGTCTTCTCGGGGTCTCCTCTCCAACACCCAACTCCAACCACCGAGTGAGCCTACAGCCCTGCCAGCTTGATGGTAGCCTGGTCAGCGGGTCTTCTCGGGGTCTCCTCTCCAACACCCAACTCCAACCACCGAGTGAGCCTACAGCCCTGCCAGCTTGATGGTAGTCTGGTCAGCGGGTCTTCTCGGGGTCTCCTCTCCAACACCCAACTCCAACCACCGAGTGAGCCTACAGCCCTGTCAGCTTGATGGTAGCCTGGTCAGCGGATCTTCTCGGGGTGTCCTTTCCAAAACCAAAGCAATCTTGTTACGCGGAAACGGATATCTGAACTTGTATTGCATTTAAAAACCGCGCCATGTTTACAAATATTGAAAAACGAAAATATTCCATTTCAGAAGAAATAAACAATAGACATGAAAGAGACAGCATCAAGGGTAAAATCGCTTTAGATCATCTCCGCTTCGAGCGCGATCGAGGGGTGTCCCGTCCACATCCTGGAGGTGGTACCCTCCTGACTTTAATACCTCCTTTATTATAAAAGGGCCTTCCCAGTTGGGGTTGAGCTTCCCCACGGAGGCCCCCCTACCTGCCGCATCCACTTTCTTGAGGACCAAGTCTCCCTTCTCGAACTGCTTGATCCTGACGTGCTTGTCAAAATATCTTGACATCCGGCGCTTGACCTCCTCCTGTCGGATGGACGCTAGCTCTCTAAGTTCCTCCACCAAGTCAACAGACCCCGAGTAGGAGTTTCCAATTGCGCTTTTCGACCTCGAAGAAGAGGAAGAAAAACCCCGAGTCCATTTTCCTGATCAAACAGAAGGCCGACGAATCCTTAGCCCAGTACGTGGATCGCTTCCAAGAAGAAATCCTAGACATTCAGGAGGTGTCGGGATTCGCTCTCCAGATGGCCTTTACAGTAGGACTGAAGGAAGGCTTCTTCAAGATGAGCCTGACCAGGAAGGCGCCGTTATCATTCGAAGGGTTGATGGAAAAGGCAGCAAAGGAGATAGCAATGGAGGCGGCAAACCCGACGTTTGCTAAAAAATTGGCAAGGTTGACAGAAGTGGAGTCGAGAGAATCAGGAGGAGCGAGGGAGCAGGAAGGAAGGAGGAGGGAGGAGTCAAGGGGGCCGGCGCATCAGGAGTTGGGTTGGAGGCAACCGGGGGGCCCTGTTCAAGGGCAAGGAAGAGGTTTTCCTTCGGGAGGAAGGAACTACTACCAGGGAGGACCAGGAAGGTTACATCAACTGAGGTGGGGACATGGTCCTAGACCACTCCCACCCCCGCCTCAGCAAGCTATGGCCATAGGCCGGGGGCGAGGAAGAGGAAGAGAGCGAGGAAGAGGAAGAGCAGGAGCAGGAGCAGGAGCAGGGAGAAGGAGGAACCCCCAAGAAGGGAGGCACGAGGGAGAGGTAGTTGTGCCATTTTGTTACTTCCACGAGGAGGAAGGCCACCCGACGGCTACCTGTCCAGAATTTCTAGAATTAAAGGGGAGAAGAGGAGCGGGTGAGCAGCAGCTACCAGTGCGGATAGTAGAGATGACTGGAACGGGGGAGGAGGATCGATGCGTGGACCGATCGGACGTGGGGGATCGAGGGGGGATCGGGGTGATCCATGGGGGGTGGGGATTGAGGCTACCCGCAAGGCCAGCCTTCATACCATGTATCGTCGGGGCGTTGCTTCGACGTCGCAAGCCCCGCCCCCGGACGAGAAGATCACTTTTTCTAGGAAGGACTTGTCGGATCACGAGGATCCATTCTGCGATGCCTTGGTGATTCGGACCGCAATCGAAAACTTCACGGTGTCGAGGATCTTGGTGGATAATGGGAGCTCGGTGAATGTCATTTTCAAGAAGGCCTTCAACGAGATGAGGGTAGAGGCCAGGAGAGTGTTGGCAGCAGACGGACCACTGTTCGGATTCTCAGGAGAAAGGAAGGAGGTCGAGGGTGGAGTGGGACTCCAGGTGACTCTGGGAGGGCTGTCCAGAAATTACCGCTTTGTGATAGTGGACGCCCCCAGCAGTTACAACGCCATCTTCGGGCGCCCTTTAATCAGCGCTTTCAGATGCGTGCCATCATCTTTCCATCAGTGCTTAAAGCTCAATTCAGGGGGGACTCAGATCAGGGTGCGAGGAGATCCGAAGGCAGCCCGAGAATGCTATGTGACCGCAGTAAACACCATCTCTTGGAAGGGTGATGCGGAGGAGCTGGAGAAAAGAATGGAGCAATGGGAGCAGGAGGAGAATGAGGTTGTAGAGGTAGGGAGAGGCATTACGGGGGAGCCAGCAAGGGCAGGAGAACAGGAAGCCAGAGGAGAGGTGGAAGAAGTTGGAGGGAAGAAAAGAAAGATAAGGGACGTGGAGGAGCCATTCGAGATGGAGGTTCAGCCGGAAGGGAGGAGAGGATCATTGCTGGGAAGAGGTCTTGGGGAAGAGGGGGAGAAGTTCGCAGGGGAAGCGGCGGCGGCCGTGGAGGAGCGAGAGACTAAGGAGCGAGAGCCCAGAGAACAAGAGAAGAGGAAGGGAATGGAAGAGGAGAGTCTGAGGGATCAGGAGGGAGAAGAGGAGCCCTCGAGGCTGAGGGTAGCCGTTGAAGTACGGGAGATGGACATCTGCACGAAGGAGGGAAGAAAGGAAAAGATCAAGGTCAGTGGAGAGCTCAGCTTCGAAGACCAGGAAGAAATCCGGAAATGCGTGCAGGAAAACATCGACATCTTTGCTTGGAGCGCAGCCGACATGCCGGGGATTGACGCGGACGTAGTGTGTCACAGGTTCGTCCCATCCAGCAGAAGAAGAGGGTCATCGCTTCCCGGATGGCTAGGCCTATCAAAGAGGAGGTGGAAAAGCTACTCCAGGCGGGATTTATATCTGCAAATAAGTATCCGGGATGGGTGAGTAATGTTGTAATGGTGAAAAAGGGGGAGGGGAAGTGGAGGATGTGTATCGACTTCTCTCTTTTGAATAAAGCATGCCCTAAGGATTGTTATCCCCTGCCTCGAATCGACGCGTTGGTCGATTCAGCCGTCGGTTTTTCACTAATGAGTTTTCTAGATGCTTTTTCAGGATATCATCAAATACGCATGCATCCTCCAGACATCAAGGATGTCACCTTTATCACCGAGGATGGATGCTTCAGCTACAACATGATGCCCTTTGGGTTGAAGAATGCGGGGGCAACCTACCAACGAATGATGGACCGGATCTTCCGAAAACAAAAGTGACGGAACCTTGAAGTTTACGTAGATGACTTGATGATCAAGAGCCAAGACCTCAAGTCCCATGTTGTGGATCTAGAAGAAACCTTTGCGACCATAAGGAAATACAAGATGAGACTCAATCCTCTAAAATGCGTATTCGGGGCCAGCAGGGGAAAGTTCTTAGGACAACTCCTCACCCCATCAGGAGTAGAGCCTAACCCGGACAAAGTAAAGGCAATCCTAGAACTGGAATCTCCGAAGAATGCCAAAGGGGTCCAGCGTCTCACCGGCAAGTTGGCTGGGTTAAGCAGGTTTCTTTCCAGAGCAGGAGAAAGGTGCTCACCTTTCTTTCGAACATTGAGAGGGGGAAAGAAATTCGAGTGGACCTCAGAATGTGAGAAGACCTTTTTAGCCCTGAAGCAACAACTCACCAAAGCGCCGCTACTCCAAGGACCACGAGAGGGAGAGATTTTATTCTTGTACTTGGGAGTGGGGGCAGGAGCGGTGAGTTCGGTCCTCGTACGGGAAGAAGGTAAGAAGCAGTTCCCAATCTATTACGTGAGCAGGGTCCTCAAGGAGGCAGAACTAAAATACCCTATCCTAGAGAAACTAGCCTTTGCCCTCGTCATCTCAGCCTGGAAGCTCAGGCCGTACTTCCAGGCCCATTCCATCCAGGTCGTGACGGATCACCCTCTCCGCCATATTCTGGAGGGGGTGGAGCACTCTGGGAGGTTAGCCAAATGGTCAATAGAACTCAGTGAGTTCGATCTTGTTTTCGTTCCTCGGGTAGCTATCAAGGCGCAAGCGGTGGCAGATTTCTTGGTAGATTACGTGGTGGAGGTCAAGGAGGCCGAGGTATCTCCCGTAGTGGCTTGGGAGATGCTCGTAGACGGGGCCTCGGGAAGGAGCTCTTTTGGAGGTGGAATGATTTTGATAAGTCCCGAGGGAACCCAGATCGAACAGGCCCTGAAGCTTCATTTCACCCTCACCAACAATCAGGTTGAATACGAAGTCATTATAGCAGGGTTGAGGTTGGCTCGTGAGCTCGGCATACAAGACATCAAGGTCTCCACTGATTCTATGTTAGTTGCAGGACATATCAAGGGGGAATTTGAAGTAAGAGAACTCACCCTCCAATCGTACTTAATGAAGGTAAAAAGTATCATCGGACAATTCCGCAGCTTCTCAGTTCAACACGTCCCGAGGGAAGGAAATACTCGGGCAGATTTGCTCGCTAAGCACGGTCCTCGGGCCGGAGGAACCATGACAGAACTCTTCAGGCCTTCCATAGAAGAGGGGGAATTGATGGAAGTGGACCAGCAGGGATCCTGGATGGACCCATTTACCGCCTTCTTGACAACCGGACGTCTACCCGAGGGAGACCTTGAGAAGAAGCAGGTCAGATACAAATCGGCATATTACCTGGTGAAAGAGGGAACCTTATACCGTAAGACGCTGTCAGGCCTGCTGGCTCGGTGTGTGTCTGAGAAGGAGGTCGCAAGAGTGCTGGAGGAGATTCACTCGGGGGAGTGTGGTAGCCATTCCGGGAGTCAGACCTTGGAAGGCAGGGTGTTGAGGCAAGGCTATTTCTGGCCCACTCTTAGGAAGGATGCTGAGGAGTTCGCAAGGAGATGCAGGAAGTGCCAGGAATTTGCTCCTCTTCAACTCCTCCCGGCCCAAAGATTGCGCACGATTACGGCTCCATGGCCATTCGCCATATGGGGGCTAGATCTGGTGGGCCCGTTTCCCCAAGCCAGTGGCCAGAGGAGGTTTCTGCTGGTCATGGTGGACTATTTTTCAAAGTGGCTGGAGGTGAAAGCGTTGGCGAAGGTGACATCTCAGGTAGTCAAAAGCTTCGTATGGGGGGAAATCATCTGCAAGCATGGGCTCCCTTTGGCCATTGTCACGGATAATGGACCACAGTTCGCTAGTAGAGAATTCGTGGACTTCTGTGTCCGGCTAGGTATAGACCTTCGGTTCGCCTCGGTGCATCACCCTCGAAGCAATGGGCAGGTGGAAGCCGCGAACAAGGTCATCGTGAATCTCTTGAAGAATAAGGTAGAAAACCTAAGGGGAAGTTGGGTGGAGCAGCTCCCCTCCGTCCTATGGGCCTTGAGGACTACGCCAAGTACCGCCACGGGAGAGACACCATTCAAACTTTCCCATGGCTCCGAGGCCGTCATACCAGTTGAGTTCGAGGTTGAGTTACCTAGGGTGGCAGCGGCAAGAAAGGGAAATGAAGGATGGGAGGCAGACAACGGGGAGGAGCAGAGGCTCTCTCTTGACTTGGTGGAGGAACTTAGAGAGCTAGCGTCCATCCGGCAGGAGGAGGTCAAGCGCCGGATGTCAAGATATTTTGACAAGCACGTCAGGATCGAGCAGTTCGAGAAGGGAGACTTGGTTCTCAAGAAAGTGGATGCGGAAGGTAGGGGGGCCTCCGTGGGGAAGCTCAACCCCAACTGGGAAGGCCCTTTTATAATAAAGGAGGTCTTAAAGTCAGGAGGGTACAACCTCCAGGATGTGGACGGGACACCCCTCGATCGCGCCCGAAGCGGCGATGATCTAAAGCGATTTTACCCTTGATGCTATCTCTTTCATGTCTATTGTTTATTTCTTCTGAGATGGAATATTTTCGTTTTTCAATATTTGTAAACTTGGCGCGGTTTTTAAATGCAATACAAGTTCAGATATCCATTTCCGCGTAACAAGATTGTTTTGGTTTTGGAAAGGAGACCCCGAGAAGACCCGCTGACCAGGATACCATCAAGCTGGCAGGGCTGTAGGCTCACTCGGTGGTTGGAGTTGGGTGTTGGAGATGAGACCCCGAGAAGACCCGCTGACCAGGCTACCATCAAGATGGCAGGGCTGTAGGCTCACTCGGTGGTTGGAGTTGGGTGTTGGAGAGGAGACCCCGAGAAGACCCGCTGACCAGGCCACCATTAAGCTGGCAGGGCTGTAGGCTCACTCAGTGGTTGGAGTTGGGTGTTGGAGAAGAGACCCCGAGAAGACCCGCTGACCAGGCTACCATCAAGCTGGCAGGGTTGTAGGCTCACTCGGTGGTTGGAGTTGGGTGTTGGAGAGGAGACCCCGAGAAGACCCGTTGACCAGGCTACCATCAAGCTGGCAGGGCTGTAGGCTCACTCGGTGGTTGGAGTTGGGTGTTGGAGAGGAGACCCCGAGAAGACCCGCTGACCAGGCTACCATCAAGCTGGCAGGGCTGTAGGCTCACTCGGTGGTTGGAGTTGGGTTTTGGAAAGGAGACCCCGAGAAGACCCGCTGACCAGGCTACCATCAAGCTGGCAGGGCTGTAGGCTCACTCGGTGGTTGGAGTTGGGTTTTGGAAAGAAGACCCGCTGACCAGGCTACCATCAAGCTGGCAGGGTTGTAGGCTCACTCGGTGGTTGGAGTTGGGTTTTGGAAAGGAGACCCCGAGAAGACCCGCTGACCAGGCTACCATCAAGCTGGCAGGGCTGTCAACTCACTCGGTGGTTGGAGTTGGGTTTTGGAAAGGAGACCCCGAGAAGACCCGCAGACCAGGCTACCATCAAGCAGACAGGGCTGTAGGCTCACTCGGTGGTTGGAGTTGGGTTTTGGAAAGGAGACCCCGAGAAGACCCGCTGACCAGGCTACCATCAAGCTGACAGGGTTGTAGGCTCACTCGGTGGTTGGAGTAGGGTGTTAGAGAGGAGACCCCGAGAAGACCCCCTGACCAGGCTACCATCAAGCTGGCAGGGCTGTAGGCTCACTCGGTGGTTGGAGTTGGGTGTTGGAAAGGAGACCCCGAGAAGACCCGCTGACCAGGCTACCATCAAGCTGGCAGGGCGGTAGGCTCACTCGGTGGTTGGAGTTGGGTGTTGGAGAGGAGACCCCGAGAAGACCCGCTGACCAGGCTACCATCAAGCTGGCAGGGTTGTAGGCTCACTCGGTGGTTGGAGTTGGGTGTTGGAGAGGAGACCCCGAGAAGACCCGCTGACCAGGCTACCATCAAGCTGGCAGGGCTGTAGGCTCACTCGGTGGTTGGAGTTGGGTGGTGAAGAGGAGATGCCGAGAAGACCCGCTGACCAGGCTACCATCAAGCTGGCAGGGCTGAAGGCTCACTCGGTGGTTGGAGTTTGGTCTTGGAGCGGAGACCCCGAGAAGACCCGCTGACCAGGCTACCATCAAGCTGGCAGGGTTGTAGGCTCACTCGGTGGTTGGAGTTTGGTCTTGGAGAGGAGACCCCAAGGAGACTCGCTGTCCGGGCTCCCATCTGGATGGCAGATCTGTAGGCTCACTTGGTGGTTAGGAAGAATGGGACCGAGGAGGACATGCTGGCCAAGTCCCCCCAAGTCGGCGGAGTCATTTATCCGTTAAGTCACGGCATATACGGGGGAGCTTCTACAAAGAAAGGCTGCCAACGGATGACAAGATGAGGAAAATCCATAGTTTGAACATAAGCAGAGAAGTTCCGGCTCGAGAAAAGGAAGGAAATAAGACAAAAAGGGAAGTCAGCCCCGTAAGACCCACTCGTGCCAGGGGGGGTCCAGAAGCAAGGCGAGAGGAAGGGACACCAGCCTCCTGCGCGAGGGCAGCAAGGGCCTGACGACTCGCGCCTCGGGTGAAATTTGTTCCTCGATCAAGAGGCGAGATGAGGTATGACCCCGTTTCAAAAGCAGAGAAAAAACAAGTACATTGGAAAAACAAAAGAGAGCCGAGACGTCTCGCATATAGAAAAGCATGACCATGCATTAAGGTCTAACTTGTCCGGGAGAGCCCTTTTACAAAAAATGATAGGATGTCTTAATACAAAAATGTCTTAATACAAAAATGTGTATACAAAAGAAAGCTGAAAGGCAGTCCTAGGCTTTCCTCCAGATGTCTTCTACTCTTCCGCGCTTGATGACGAACCATCTCCCTCCTCGCCGTAAATCTCCGGCACGAGGTCGCGAGCGGTGATATCCTCGCTGCCCTCCTTGATAACCCTCATTTCTTTCATCATCTTCATGATCAGCTCGGCTGTTCTGATGTTGGCGTCTTTGCAGAGTTCCTCGACCTCCTCATAAGAATAATGGGGAGGAGAAGGTTGGGGAATCATCACGCGGGAAGGCGAGAGGGCAGCATTCTGAAGCCGGGTAACCTGGGACTCCAAGCCCTTAACCTCCGATTCCAAAGTCGCTATACGCGAGTGCATTCTATCGGCCGTCTCGGCATCCTGCGAGAGGCCTATTCATTAGATGAGGTCAAGGGTATACGAAAAATAAGCTGAGGGTAGAGAAGAACTCAGCACACCGCCCCGAGCCTTAGCGAGAAGGCTTTCCGCCACGGCCAACCTCTTTTCGAGATCTCCGGACTTCTCGCGCTCCGCCGCCAGTTTTGCCTCAGATTCCCTCCAGCTTTGATTATTATAAATCAGGCGGCGCGAGAGCCGGTGCGAGAGCTCCAGGGTGCGCAGTTGAGAGTGCACAGCCCTCAGAATTAAATCTCGCGAAGGAAGCTCTTCGGCAGGATCTGGCTCTGAACCACCATAAAGGCCAAAGCCTAGAGAGAAGGCATGGCCTGTAGGCTTGTCCTGCTCTGTCCAGGGGGGAAGGAGGGTAGAGATGGAGACGCGGTTCGCCCCCTTATCCCATATCAGAGTCGGGTCGTTGGCAGCATCCAAGATCACCGGACCCATGTTGAAATTTGGTGGGCAGAAGGGTCAGGGCGACTGGAAGAGCCCACCTCGCGAGAGGGGGACCTAGATGATTGAGGGAGGGTGCCAGCGAGCTGGGCAGACTGACTCGCCTCGCCAGTAGGCGAGACGGCACGCTGAGGAGGAAGCCGAGGAGGTGACCGGGGAGACTGAGACCCCAGGAAAATAGGGGTCAGGGATTCCGGCACCTCCACCGGCTCGATGGAGACTTGTTTCGCTTTTCCGGCGGGAAGGGACACCACTTTCTTGGTCTTTGACTTTTTTGCGGGGCTCAGGCAAGGCGGGGCGGAGCCTTCAGCAGGCCTCTTCTTGAGGGAGGGGGTCAAGGTTTCCTTCGCCGCCTCAGCCGCCATGGTGGCGAGGGCGACATCCTTAGATGGCTTGATGCTACTTTTGTAGGGTGGGCGAACGGGAACATTCCTCTCTCCTATTAAAGGCGAGACGAGACGTTACGAGCAAAGTTAAAATAAAGAAACGAAAACAAAGGGGTTGAGCCTACCTTCGCCAGGGAGTACAGGAAGGAGGGAGTCGAGGTCACGCCTCAAGAATTGGACTTCGAAGTTCTTGTCGGTGAAGAAGTCGCAGAGGAGTTTATCTGTACCCCCAACTTGGGGAGTCGCGTAGAATGCTTCGGCGGGCGACACGGGCGCCAGTGGGATGCCTCCCAAATTGCCGCGGATGAAGGCGAAGCGGGTGAGTCAATGATGGTTTTTGTTGGGCGTCTCGCAAACCTTGAGACCTTGCCCAGTGAAGTAGGACACTCTGTCGTGATTAGCATGGTGGATAAACAGCTTGCGGAAGACGGTTAAACTAAACTCGATGCGCTCCCGGCGCATGTAGCTGGCAAAGGCGACAAGCACTGAGATGGCGTTGGGGTTCAGTTGCGCAGGGACTACTCCGAAATATTTTAAGACCTGTTTAACCTCCGGCCAGAGGGGCAGTCTCAACCCCGCCTCGAAGTGCGAGACAGGGAAGGCGAGTTCTCCGGGGTAGAAGGTGTTAATCGACTCGCCCACTTTGGGAGGACGCGATTCGAACCCCTCGGTCAAGAAATCGCGAGTGAAGGCGTTGTACTCTTCCTCAGAAATGCGGCCGGGAGGAAAATCATGATCAGCGAATCGTCTCCCGCACCGGCTATGCCCTTCCCCCTCTTCAACTTTCTTCTTCCCCATTTCGGACCGAGAGGGCGAAAGAGAGATGCGAGAAGAATAGGCGAGACAAAGCAAAGGCGAGAGCAGCACGCGAGGTAAGGAAGAAAGGAGGATAAGGATTAGGGCACTGGAATATAAAAAAAAAAGGGGCAGCGTGATCCTGACCCGGGGTAGGGGGGTGTATTTATAGCAAATAGGATAAGTGGAGAAAATATGAACGGGCGGGGAAAATCATGCAGAGGAAGGGGAATAGGCGGCCGACCTTTTTCTCTCTCCGGACCTCGATTGACGTAGCCCAACATGAGCTCCCAGCCGGGGCGGGGCGGTACGAGGCAAGAAAAACAGATTAGCAAATAGAGCCCCGTTAATTAAATGTATGACTAATAAGAGCCATGTATCATAATGGATAGAATAAGCTAGGAAAAATAAAGCAGATAATTATTGGAGCAGGAAATTATTAAAGCAGATAATTATTAAAATATTTCATCCCGCGCGAGGCGGGCGACACGTTCGCAGGACTTGGAAGTTTTAGCGAGAGCCGCGTAAAAATTATTATTACAGAGCCAGGAATAAAAAGGAAGCGGGACGCGAGACTAGACGAAAATTCTTCAGTTCTTATGTCATCGCCAACGTCCGCCGCCGCGAGATCTCGCGCAAGGAGGCCGGTTGGGGAGATGAAAGGCGCGAGTCGCGTCTACACCGCGACGCGCGAGACGGAGTTGCTGGTCGACCTCGCTCAGGATCGCCTGGGGATCGGTCTCGTCTATCTCAATGTCCGCATCAATTTCGGAAGTCAGGCAAGCACACTCCACCTCCAGCCAGTCGATCCGCCGGTCAGCCGCGTGCTTATCCTTCTTTAACTCATGAATCATGAGCGCTTGCTTCCGGAACATCTCGGCCACTCTACGCTTCATCTCCAGCGGATCCATGGGATCACCCAGATAGTCTTCGATCTCGCCTATAAGAGGAAGAGGCGAGAAGACTACCTGCCTTGAGCGCTCCTCAGCAGGCGAATCCTCAGCAGATGAGTCCACCCGTACATCTACAAAGCAAAGAACAGAATAAGGAGGGCCTTCAAGGGAATGTTGACAGCGAGCGGGGCCGAGGCCCAAGGTAGTGGGGCCCTTACCAGAGTGGCGAGAGGTACCGGCAACATGGGAAGGGTCGCCCTTCTTCGCTTCAGGAGTAGAAGGGGGGGTGGATGGTGGAGGTGAGACAGAGTCTGGGCGGTGGTCTGCGAGACGAATTCGGGTGCTATCAGGACGATGAAGAGGCGCGGAGATTTTCTGAAAATAAATGAAAAAGAAAAGGGAGCAATGAGGAGAGGATAAAGAAGAAAGGTAAGCGAGAGGTTCACCTCCTTTTCTCTGGGAGAGGAGGAAGTGGGAGGGATGCGCCTCTCCGGAGGGTCGCGAGAGGACTCCCCCACTAGGGGAGCAAGGTCAGTTGTCCTCGCCTTCTTCGGGTTAGAGGAAGAGGGCGGTAGGGAGGAGGAAGTGCGAATGGCAATTAAGTTCAGGGCCGCCGCGCTAGCCTTGTTTCTTTGGTGCACCAGCGCGATGCGATCGCGGAAGCTCTTACTAAGAGACATAACAGCGGAAATGGACGGGGTGAAATGTGGAAAGAAGAGATTCTCTGTATACGGGAAGGAACCCCGTATTTATAGACTCAAAGGGGGGGGAGGGCCCCCCACCAGAAAAATATTCCGTCATAAAGTCGCTATGGTGACACGAGCCTCGGTTGGACTTTCTTTTCGAGCTTGGACAACCCCGAAAAGAGCGGGGATTGAAAAATGTTGGAACCAACAAAGCCGATTCCTCCTAAAGCTCGGATCTAAAGTTGCAGCCTACACCTACTCTCTTTGGACCACGCTCCCGATAGGATTCTCGGAAGAACAGACCGTGGGCTTCAGCTCGGAGGTCCCACCTCTTACCCGGAAGAACTAGAAATTCTCTCCCTCCCTAGCCAATGCTGAGCTAGGTGCCTGAGTGAGAGAGAAAAAGAAGGGTTCAACGCCCCTCTCTCAGACACCTTACCGGTCTATTTATAGGCCTCAAGATTTGAACTGCAAATAACCAAATCGAATCACTCGTGAAATTACCAGGACACCCTGGGTCGGGTCTGCCAACAGCCAAACTCCGCTGTTCTGGAGGGCTATAGGCAGACCTCCAAGGGTAAAGGAGTAAAAAACTCTGAAGCTGGGAAAAAGTGAACCATTTGCCAACTGAACCGGTCTTTGCCCATTTACTGAACCGGCCCTCCAGCTTCCTGCCGAACCGGTGCTTGGCGAGAGCGCCGCCTCGCGGGCGAAAACACCACTTGGGTTCGTCTCGCCCAGCGCGAATGGATTCTCACTTGGGTCCGTCTCGCCCAGCGCGAAGGGATCCTTACTTGGGTCCGTCTCGCCCAGCGCGAATGGATCCTCGCTTGGATCCGTCTCGCCCAGCGCGAATGGATCCTCACTTGGGTCCGTCTCGCCCAGCGCCTTATCTTCTCCTGAGGTTCTTGTAGTCTCCTCCTTTCTGAGTCTTCTCCTCGTGCGAGCCCGAGGTTATACAGTCTCCTTTGCACGTGTCCAAACCATCTTAGTCGAGCTTCTCGCATCTTCTCGCATCCCTGATACATTCATTCCTAATTCTATCCAGCCTCGTGTGTCCACACATCCACCTAAGCATTCTCATCTCCGCAACTCCCATTTTTTGCTCATGTACACAATTCACTGCCCAGCCCGGTCTATGCCGCTCTCAAGCCCGGATGAAAAATGGTGAGGGTTGTACTAGCTAGATGGCCAGTGTAAAATTTAGTCACCCTTATGAATATGGATCATTTGAGAAATATTTCAAAATGGAATACCACAAAAAATTGGTAGATAGTCGGTGTATGATAATGATTTGAGAATCAATTGTTCAGAATGAATAAAATGTCATGCTACCAAAACCATATTCAAGATGGAATTAAAGGAAAGAAGGCCGACTTTTTTTCAGCAAAGATCCACAGAGAATTAAGCAAACTTATTGTTAACCCCAAGCAAAATAAAGCATAAGAGAACATGGAAGTTTATGGTTACAATCTACCATCCCTAATTGAGCATACAAAATTTTTTTTTAAGTATTATTTCAGAAAGAATTACTATGAGGAAAGTTTAAGAGAGAGTGAGACCTGAATTTGAAGTGTTGCGGAGTTATATTGATATCCGCTTTGGCATTGATCGCGAAAATTTGTATTGGAAATCAGGACCTACGAATTAGAACATTATCAAAATCTTAGAAGGTAAGAGAACCAAGCAAATCCACGATGCACGATGGATATACAGGTCAAAGCTATAGATTGCAGTAAGAGAATACATGATGCTAATTTCATAAACACGCAAATTATGGATATAGTTCAAAGCCCAATGTACAGCCGTGGAGTTCGTGTGTTGCACAGCCACTGAAATTTTTTAAAAAAGAGAGGTGGGTAAAGAGAGTAGAAGAGGTAGGTTACCGTTTGGAGATGTTTGGTTGTGTCGTGGATCCGGCGAGCCTAAGCGGGAAGATGGAGATGTTCGGTGGCCTGAAGAGGAGGCGGGATCGTAGGATGCCAAAAATTCTAAAAGGGCTGCCCACAAACGCATTCTCAACATCAGAGGTAATAGAAAAGTGGAACAAAATTAAACTGAGGAAAGCCATAGAGTTCCTGTGTTGCACAGCCACCGCACAAAAATTAAAGAAGAGAGGTGGGTAGAGAAAGTATAAGAGGAGGTAGGTTACCATTTTGGAGATGTAAGGTTGTAACGTGGATCCGGCGAACCTAAGCGGGAAGATGGAGATCTATGGTGGCGTGAAGAGCAGGCGGGATCCCAGGATTCCAGAAATACTAAAAGAGCTGCCCACAAATGCATTCTCAACATCAGAGGCAGCGGACTAAAACTTAAAAAGAGAAGGGGATAGAGAGAGTGAAAGAAGAGGGAGGTTACCGTGGAGAGGAGGAGCGGTGAGGCCAAGCGGGAAGGTGGAGTGGCGAGGCCAAGCGGAAAGGCGGAACCTAGGGCGGGCGAGGGAGGAGATATCTCACAGAGAGCAGCAGCACAGCGGCGAAATTGCTGGGACGGGCACAATTGTTTGCAGTCTTATTTTTGGCAATTTGCACCATACTGCTGCTATTTGGCACTTTGCACCCCAAGTTTTTATTTTTGACATTTTGCACCCCTAAAACAGTTATGATAGCACTTTGCACCCTGCAAATGATTTTTGAATTTAAAAAACAATTAAATAAGGCGATTGGTAACCGCAATCCGGTTTTGGCTATTCGCACCACATTGTTAACTACAACCCAAAAATATAACCGCACCCCGTTTTTTTTCTTGCCGCGCCACGATATTTTTTTTAACGCATCCGAAAATATCTCATTGTGGTGTCCGTGAGATAGCTAATAAAATAGTGTTGGGCGATGATTCCTCTCAGGTATTATACTTGATGCAACAGGTGGGAGCGTTAGTACTAGTAGGGGAGATGGGAGCGGCTCGGCGAAGAGGGGGACACGGGCGCCGACGGAAGGAGCACGCTGGAAGGAGTGCAGACTTGTTAAGCGGAGAGGAAGATGGCGTGAGGAAGTTGTCGGAGACGGGAGCAGCTCCGCGAAGAGGAAGATGGGGTGCGGCTTCCGCAAAATGGGTGAGATGGGGTGCAAGAAAAGTTTTAGAAAAAAGTTTTTTAAAACAAAATGGGGTGCGGATAGCCATATGCGGGGTACGGTTAACAATCGCCTTAAAGAAGAATAGGAAGGGTAGTTTGGGTAATACATAAATTTAAAACCCTAGAAAGCAAATTAGTTCATTCTTTTTCATTTTAGGCAGATTTTGGGCTCTGTGTGCTTGTTGCGTGAGAGCCGACCACGAGACCTACACGACTGGCGATCTTCCAGCGAGGGTCCTTTTTGGTGATCTCTCTCAGTTTAGGTTCGCGGTATTTCTTCTCGGCGACACTTGTGCTGGTCGGAAGTTGTTCTCAGCCGCTCTTTCTTGTCGGCGTCGCTACTCATCGAAGAGGTATTAGTTGGCATTTTTCCAGTTTTTCTCAGTAACTCTACTCATCGAAGCCATTTTTGTTGGCATTTTTACCGTTCTTCTCGGCGACACTACTCACCGAAGCCCTACATCTCGACATTTTTTTTGTTCTTCTCGGAAGGTATAAATACATTTCCAATAGAAATATCTTTAAGAAAAAACTATGCAAAAAATCTAAATTAATGGCGCAGTTATAGTTGTGTGGAATGTTGTCAAATCCTGTAGAAATATCCTTTCCAGTGATCTCTCCCAGTGCATGTTGTCAAATCCCATGCTTTCATTTTTCATTTTGGAATTTGTTTGGCTTGGCTTTATGTTATGGTTATGTGGATAAATTGACATGTGTTTGCTCACTCATTTGATAAGAATGTGAAGAGAATGCACTACGGGTTTTCTATTGCTTATGCTTGAAAATCAGTAGCAATAAGTAGCCATTTTTTACCATGTTGTTTGTGTCATTACTAATCAGTTGGTATTTTGGCTAGTTAGATTATATTAATTTCATGTACTTTGAATATTATAGAATGGTGTGCCTTTTGCGAGATAAATATTTTAGAGAGAGAGCATTGTACATGTCATATGAAGATTCACTGTTCACAATCAGAATGCACCATTCAGGATCATTTATTGGTTCTACTATTAAATCATATAGGTCAGATATAATCAACTACATTGACTACTTTGATAACACTTGTTTAACTTTGCATGATTTGCATGAAATGACTACACTTATTACTCAGTTGGGTTGGGTTCGATTTCTTGGCAGTTTAAGTGGGCCTGAAGATTACAATAATCTAGTTCTATTAGACATGGATAAGGATGTCAAAAATTTGATTGGGTTTATTAATGTTGAAAGAGAAGTTGATGTTTATATTGAAACTATTGAAGCTCAAAGTAATGTGGATGTGGAAGTGGATGTGGAAAGTACTCTACTATAAAGTGCTAATGGAGGTGATTCATTTAGCATAGAAGAGAACACGGACGGGGAAGATTCCACTTTTAGTGATGATTTTGCAGATGATGACTTTGAGAATGATGATTTGGAGTTTGATGACAGCGTTAATGAAGCGATTGAATGGGTTGGATTGAAGGATACCACTCAAGGAAGTAGGAATCTATAAAGATAAAGGTCTACTCACTTCTAATTCTAAAAAAAAGCATATCTTCACGCTACCTAATATATCAAGACAACGCACATGATGCTCATTTTGAATTTGAAGCCGGATTATGCTTTATACAGTTGATGACTTTAGAGAGGTGGTTAGGACATACTCAAACATGCAAGGAAAACCTACTAAATTCACAAAAAATTGTTTTGACAAAATTCAAGTCACTTGTGAATGTGGTTGAGTTATTAATGCATCTTTTATCTGTAGAAATGATACAACCTTTCAAGTGAAGACTATTAAAGGCGAGCACGCATGATATAGGGCAATAAGTTCTCAAGATTGCACATCAGATTATCTAGCAAAGCGATACAAAAACCACCTTAGAAGTAACCCTGAGTGACTGATTACTTCAATGCAAGAAATGATAAAAATGGAAAATAGAACTTCACTATCTATTTGGAAAATGTATAGAACCAAAAAAACATGCTAACTAGATCATCCATGACACAAAGTTGGTTCAATATTTTTGTTTATGAGATTATTGTGAAGAAATCTGTAGAACAAATCCAAACACACAGTTAAAATCCAATATAAACATCTTCCTGAAACTGAAACATGTGTTTTTAGGATATTATATATATGTTTGGGTGCTTTGAAAATGGGTTTTCATGCCAGTTGTCGACCTATTATTGGTCTAGATGGAACTCACCTGAAGAACTTAAATGGAGGAGTTGTACTATGCGCAGTTGGGATTGATGGAAATAATGGTATGTACCCAATAGCATATGCAATGGTCTTTAAAGAGAATAGAAAATCTTGGGAATTGCTTATTAGACTTCTAATACAAGATTTAAATATTGAAAATAATTATGATTGAACAATCTATTCTGATAAACAAAAGGGATTGATATGAGCAGTTGAAGAACTCCTACCAAATACGAAACATAGGTTTTGTCTATGACATATGTATGGTAATTTCAAACAAATTCATAAGGGTTTGCACCTAAAAAAATTATTATGGAAGGCGGCATCCGCTACAAGATTGGTTGACTTTAATTGTGAAATGGAGAAGTTAAGAGAATTTAATGTCCAGGCTTTTAATTGGGTACGAGCAAGAGATCCTAAAAATTAGGCAAGATCTCATTTTAGCTCATGTTCTAAGTGTGATATGCTACTTAACAACTTGTGTGAATTTTTCAACAATGTAATATTGAAGGCAAGAGGTAAACCCATCATAATAATGCTTGAGATCATACGAGTAATTATGATGAGGAGAATCCATACACAAAGAGATAAGATGTTGAAATATGGTGCTACTCCTGCCTTATCCCTGATACATTCATTCCTAATTCTATCCAGTCTCGTGTGTCCACACATCCACCTAAGCATTCTCATCTACGCAACTCCCATTTTTTGCTCATGTACACAATTCACTGCCCAACCCGGTCTATGCCGCTCTCAAGCCCGGATGAAAAATGGTGAGGGTTGTATTAGCTAGATGGCCAGTGTAAAATTTAGTCACCCTTATGAATATGGATCATTTGAGAAATATTTCAAAATGGAATACCACAAAAAATTGGTAGATAGTCGGTGTATGATAATGAGTTGAGAACCTACCCTCCAATCAATTGCTCAAAATGAATAAAATGTCATGCTACCAAAACCATATTAAAGATGGAATTAAACGAAAGAAGGGAGACTTTTTTTCAGCAAAGATCCACAGAGAATTAAGCAAACTTATTGTTAACCCAAGCAAAATACAGCATAAGAGAACATGGAAGTTTATGTTTACAATCTACCATCCCCAATTGAGCATACAAAATTTATTTGAAAGTATTATTTCAGAAAGAATTACTATGAGGAAAGTTGAAGAGAGAGTGAGACCTGAATTTGAAGTGTTGCGGAGTTATATTGATATCCGCTTTGGCATTGATCGGGAAAATTTGTATTGGAAATCAGGACCTACGAATTAGAACATTGTCAAAATCTTAGAAGGTAAGAGAACCAAGCAAATCCACGATGCACGATGGATATACAGGTCAAAGCTATAGATTGCAGTAAGAGAATACATGATGCTAATTTCATAAACATGCAAATTATGGATATAGTTCAAAGCCCAATGTACAGCCGTGGAGTTCGTGTGTTGCACAGCCACTGAAATTTTTTAAAAAAGAGAGGTGGGTAAAGAGAGTAGAAGAGGTAGGTTACCGTTTGGAGATGTTTGGTTGTGTCGTGGATCCGGCGAGCCTAAGCGGGAAGATGGAGATGTTCGGTGGCCTGAAGAGGAGGCGGGATCGTAGGATGCCAAAAATTCTAAAAGGGCTGCCCACAAACGCATTCTCAACATCAGAGGTAATAGAAAAGTGGAACAAAATTAAACTGAGGAAAGCCATAGAGTTCCTGTGTTGCACAGCCACCGCACAAAAATTAAAGAAGAGAGGTGGGTAGAGAAAGTATAAGAGGAGGTAGGTTACCATTTTGGAGATGTAAGGTTGTAACGTGGATCCGGAGAGCCTAAGCGGGAAGATGGAGATCTATGGTGGCGTGAAGAGCAGGCGGGATCCCAGGATTCCAGAAATACTAAAAGAGCTGCCCACAAATGCATTCTCAACATCAGAGGCAGCGGACTAAAACTTAAAAAGAGAAGGGGGTAGAGAGAGTGAAAGAAGAGGGAGGTTACCGTGGAGAGGAGGAGCGGTGAGGCCAAGCGGGAAGGTGGAGAGGCGAGGCCAAGCGGAAAGGCGGAACCTAGGGCGGGCGAGGGAGGAGATATCTCGCAGAGAGCAGCAGCTCAGCGGCGAAATTGTTTGCACTTATATTTGGCAATTTGAACCATCAAAGTAGACTTTCATTTGGCAATTTGAACCATCAAAGTAGACTCTTTTGCATTTTGCACCCCAAGTTTTTTTTTTGGCATTTTGTACCCCTAAAACAGTTAGGGTAGCACTTTGCATCCTGCAAACGATTTCTGAAATTAAAAAAACAATTAAATAAGAATAGGGATGGTAGTTTGGGTAATACCGAAATTTAAAATCATAAAAAGTAAACCGGTTCATTCTTTTTCATTTCCGGGAGATTTTGGGTTCTGTGTGCTTGCTGCGTGAGAGCCGGCCACGAGACCTACACGATCGGCGATCTTCCAGCGAGGATCATTTCTTGTGATCTCACCAAGTTTAGGTTCATCTCCGCGGTATTTCCTCTCAGTGATGCTTGTTCTGGTCAGAAGTTGTTCTCGGGCGCTCTTTTTTGTCGGTAATCGTATACAAAAAACCTGGGCCCGGAAAGCCTGTCCAGGCCCAACCTGGGAAAAGCCCGGCTAGGCCCGGGCTAAGTCCAGGCTTGGCCCTTATCCTGACAAGTTGGTCTGGATCGGTGATGTTGCATTGCATAATGGCCGGAGAAGACTAATGTTTGTTTTTCGGGTTTTCTACGCGGTAAATTGCAATAGGGAGCCTTGGGGACTAACCCCAAGGTGCACCCGGAAAACTGGGCAAATGCGTGATTTTGCCAACATGGTGGTCGGGGAGCCAACTTGAACATAATCGGGTTATGTAAATTGTGTGTAGGAAACGGGACTCGGGGAGTCTTGACCCGCGCATATGTCTTAAATTGACGTTGCGGTATGAGCAACGGGTCAGGCAGAACCGTACCCGCTTTATGTCGTTCGGCGGAACCGTTGGCATAGATGAGGGTCTTCGGCGGTCTATGGCTTAAATTGACGTGACCCATGTCATGAAGACAAAATGCTCATAAGGTCGGTCGTCCTCGTGGCGGTGGCGAGACGGAAATGTCTATGGCTTAAATTGACGTGACGTTGGTCGATTCGCCGTGAATGTACCCTGAGTGCACGAGGTGTGTGGTCGTGCGTGCCTACGCCTGTGATGAAGTGTGTTTGCACTATACTGCTTGGTTATACTAACAAAGTGCAGGGAAAGAGCATCGCCGCCCCGAGTTGGGGGCGGGATCGTTATAATTTGGTCAGCATAGCTGAACATTGCTTTTGTTTACCACCGTGTGATGGATTGTTGCTTGCAGGTGCTGCGGAGCCGAGCGGTAAATAGTGGGCTAAAGCCCAAGTTGCTGAGCCGGCCCTCGAAAGCCTAATTTTTGAGTGTTTTTCTTGTTTACTCATGTATGACCGACCTGCGTGCCGAGATTTGGAAGACACTTTTATTGAGCAAACTATTGTAAGGCCATAAAACCAATATTTGCATATTATACATTCCTATGGGTTAATTGTAGTGGGCATTCATGCTTAGCTGGGTTCTTTTATCTGTGCAACTTAATAATTTACTTCCACTATATGCTCTGTGTAGGACGTTGTGATTTGGTTGATTGGTTTCAATGAGTAACCAACCGGTCTGTCCGTAGTATATGGCGTCGGGCCCCGACCGGACCTACTGTTATATGTTATGTGACGGGTAAGGGTGTTACAATTTGGTATCAGACTCCCGGTTTCGGTCAACCTTAAATGAATTCGTGGTCGAATTCAATTTTAGGGGTGGTGAGCACATGTGTGTGCGTCATCGTTATAACATGAAAAGAACTCATGAATGTCCACTTAGGAATGAAGATACACATGTTTGAGGAACCTGCGTGTTCCTATAATTGCTTTTTGCAATATTGTTTGGTCGCTTATCAGTGTTTTGCACGATTATAGGTGACCAGAAGTAGTGCTAGGCCGTCGGAACGGCCAGTTTCTGAGGCAAGCAGTGCACCTAATGATGCGCCTGCAACACCTCCTTCAGTCGAGACCATTCAATTGGTAGAGGAGGTTGTGTTTGCAATGATCAATGCGCAGCCTGCGAGGCAGGTACAGCAGCCTGCTCCTGCTGTGGAGCAAGTACCGCTCCAAGTGGCAGAGCCAAGGAGGGTGGAACAGGTAGTAGTGGAGCTGATATTGCCTAGGAGAGCAACTGAGAAGCAACTTAAGCACGTGATGGGTTTCAATCCGCCAGTGTTGTCAGGGACGAAAACCCCAACTCAAGCAGAGGACTGGCTCTCTAGAATTAATAAAGTGCTGACAGCTACTGAAACTGAAGAATGGCAGAAGACCACGATTGCGACGTTCTTGCTGGACGGAGACGCAAGGCTATGGTGGGAAGGCTTGGAGCTACACCACCTGAGGGGTAGGCAGTTGGCTGATGTCTCAATGGAGGAGTTTTTGAGATTGTTCATGGCTCGATACCTCCCCTCAGCTCAAAGGATTGCTTTGGAAAATGAGTTCCAGAAGTTGGTTCAGGGAGACAGTACTGTGGACGAGTATCTCCATGAGTTTACTCAGTTAGGACGATACGCAAGCGCTACCTTTGCTGATGAGGAGCGCAAGACGAACCGGTTCTATGAAGGGTTGAGAGATGACCTGAGATTGTTACTTTCGGGGCCTATGGCGCAGGGTTTCCTAACCTTGGTCAACACGGTCCGGTCCTTGGAAAAGGACATGAAGAATGTTCAGGCGAAGAAGGAATCCAGTGGCAGGAAGTCAGAGTTTAAAGTGCCGACTACTTCAAAGTCTGGATATCGCAAGTTCTACAAGAAGGCTAGGATGTCGGGTCCAGCCCCTTCTTCAGGTGCTTTGGTGGCAACTACCAACCGAACCCCGGGCGCTTGTTTTACTTGTGGAAAGACGGGGCATTTTGCCCGCGATTATTGGAGCGGACGTCCGAAGTCCGAGAGGAAGCAAGGAGCCACTTATGAAGAAAAGGGCAAGGCGGTGGAGTCAACCGCGTCCCACTATGCTCCGACTCAACCGAGGGTCTATAATTTGGGCCAACAGTAGGCCATCAAACAGGCAGACGTGATGACAGGTACGGTTTAATTTATAGCAAGTTAGCTTTAAATACTGTTACCTAGTGTTTGTTAGCTTAATACTGTTTGTATAGGCTTTGTTCTTATTGGCGATAGTCCGGCACGGGCACTATTCGATATGGGAGCTTCACACTCCTTTTTGTCCGAAAATTTCATATCGCGCATCGGAGTCCCTTCTTCGATGGCGAAGGACAAATTGGATGTGCAGCTGTCGAATGAGTGCTCGATGCGTGCGGACAGAGTATGCGCCGTAAAATTTCATATTGGAAGTCAAGAGTTCGACTTGCTAGCGTCGTTGCTGCCGCTAGTAGAGTTCGACGCTATCTTCGGCATGGATTGACTTTCGGAGCAGAAGGCCTTTATCGATTGCAACCGTAAGGAGGTCAAACTGGGTGTTGGGCAGGAGACAACGTTTACGGGGATGAAGGGGTCGAGCAAGACGATGATGTCTGCTTTTCAGGTGGTCAAGGCAGTGCGTGCTAGCGTAGAGCTGTTCTTCACGTTAGTGGAGGCTGTAAAGCCTAAGTCCACTTTGGGTAGTATCCCCGTGGTTTGTGAGTACCCCGATGTATTCCCGGATAATCTTCCCAGAGACCCACCGTAGCGAGAGATCGACTTCACGATCGAGCTCGTGCCAGGTGCCAAACCTGTGTCACGTTCTCCTTATAGGTTGGCGCCTAAGGGGATGGCGGAGTTGAAGGTTCAACTTGAAGAGTTGATGGAGCAAGGGTATGTGCGTCCAAGCTCGTCGCCTTAGAGCGCGCCGGTCCTCTTTGTTAAGAAGAAGGACGGGAGTTTACGGCTGTGTATCGACTACAGGGAGTTGAACAAGCTAACGGAAAAGAACAAATACCCGATCCCAAGGATTGATGATCTTTTTGATCTATTAGTCGGGTCATCGGTATATTCCAAGCTGGATCTGAAGTCTGGGTATTATCAGCTGAGGATAAGGGAGAGTGATATCCCGAAGACGGCATTCAGCACAAGATATGGGCATTTTGAGTTCACGGTCATGCCGTTTGGGCTGACGAATGCTCCATCGGTGTTCATGGATTTGATGAACAGGACGTTCTGAGAGTACCTAGACCATTTTGTGATCGTCTTTATTGACGACATATTGGTGTACTCGCAGTGCGAAGAAGATCACTTCAAGCATCTGCATCTAGTCTTGGAGACGCTGAGGAGGAATGAACTCTACGCAAAATTCTCCAAATGCGAGTTCTGGCTACCCTCAGTATCATTCCTTGGTCATATTGTCAGTGTTGAAGGTATAGCGGTGGATCCAGCGAAGATTGTTGTGATACGGGAGTGGCCTGTGTTGTCTTCGGTAGCGGAAGTCCAGAGTTTTCTTGGGTTTGCCGGCTATTACAGGCGCTTCGTAGAGAACTTCTCGCAGATAGCGTTACCTCTCACGAAGTTGACAAGGAAGGATCAGAAGTTCTTGTGGACGCAGGAGTGCGTGCAAGCGTTTGAGGAATTGAAGAGTCGGTTGACCACGACGCCAGTGCTAAGTTCGCCAAGTGGGACCGAGGGCTTCGAGATTTATAGTGATGTCTTAGGTAGTGGTTTGGGCTCCGTGCTTTTGCAGCATGGAAGTGTTATAGCGTATGGATCGCGTCAGCTGAAAGTGCACAAAAGGAATTATCCGGTCCACGACTTGGAGTTGGCGGTCGTGATATTTGCGCTTAAGCTATGGAGACACTACTTGTACGGCGTAAAAGCCGATATTTATACCGACCAAAAGAACCTGAAGTACCTGTTGGATCAGAAAGATCTGAACATGAGGCAGCGGAGATGGATGGAGTTCCTGGGGGACTATACGTTCAAGATTCATTATATACCTGGGAAAGGCAACGCAGTTACGGATGCATTGAGTCGTAGGGCTCCCGCCCAAGCCAACTGATTGTCGGTTCATGATGAGAGGTTAATTCGAGAGTTGGAGGCGTTAGAGATCTGTTATGTGGACAAGCAGACTAGCGCCAAAGCATTGTTGAACTGGACGGAAGTTCAGTATGACCTGGCTGATCGCATTCGGCAGGCTATGGAGTTGGATGGCACCATGAAGGAGCTCATGGATGCAGCTTTGGATGAGTCAAATTCCTAGTTTTTAGTTGAGGATGGGCTTCTAAGGAAGGATAGTCGTTTGTGCGTCCCAAACGGGGGAAATCTACGGGCGGAGTTGATGTACGAGGCTCATCATACCAAGTACTCAATCCACCCAAGGAGCACAAAGATGTATTGGGACATAAAGAAGCTGTTTTGGTGGCCATGGCTCAAGAAGGATGTAGCATTGTTTGTGGCTAAATGTCAAACTTGCGCCTTAGTAAAGGCGGAGTGCCAAAAGCCTGGGGGATTCTTGAAATCCTTTCCTATTCCGGAGTGGAAGTTCGACGACATATCGATGGACTTTGTGCATGGCTTTTCAAGGTCGTAGAAGGGAAACAACGCCATCTGGGTGATCGCAGACCGGTTAATAAAAGTGTCACACTTTATTCTGCATAGGAAGGATGATTCAATGGAGAGACTGACAAAACTATATGTGGATAATATAGTTAGATTACACGGTGTGCCCCGCAGTATCGTGAGTGATTGGGATGGGCGTTTTATGTCCAATGATTGGAGGTTGGTGCAACAGATGCTGGGGACTAAATTGAAGTTCAACACAGCCTTCCATCCGCAGACGGATGGGCAGACTGAGAGGGTCAACAGAACTTTGGAGGACATGCTCCGCATGTGTGTTCTAGACTTCGGGAAGTATTGGGAAGACCACCTGTATTTGGTGGAGTTTGCGTACAACAATAGCTACCAGGCGAGTATTCAAATGGCGCCCTTCGAGGACCTATATGGTAGGAAGTATCGCACGCCGTTATCGTGGCTAGAAACGGGTGAGACAAGGTTGTACAAAAAGCAAGAGGTGGAGAATGCTACTTCTTTGGTGCGGATCATTCGAGAGTGTTTACTGATTGCTCAGGACAGGCAAGCTAAGTACTACAATGCCAGGAATCGGAACGTGGAGTTCGCGGTCGGCAATTGGGTGTACTTGAAGATAAAGCCGTTCAAGGGTGTTTCGCGGGTACGACGCTTGAAGAAACTGAGCCCGAGATACCTTGGACCTTTTGAGATTCTGGAGCGGATCGGCGAAGCGGCTTATCGATTGAGGCTATCAGTGGAGTTGAGTGGACTACAGGATGTATTCCACATTTCAGTGTTGTGGAAGGCGGTGCAAGAGCCTTCGCAGGTGATCGCAGTTGATCAAGTGCCGGTGGACGAAGGGTTGACGACTAAGGTCAAGCCCGTTCGTATTGAGGACTTTGAGGTTAAAAGACTCCGTAACAAGGAGATCCGGATGGTCAAGATCCGGTAGGACAATTGCGGTCGGGAGGAGCTCTCTTGGGAATGGGAGCAAACCATGCTGGAGGAGTACCCAGAGTTATTTCACTCAGGTACCGCTTTTGGTTTTCTGTTTTCTTTTCCTTTGGTAATTTCGTGGACAAAATTCTTTTAAGAGGGAGAGAGTTGTAACACCCCAAAACTCAAAAGAGAAACGGGCAGCGTTTTGGAGCCAAGTTGGGGACTTGGTAGAGGGCACACGGCCTGGGACACGGGCGTGTCCCAGGGCCGTGTCGTGTTCGGGGTCGATGACTTGGGGAAAAGGTTGACGATTTGTAGGCGTTGAGTGTCGAGACAGGGAACACGGCCTGTGACACGGGCGTGTCCCCAGGTTGTATCCTGCTCAGGCAGTCTGTTGTTTTGTGCTAAGGAGATTACACGGCCTGGGACATGGGCGTGTCCCAGGGCGTGTCTAGTACACAGCATGTGACACGGGCATGTCACATGGTCGTATACTTCTCGGTAGAATTCTGATTTATGCACACGAGTCGTGACACGGGCCCTGACACGGGCGTGTCACATGTGACACGGGCGTGTCGGTGGCCGTGTCAAAAGCCATGTTCTGGTCGGGAATTCCTGGTGACGGCGAAGGAGTAATACGGCCATGCACAAGGCCGTGTTGCAACCCGTGTTCAGCCCAGGAAGTTGATTTTTGGGCTGAATCGTGGCCGTCCGTTTCCTTATTTTGGGATCCAGTGGCTGGGGATGTTCCTGTTGAGTTATACCCAGGAATAGGGTTTGAAAACCCTCATTTGTTTTGAGTTTCCTCTTTCTAAAAAGCTAGAGAGAAGGGAGAGCAAGGAGGAAGAAGGAGGGCTAGATCTGGTCACCGGCGGAGCTTCGGAGCTCCAAATCGCGAGCCGACTTCGGATCCGCGGAGGCAAGGAGATTGCGGTGCTTTTCATCCGCATAGATTTCCATGGCACCAAGGAAAAACACTAGGGTAACGATTCTCATCCTAAGACATGTGAAGTCCTCTTTTCCTTTGCATAGGAAGCCCTCTCTCGCGAGTGTGCAATGAGTTTGAGGCATTCCTTGGGGTAGATATGTAAAGTCCCCCTTGTGTAGAGTCTGTATTCGAGAACGGACATATGCATGATGTGTGAAGCCTATCCGGACAAGTTGGTCTGGATCGGTAATGTTGCATTGCATAATGGCCGGAGAAGACTAATGTTTGTTTTTCGGGTTTTCTACGCGGTAGATTGCAATAGGGAGCCTTGGGGACTAACCCCAAGGTGCACCCGGAAAACTGGACAAATGCGTGATTTTGCCAACATGGTGGCCGGGGAGCCAACTTGAACATAACCGGGTTATGTAAATTCTGTGTAGGAAACGGGACTCGGGGAGTCTTGACCCGCGCATATATCTCAAATTGACGTTGCGATATGAGCAACGGGTCAGGCGGAACCATACCCGCTCTATGTCGTTCGGCGGAACCGTTGGCATAGATGAGGGTCTTCGGCGGTCTATGGCTTAAATTGACATGACCAATGCCATGAAGACAAAATGCTCATAAGGTCGGCCGTCCTCGTGGCGGTGGCGAGACGGAAATGTCTATGGCTTAAATTGACGTGACGTTGGTCGATTCGCCGTGAATGTGCCCTGAGTGCACGAGGTGTGTGGTCGTGCGTGCCTACGCCTGTGATGAAGTGTGTTTACACTATACTGCCTTGTTATACTAACAAAGTGCAGGGAAAGAACATCGCCGCCCCGAGTTGGGGGCGGGGTCATTATAATTTGGTCAGCATAGCTGACCGTTGCTTTTGTTTACCACCGTGTGGTGGATTGTTGCTTGCAGGTACTGCGGAGCCGAGCGGTAAATAGTGGGCTAAAGCCCAAGTTGCTGAGCCGGCCCTCGAAGTCCTAAATTTTGAGTGTTTTTCTTGTTTACTCATGTATGACCGGCCTACATGCCGAGGTTTGGAAGACACTTTTATTGAGCAAACTATTGTAAGGCCATAATGCCAATATTTGCATATTATACATTCCTATGGGTTAATTGTAGTGGGCATTCATGCTTGGCTGAGTTCTTTTATCTGTGCAACTTAATAATTTACTTCCGCTAGATGCTCTGTGTAGGACGTTGTTGTTGGAGTTACCATGGTGATCTAGAAGTGGTCAAACATGTAATCTCACTGCCAACGCGATATGAGCCTGCAGGGTCGCACATAAGAGCATGTGGAGAAGTTGGAAGATTGACTGTGTTGGTAAAGGATACCAATCACCATAGAGAATGGGGTCCGTCAAATGTTTCCAAGGTGATTCGTCGAGAATCATCGAGTATCGATCGTCGAGAATCGTCGAGTATCGATCATCGAGAATCGTCGAGTATCGATCGTCGAGAATCGTCGAGTATCGAACGTCGAGAATCGTCGAGTATCGATCGTCGAGAATTGTCGAGTATCGATCATCGAGATTCGTCGAGAATCGAACTGTTCGATTCTCGACGAATGCTGATTCCCGACGATTATTCCAGAAACCCTAAGTCTCTATGGTCTGCGGATAGCGATATTTCTAGGTCTGTTTATGCTTCGGGTATAAATAAGGACTTCGGTTTGAGGGTCAACATGAGGAAATCCACTCACGGCCCGACGTAAGTGTTCCGGCGATTCGCCTGACGGAAGTGTTCCGCCGATTCGCTCGCTCCGCCGACCTCCTCACCGACGATAGTCGCCGGTGGTTGTCTTCCTGGAGCGGACCTAGTAGTCCGTGGAAGTGCAAGGTGCAGTCGATCTCCCTTCCCATTTTTCGTGCGACGAAGATTGGCATTCTTCCGCTCGTGTGGATTTCTGTAGAGACGTAGACGCTATTCTACGTGGGACTCGCCGCCGACAAGAACTTATACGTTGGAGCATCTTCTTTGAGTTGTGATTCAACGCCGCCAAGGTAATTTTACCTAGTTATTTCTTAACTTCTTGATTCAACTTTCATGGCCCGATCCCAAATCTCTTTTGGGTTGTTCTTGATTTTACTATTTCCGCTGCACGCACAATTGTTGTGCCACCTTGTAGAAAACCCAACAGTGGTATCAGAGGGAGGTTCGGCCATGATTGTTGTATTGGAAGTTAGGTTATTCCAGTACGTGTAAACCTAGAGATTTAAAAGTGTTCTAAATGTCTAGATTTAATCCTGGATCATCAATTGTTGATGAGCTTGGAACCCTGCCAGGAACGTCTGGGATTTCGTGGTAATTTCTAATTGTTAGAAATTGTTGTCTCCTTAGCAGTAACCGTCTCTCGAGTGGTTAATGAACCCGTATATTGTTTTGGATTTTGAATCCAACAAGGAGAGACGAGCTTGTCTACTGCTTTAAGTCGAGTTGCCTTTGCCTTTGTCCAATGCATGTAAATCTGAAGATTTGGAAGAGTCCAGATGTTCAGATTTAGCTCTTTCTTCCATCAAATGTTGATAGTACCATGTTGTGCACATAAGGGATGCATGTGGATTTTAGAAAAATGTTTTTCTATGGATGTGCACATTGATCAAATGTTGATCATGGTTAATTGTTAACCTATTATCAAAAATCCCTTCATCAAATATTAAGTGTTCGGATGCCTTCCGATGGATGACACTCTTCCTGCCTCGATCGATGAAGTGTGGGCTTGCCAAAGCAAGGTGCATTAATCTATCTTGGTAAGGGTGCGAGCGGATAATTGTGATATCCCACTGTCGACATCGGGTCTAACTTAACTAGGTGAACTCAAAGGTTGAGTGCCTAGAGGCATGCACCATATGATGGATACGAATAAGGAGTTATTCACCAACCATATAAGAATTGCATGAGGATGCAATCGGCAAGCGTTGCCTACCTAAATAACCACATCGTGAGAGAAAAGCCAAAGCTGACTCATTGTGTTGGTGAAATACGGATCTTGTCCACTAAGAGAGTAGCTCGCATGAACTCTCAGAATTGATAGAGAGGGCCATCATTTCGAATAAAATAGTGGGAGTTTTAATTGAAGTCCAAATTAAAAATAAATTGTATTTTGAAATTCTGGTACTGATATTATTCTGTATGAATTCTTTTAGAATTCCATGACAAGTGGTTCACACTCCACTCTGTCTCTAAGAGCCATCCTTGAGAAGGATAAGCTCACTGGGACCAACTACATGGACTGATACAGGAACCTGAGAATTGTTCTCAGGCAAGAGCGAAAGCTCTATGTCTTGGAAGAAGAAGCCCCCGAGGTGCCGACCGGGAACTCTTCCCGTGCTAATAAGGATACTTATAAGAAGTATACTGATGACGCCTTAGACGTCGAATGCCTTATGCTTGCCACCATGAACTCTGAGCTTCAGAAGCAACATGAGAACATGGGGTGCAAGGAGATTGACGAGCATCTCAAGAAAATTTTTCAAGGGCAGGCTCGTTAAGAGAGGTTCGACGTCACAAAAGCGTTATTTCAGTGCAAGATGGGAGTTCGAGACTCAGTAGGGACTCACGTACTCAAGATGATTGGGTATATAGAGAACCTTGAAAGGCTGAGTTTTCCTCTAGGTCAAGAGTTGGCCACAGATCTGATCCTGCAATCGTTGTCGGACAGTTATGAGCAGTTTGTCTTGAACTACAACATGAATGAAATAGACAAGACACTGTCCGAGCTCCTAGGCATGTTAAGAACTATCGAGATCAACATGAAGAAGGCCAAGCCTGCCAGCCCCATACTGATGGTGCATAAGGGCAAGGCCAAGGGCTCTAAGAAGACGAAGGTGGGACCTAAGTCACATCTTGAGCCTAAGTCTTCTGCACTGAAGAAACTGAAGAGTACGGTGAAGGAAGGGAAAATGCCACCACTGTGGCAAGGCTGGTCATTAGAGGAGGAATTGTCCTTCTTACATTGAGGGTCTGCAGAAAATGAAGGGAGGTGTGACTTCCGCTTCAAATATTTACGTTATAGAGATAAACCTTTCTGCTCCTTCATCTTGGGTATTGGATACCGGATGTGGTTCTCACATTTGTACAAATGTGCAGGAACTGGGAAGGAGAAGATTGCTGAGTAAAGGGGAGGTGGACCTGCGCGTCGGCAATGAAGCAAGAGTTGCTGCTGTAGCCGTAGGGGTTTACCGTCTTTCTTTGCCCAGTGGGCTTGTAATAGAACTAGATAATTATTATTTCGTTCCGGCCATAACTAGAAACATTATATCCATTTCATGCTTGGACATGATTGGATTTTCTTTTATAATTAAGAACAACTGTTGTTCTATATTTAAGAATGATGTTTGTTATGTTGTAGCCCAATTGTTTAATGTTCTTTATGTTTTGAACTTGGACCATCTGATCTATAATGTAGAAAATAATAAAAGACTAAGAACAAATGACTCAAACCCTACATATCTCTGGCATTGTCGTTTGGGCCATATAAACGAGAAGCGCATATCCAAGCTCCATAAAGATGGACTTTTAGACTCATTTGATTATGAATCATTTGAGCGATGCGAATCTTATTTGTTAGGCAAGATGACTAAAACCCCTTTCACTGGTTATACTGAGAGGGCTGAGGATCTCTTGGGTGTTGTACATAGTGATGTATACGGACCCATGAGCTCCATGGCTAGAGGTAGGTATTTCTACTTCGTTATATTTACTGATGATTTCAGTAGATATAGATATGTGTATCTTATGAAGTGCAAATCCGAGACCTTTGAAAAGTTCAAAGAGTTCAAGAATGAAGTAGAAAACCAGATGGGTAAAAGGGTTAAAGCACTATGATCTGATCGAGGTGGCGAATAGCTGAGTCATGAGTTCCGTGATCATCTGAAAGAGTGTGGTATTATATCACAGCTCACTCCACCTAGAACACCACAACATAATGGTGTGTCTGAGAGGAGAAATCGTACTCTGTTAGACATGGTACGTTCGATGATGAGTCATGCAGACTTGCTTGTTTCCTTTTGGGGTTTTGCTTTAGAGACTGCTGCAATGACACTAAATCGCGCTCCAACGAAAACGGTTCTGAAGACACCATATGAGATATGGACTGGGAAGCGTCCTAGTATGTCGTTAATTAAAATTTGGGGCTGTGAGACATACGTGCGATGTCAAATGCCTGACAAGCTGGAACCCAAATCGGATAAATGTTATCTGGTGGGATATCCTAAGGAAATGAAAGGGTATTACTTTTACCTACCATCCGAGGGCAAAGTGTTTGTCGCAAGGACTGACGTCTTCTTAGAGAGAGAATTCTTATCAAGAAAGACTGAAAAGGTAGAACTTGAAGAAGTTCAAGAACCACAAGTAGTGTATGAACCGGAATTGGATTCTGAGATAGGATTACAAGATGTTGTAGCTGGAGAACCTGCTCAAGAAACACAAGTCCTACGTAGATCTTGTAGACCAAGATTTGAGCCTGAGAGATATGGATTTCTTGTGTCTCAAATAGGTAACGTGTTGCTTATGGATCATGATGATGAACCAGCAACCTACCAAGAGGCAATGTATGGACCAGACTCCGACAAATGGCTTGAGGCTATGAAATCCGAAATGGACTCCATGTACGCAAACCAATTTTGGAACTTGGTGGAACCACCTGAAGGGGTACAACCCATAGGGTGCAAATGGGTCTTCAAGAAGAAGACCGACATGGATGGGAATGTACAGACATTCAAAGGGCGATTGGTGGCTAAGGGTTTTAAGCAAATTCATAGTATTGACTATGATAAGACCTTTTCCCCTGTTGCCATGGTAAAGTTCATAAGGATATTGCTTGCTATTGCTGCGTATTATGACTACGAGATCTGGCAGATGGATGTCAAAACGGCTTTCCTTAATGGAAACCTCCTTGAGGAAGTGTACATGACACAACCCAAGGGTTTTGTATCCCCAAATGAAGCCACTAAAATAAGCAAGCTGAATATGTCCATCTATGGACTGAAGCAGGCCTCTCGAAGTTAGAATCTTCGTTTTGATGAGAAAATCAAAGAGTTTGGTTTCATCAAGAATGAAGATGAGCCTTGTGTTTACAAGCGAATCAGTGGGAGCATTGTTGTCTTCCTGATATTGTATGTAGATGACATACTGCTGATTGGGAATGACATTCCTACCCTGAAAGTTGTTAAGAACAACCGAGGGAACTGCTTTTCTATGAAGGACTTGGGTGAAGCGACTTATATACTTGGTATTAAGATCTATAGAGATAGATCGAAGAAGTTGCTGGGTTTGACCCATAGTACATACATCGCCAAGGTGTTGAAGCGGTTCAACATGCTTGAGTCCAAGAAAGGATTTTTACCTATGTCTCATGGTGTGAATCTCTCTAAGGACCAATGTCCAAAATCTTGTGAAGATAAGGACCACATGAAGTTGATTCCATATGCTTCGGCAATTGGATCAATCATGTATGCAATGTTATGTACTCGACCCGATGTCTCCTTTGCTTTCAGCATGACTAGCAGGTATCAGTCAGACCCCGGTGAGTGTCATTGGATTGTAGTCAAGAATATCCTGAAGTACTTGAGAAGGACAAAGGATGTGTTCTTGGTGTATGGTGGAGAGGAAGAGCTCATTGTAAGTGGTTACACGGATGCTAGCTTCCAAACTAATAGGGACGATTCAAAGTCTCAGTCAGGGTTTGTGTTTTGCCTTAATGGAAGAGCTGTGAGCTGGAAGAGTTCCAAGCAAGAGACAGTTGTTGATTCTACAACAGAAGCCGAGTATATCGATGCAGCTAACATAGCGAAGGAGGCTGTATGGATTAGGAAATTCATCGGCGAGCTTGATGTAGTTCCTAGCATTGTTGGTCCCGTAGTTCTCTACTGTGATAACAATGGCGCAATTGCACAATCTAAGGAACCTAGATCCCATCAGCGCTCCAAGCACATACTTTGGCGGTTCCATCTTATTCGTGAGATTGTCGAACGAGGAGATGTGAACATTTGCAGAGTGCCGACTAAGGAGAATGTTGCGGATCCACTGACAAAGCCTCTCGCGCAGAGAAAGCATGATGGTCATACTAGATCAATGGGTATACGATACCTAAATGATCAACTCTAGTGAGAGTCTTGTGGGTTGCGTGTAAACATATATTCTGTTGGTTATTTGTTACTTATTCATATGATGAATTGTGTACCAAATTTTTCTTTTACAATTAATGACAAGTTCTTTTATTATGATTTCTCTATGCGATAGTTAAATGTTAACATAATAAATACCCTTAGAATATTCGCTTCCATAGGACATCAAGTACGTGACTTGAATGTGAGAGTCTATGATTTATTTGAAGCTTCATTCTTGAAAGGTCCCTGGTCGTAGTATCATCATAAAAACTAAGGGTGATGATGATACATTAAGACTAGTACGTGCGTTGACTGATGACCAGTTCTCACAGGTCATGATATTGTGATATTAAGTTATCACGTGGGTACTTATTAATGAATAAGTTGTACTGGACAGACCCAACCTGAGACTACTTTGTGGATTATTATCTAATCGTGTCACGAGTAGGTCTCAATTGACAATGGTGTTGTGGTCCTTTGACCTGAAGTCACCGCATTCATTAAGTGAGGTAAAGCGTGCTTTGATGCCATCTAAAGTCTTCCTTGAGAAAGGTTGATGATAAGGGTGGTTGTTGGGCACAGTACGAATTATTTGGGTATTTGTGTGTGAGCAGATATGGGATTTGTCCTCCTGTATGACAGGGGTTGTATCCATGGGCCCCTTGATGGAACTGGACTGAGAAATGCATGGTCATACTTGGTTGAGTCAATATGTGATATTGGACTCACCATTCTCTGGAAGTCCATTCTAGATCAAGATACTTGGATTGAGCTATTATGAGGGTGACACGGTCCATGCCTCTAGTTCTTTCCGGATGTAAGGGACAAAGGGACAAAGACAACGCTGGAACATTGTTCATAAAGGCTTATGAGTTATGAACTCTTATTGCTTGGGTAACAATGATGCATTGCTAGATGCCGCTCATTATTTGTGAGGTTTTTGGTTTGATACTTTCAAGATCAAGTGGGAGACTGTTGGAGTTACCATGGTGATCTAGAAGTGGTCAAACATATAATCTCACTGCCAACGCGATATGAGCCTGCAGGGTCGCACATAAGAGCATGTGGAGAAGTTAGAAGATTGACTGTGTTGGTAAAGGATACCAATCACCATAGAGAATGGGGTCTGACAAATGTTGCCAAGGTGATTCGTCGAGAATCGTTGAGTATCGATCGTCGAGAATCGTCGAGTTTCGATCGTCGAGAATCGTCGAGTATCGATCGTCGAGAATCGTTGAGTATCGATCGTCGAGAATCGTCGAGTATCGATCGTCGAGATTCATCGAGAATCGAACTGTTCGATTCTCGACGAATGCTGATTCCCGACGATTATTCCAGAAACCCTAAGTCTCTATGGTCTGCGGAAAGCGATATTTCTAGGTCTATTTATGCTTCAGATATAAGTTTGGGTAGAGCCGGATCTAAGTGTTGGCTAGGTAAGCTTCAAATAAGGACTTAGGTTTGAGGGTCAACATGAGGAAATCCACTCATGGCCCGACGGAAGTGTTCCGCCGATTCGCCCGACGGAAGTGTTCCGCCGATTCGCTCGCTCCGCCGACCTCCTCACCGACGATAGTCGTC
Organism: Platanthera zijinensis; assembly: GCA_039513925.1. NCBI lineage: Eukaryota > Viridiplantae > Streptophyta > Magnoliopsida > Asparagales > Orchidaceae > Platanthera > Platanthera zijinensis. The sequence continues at coordinate 90,549,045 of CM077097.1, forward strand.
GGTGGTTGTCTTCCTGGAGCGGACCTAGCAGTCCGTGGAAGTGCAAGGTGCAGTCGATCTCCCTTCTCGTTTTTCGTGTGACGAAGATCGGTGTTCTTCCGCTCGTGTGGATTTCTGCAGATACGTAGACGTTATTCTACGTGGGACTCGCCGCCGACAAGAACTTATACGTTGGAGCATCTTCGTTGAGTTGTGACTCAACGCCGCCAAGGTAATTTTACCTAGTTATTTCTTAACTTCTTGATTCATCTTTCATGGCCCGATCCCAAATCTCTTTTGGGTTGTTCTTGATTTTACTATTTTCGCTGCGCGCACACTTGTTGTGCCACCTTGTAGAAAACCCTACAGTTGTGATTTGGTTGATTGGTTTCAATGAGTAACCAAACGGTCTGTCCGTAGTATATGACGTCGGGCCCCGGCCGGACCTACTTCTATATGCTATGTGACGGGTAGGGGTGTTATAGGCCGAGCCCGGTTGGCAAAAAAACCGGGCCCGACCGACCCGGTCCAAGCCCGGCCCGATCGGGCTTTTTGAACACCACTATTTGTCGGCGACGCTACTCACCGAAGAGGTATTAGTTGGCATTTTTCCAGTTTTTTTCAATAACGCTACTCATCGAAGCCCTACATCTTGACATTTTTCCAGTTCTTCTCGGCGACACTACTCACCGCAGCCCTACATCTCGGCATTTTCCACTTCTTCTCGAAAGGTATAAATGCATTTCCAATAGAAATATCTTTAAGAAAAAACTTTGCAAAGAACCTAAATAAATGATGTAGTTATAGTTATGTGGAATGTTGTCAAACCCTGTAAAAATATCCTTTCTGGCGATCTCTCCCAGTGCATGTTGTCAAATCATATGCTTTCATTTTTCATTTTGGAATTTGTTTGGGTTGGCTTTATGTTATGGTTATGTGGATAAATCGGCATGTGTTTTGCTCACTCATTTGATAAGAATGTGAAGAGAATGCACTACTGGTTTTCTATTGCTTATGCTTGAAAATCAGTAGCAATAAGTAGCCATTTTTTTACCATGTTGTTTGTGTCATTACTAATCAGTTGGCATTTTGACTAGCTAGATTATATTAATTTCATTTTCTTTGAATATTATAGAATGGTGTGGCTTTTGCGAGATAAAGATACTAGAGAGAGAGCATTGTACATGTCGTATGAAGTTACACTGTTCACAATCAGAATGCACTATCCAGGGTCATTTATTGGTTCTACTATTACATATAGGCCAAATATAATAAGCTACATTGACTACTTTGATTACACTTGTTTAACTGTGCTTGATTTGCATGAAATGTAAGACTCCTCCCCTTACCTAAATAAATGATGTAGTAGTCGAACAATGAATACAAAAGAGAGTAAGAGATTCAGCCCGATACATGTCCAAAATGAAATACAAATCTCTCTCTCGCAACATCTTTAAGTGGAAGCTAAAACAAAACACTAATCATCATCACATGTCGTTGTGTAGTAGTATTGTGCGGCATTTTCTCCTCAGGTCCTGCCATCTCATCTGGCTGGTCGTGTTGGCGCTCCAGCTTCTCGAGCTCCTACGATCACAACTGGTCATTAGTCATAAAGACAAATACACTATGTCCTCTCCTCACCCCCGCGACTCCTAGACACCATGTGTTGGGTACACTGGAAACTATGTACCAGATTTGGAGAAGCTTCCCCTTACTCAATGATATGCATCAATTTGTATTTGATAGGATGTTTGAGTTTCAGTGTGCATGTTTAAGAAATGCAGGAAAATTTTTAAGTACAAGTGTCGACATTTGTAAGGAATTGTGTTGACACCTGAAGCAGGAGCTGTGTCGACACCTGAAGTAGGAGCTGTGTCGACACCCAAGAATTATGTCGACACCTGAAGCAAGAGCTGTGTCGACACCCAGGAATTGTGTTGGCACTTGAAGCAGGAGCTGTGTCAACACCCAAGAATTGTGTCGACACCTGATGTAGGAGCTGTGTCGACACGCAGGAATTGTATCGACACTAGAAGAAAGACATATGCCAACACCCAAGAATTGTGTCGACACCTGAAGAAGGCTTGTGTCAACACACAGGACTTGTGTCGACACACACTCAATGCCATTTATCAACAACAGCTATACTGAGTCTGAAAGGCTTGTGTCGACACACATGACTTGTGTCGACACACACTGAACGCCATCTATCAACAACAACTATACTGAGTCTGAAAGGCTTGTGTCGACACACAGGACTTGTGTCGACACACACTCAACGACGTCTGAACATACACTCAACGCCATATGTCAGCATCAGCTATGTTGAGACCAGGAGCAGTTGTGTCGACACACAGGACTTGTGTCGACACATACAACAGAAGCTGTGTCGAGAAGCAGAAGAATGATTGTATCGACACATTGAGTGTTGTGTCGACATCATCAAGACTTGTGTCGACACCTAGTCTATTTGTGTCAACATATGTGAAGTAGTTTGCTGAGTGTTTCCTGCTGAGATATGAAGTCATTGCAGAATCAGCTGTCATAGCTGAAGACTTGACAGATGTCATAAATAACAAGTCTGACACATTTTTCAAATCTGTCAGAAGGTTGTTACAAACTGGATCAACCGATAATCATTGAGAAACTCTATATAAAGGACTGATCCATGACAACCAAGACAAGCAGTTAAAAAAGGGGAACAAACCAACATAGGACCAGAGAGAGAATTCAACAACAAAAAAGGGGGAACCCTTAAGAAGGCAGATCCTGAACAATCTGCAAGAAAGATTCAGATCTAATTCTGAATCTAAGAAGGGAGCTGCCTGAAGATCAACTTCTACACTAAGTCAAGATCAACCTCATTTTGTTCAATCAAGAATCTTTGAAAAAGCTAAGTCAGGTTTGATCTGAAGTATACCGTTTATTCAAGAACTGATCAAGAAGCTCACACCAATTGAGAGTTCTATCTGGGTGAAATTACTATACAACTAAATATTCTTTTTCCTTGTAAGATCTTTTATAGATCTGAGTTGTAAGCCTGTGTTTATAAAGGCTAAGGTAGGGCTGAGAGCCTGAGGTGTAGGACTTGTGAAAGTCTGAGTTGTAAGCCTGGTGATAAAGGATGAGGTAGGGCTGTTGCCTGAGGTAGGGTTCTTGGGAAGAATCTGAGGTAGGACTTGTATAAGTCTGAGCTGTATGAACCTATCAGGTTCTGAGTTGTAAGATCTGTGGATCTGAGTTAGTGGAAGGAAGTTGGGCTGAATCCAGTTCTTTACTGGATAGGCGAAGGGGGAAAGTGGATGTACCCATAACTTGGGGAACCACTATAAATCTAGTGTACTGTGTTGTGCTATGAATGTTATGTTGTGGATTGTATATTCTATGCTGTGATAGATCTAGTTACTTGCCTAAAATTATTAAAAAAAATTAGAACCTATTCACCCCCTCTAGGTGTCTAGCTCTTGAAATCAAGACTTTCAAGTGGCATCAGAGGGAGGTTGCTCAAAGATAGACCTAACAGTCTGAGTGAATCTCCAAGGCAATTAATAGATAGCAAGAATGGGTTCAAATGAGAATCAGAAGGAATTTGGATCTATGAAACTGCCCATCTATAGGAAAGAAAGTTTTGGGATATGGAAGGAAAGTGACAGGTTGTTTATGGAGGCATCTGATCCAAGAATCTACATCACAGTACAAGAAGGTCCTTTCATTCCAATGAAGGTATCAGCTCTTGATGCAAATTTGAAAACCCCAAAGAGCTTTTTTGAAATGACTAAGGATGAGATCATCCTGACAACATTAGACAAGAGAGCACAAAACATTATTGTGAGTGCTATAGATGATGCCACATTTCAGAACTTGGTACATTACAAAACCTCTAAGGAGATGTGGGACACTTTGATTGTCTACATGAAGGGAACTGAAGAAATTAGAGAGGATAGAAAATCTATGTTGAATTAAGAATATGAAAGCTTTAGACAAGCCAAGTCTGACAATATAACAGAATGTTACAAGAAGTTCTTCAGAATAGTAAATGAGCTGATGACCTATGGAAGAGTCTTCAGTACATATGAATTGAATGACAAGTTTCTGAGGTCACTAAACAAAGACTGGGATACAAAGATATGTGCCATCAGAGAGGTGTCCAGGCTTGTTGATACACCTCCACCTACATTATTTGGAAAGTTGTTATCTTATGAAATGCAGTTCACTGCCAGAAAGGAGGAAGAGAAAAGCCGTAGGTCTGAGTATAAAGATAAGTCAGTAGTCTTCAAGGTTGAAGGCACAAGAAAGGGTAGGAGAAAGTCTCCTTCTCCACCCAGAAGAAGTGCTAAGGCAGAAGTAGAAATTCTTGACATCAGTACATCAGATAGCCATACCTCTGATGAGGACTTTGCTGCTTTTACTAGGCAGTTTCAGAGGTTTATGAAAAAGAAGAAATGGAGAACCAAGCATTCAACATCCTTTTCCAAGGATGATTATTATAAGAAAAAGAAGACTTCCAAGGAGGACAGGTATGCCTTAAATCCTGGTAAACAAACTAATTCTAAGATTATTTGTTATTGCTGCAACATGCCTGAACATGTAATAGCTGACTGTCCTGACAAGAGGAAGGAGTCTAAGGACAAGAAGAAGCATCAAGCAAAATGCAAGAAGGAGAAATCCTTTGTTGCTCAGAAGCAGAAGAGTTGGACAGACTCTTCATCCTCAGAATCTGGAGAAGAAGATGATGCAGAAGCATATGTTGAGCTGTTCTCTACAGAAGAGGATTCTAGGGAATCAGAATTCTTACAAATGCTAGACTCCATAAATGGAGTTGAAGACTATTGCTGTAAAAGGCTGATGGCTCTATCAGAAGATGATCAGTGCCAAGATCAGCCTGGTCCAAGTAAGGTGAATCCAAGTGGCCATACCCCTATATGGTACTTGGATAGTGGATATTCCAGGCACATGACTGGAATAAGAAGAATGTTGAGGGACTATGCACCCATAGAGAATGGACCCAAAGTAATCTTTGGTGGATCTGAAAAAGGAATCATCAAAGGATTTGATAACATTTTTAGTAATTCTATTACTATCACTCAAGTGGCTTATGTGAAGGGTCTGAAACATAACCTGATTAGCGTAAGTCAACTTATTGATCTAGGTTATGACATCTCTTTCCTCAAAGGGGAGTACCAAATAAGGAGGTCAAGTGATCAAGAGATCATTTTGACTAGCACTCGAATAGGGAATGTATATTGTCTTAACCTTGATTATGAGTATAACATCTCACCCATTTGTTTAGTTGTAGGTGAGAAAGCATCACAGTGTGTCTAATGGCATAAGAGGCTGGCTCATCTGAACTATAAGACAATAGGAAAGCTATTTAGTATGGGGTTAGTGAGGAATGGTCCTCAGGTCAAGTGCATTAATGAGGGTGTTTGTTAGCTTGCCAAAAGGGCAAATAGACTAAGTCCTCTTTCCAAGTACTTGATACCAAAGATTCAATGAGATGTCTATATATCTTGCATATGGATTTGTTTGGTCCTATACTAGTTTATAGTCTAGGTAGGAAAATATACACATTAGTTATTGTGGATGACTATTATAGATTCACATGAGTTTTCTTCTTGAGGTAGAAATCTGAAACCTCTACTGTCTTCCAGACTTTTGTTAGACAAATTCAGAATGAGTTTAACATTTTAGTGGTCAAAATCAGAAGTGACCATGGAACTAAATTTCAGTCTGAGTGTATGACAAAGTTCTGTGAAGAACTTGGGATTCATCAAGAGTTCTCCTCACCTAGAACTCCCCAACAAAATGGAGTTGCTGAAAGAAAGAATAGGACTCTAATTGAGGCAAGTAGAACACTACTTAGTGACACTACTCTCCCTGAGTACTTCGGGGCTGAGGTAGTAAATACTGTATGTCATGTACTCAATAGAGCTTCCATCAATAAGAAACATAAGAAGACTACCTATGAGATTTTGAAAGGCAGAAAACCAAACATTTCCTACTTCAGAATCTTTGATAGCAAATGTTATGTCCTAGTTAATGCTAAGCACTACCAAACTAAGTTTGCTACCAAATCCCTAGATGGGATATTTGTTGGGTACAACAATAACAGTAGGGCATACATGATCTACAACTTGACTACACAAGTTATAGAAAAATCTATTCATGTAGTATTTGATGAGTCTAAGTTGATTAACGGTGAGTTGTCTAGCTCTTCAGGTAGTTCTACAGGTTTAAAGGACAGCTTGGACAAGCTGACTATTAATGAAGAAGCACCTGCTAGGCTGGATGAAGAAAAGGATGCATGCTATCCAGGGGAGAACAAGATTCACTGGATGAAGGAGAAAACAGTGAAGTGCATTAGGATGAAGAAAGTGAAGAAGGCCAAGAGGTTAGCAGATTTCTTCCAGCAAGAAGACACTTGAAGGATCATCCAGCTCACCAAATCATTGGTGATGCAAGTTAAGGTGTTCTAACTAGGAGCAAGAGCATGAATACTGTTCTATGTTCAAGCTTCTTGTCATAGATAAATCCCAAGAAGCTTGAATAAGCCATTCTAGACACAAACTGGATTGATGCTATGTAAGAAGAGCTGAATCAATTCAGAAAATGTAAAGTCTGGGAACTGGTTCCTAAACCAAAGGATCACAATGTTATAGGAACCAAGTGGATCTATATAAATAAACTTGATGAGAATGACACCATAATCAAGAACAAGGCAGGCTGGTAACAAAAGGCTACATGCAAGAAAAAGGGATTGACTTTGATCAATCACTTGCCCCAGTGGCAAGGCTAGAAGCTATAAGGTTGTTCTTGGCCTATGCAGCCTATCAAGGTTTCAAGGTATATCAGATGGATGTAAAGTCATCATTTTTGAATGGTGACTTAAAAGAGGAAGTCTATATTGAACAACCCTCAGGTTTTGTAGACTCTCACTATCCTAACTATGTATATAGGCTTAGGAAAGCTCTATATGGTTTGAAACAAGCTCATAGGGCTTGGTATGAAACCTTGTCTGCTTTTCTTATTGAGAATAAATTCTCTAAAGGAAAGATCGACAAAACTCTATTCTTTAGGAAATCTAAAGGCAAGATCATCCTAGTCCAGATATATATTGATGACATTATCTTTGGATCTACTGAAAACAATCTTTATAAAAAGTTTGCCAAACTTATGCAAGGGAAGTTTGAAATGAGCAGTATAGGTGAGCTGAAGTTCTTCTTGGGACTTCAAGTTAGACAGACTGATGATGGATTGTCCATATCTCAGTCTAAGTTCACCAAGAAGTTGATTAATAAATATGGAATGGACTCAGCCTCCACCATGAAAACTCCAATGGGAATAAGTATGCCTATAGGCAAAGATGAGGCAGGAAAACCTGTTGATGAGTCTTTGTATAGAGGGATAATTGGCTCTCTACTATACTTGACTGCTACACTATTAGAAAAATGACTTTTAGCCATAATTTTTTTTGCCACGGGGGAAAACCGTGGCTAATAATGAAGTATTAGCCACGGTTTCTATTCCGTGGCTAATAGGCTAGTATTAGCCACAGATGACTAAACCGTGGCAAATAACCAGACTTTTTGCCACGGTTTGCCTATTTTGTGGCTAATAATCTAGTATTAGCCACGAAAGCCAAATCCATGGCAAAAAGTCTGGTTTTTTTTAGTCCCACACTGCCAACTAAAAAATAAATTTGGGGTTTATATTGCCCATTCTAAATTAATGTCTGAAATAAAATTGGCTCACAGGCGGCGGTGGTCGGGCGGCGGCGGCGGCCGGGCGGCGGCCGGGCGGCGGCGGCGGCCGGGCGGCGGCGGCGGTCGAATCTTTTTTATGTTATAGACCCTTTAGCCACGACAATTGAACCGTGGCAAATAAGGAGCTTTTAGCCACGACAATTAAACCGTGGATAATAACTTATTTGCCACGGATTCAGCGTGGCTAATACTATTTTCCATGCTCGTACTGCCCACGCTCATTTGCCGTGGGTAGGCCGTTACTAAAAGTTTTTAACCACGATTTTGGACTTTTAGCCACGACAATCTGCCGTGGCTAAAAGTCTGTTCTTCTTGGGACTTCAAGTTAGACAGACTGATGATGGATTGTCCATATCTCAGTCTAAGTTCACCAAGAAGTTGATTAATAAATATGGAATGGACTCAGCCTCCACCATGAAAACTCCAATGGGAATAAGTATGCATATAGGCAAAGATGAGGCAGGAAAACCTGTTGATGAGTCTTTGTATAGAGGGATAATTGGCTCTCTACTCTACTTGACTGCTAGTAGTCCTGACATCATGTATGTTACATGTGTCTGTGCTAGGTACCAAACATGCCCAAAGGAATCTCATTGCACTACTGTCAAGAGAATTTTGAGATATCTTAAGGGCATACCTAATCTAGGTCTTTGGTACCCTAAGAATAGATATTTCTTACTAACAGGATTCTCAGATGCAGACTTTGCAGGGTGCAAAGAAGACAGGAAGAGTACCACAGGAACTTGTCAATTCCTAGATGGAAGGCTGATATTATGGAGCAGCAAGAAGCAAACAAGTGTAGCTATCTCAACTGCTGAGTCAGAATATATAGCTGCAGACAGCTACTGTGCATAGTTGATGTGGATAAAGCATCAACTTGAAGACTATGACATCAAGGTAAGTAGAATTCCACTATTTTGTGATTCTACTAGTGCTATTTCTATTGCTAAAAACCCTGTTTCACACAGTAGAACTAAGCATATAGAAATTAAGTTTCATTTCATCAGAGAACATGTGGAGAAGGAAGATATTAGTCTAGAATTTGTGAACACAAATAATCAAATTGCTGATATTTTTACAAAACCTCTGGATGAAATTAAATTCAATTATTTTAAAATTGAATTAGGTATGTTGAACCTAGAATATGTCAGCACAAGCTTTCCTAAGTAGAATATGTAAGCCCAAAATTTCTCTGGAAATTTGGGTAAGTAAGAAAGTTCGTGTCGACACAAGCAAATTGTGTCGACACTCTCAGTATGATGTGTCAACATAAAAATAGTATTTGTGTCGACACAAGAATTGGTGTCGACACACTCTGTCGAGACTTGACTAGCCCGTGTCAACACTAACACAAGTATGTCGACACATAGACGTGTCGACTAAAAATAAGTGTTGTCGAGATCTAAGTCTTTTATGTCGACACATGTAAAACTATGTCGACTAGTATTATTACTAAGTAAGGTGCGTCCTTTGACCTACCATTCACATGAAGACTATAAATAGGGGGAGACAAAATCTGGTTGACTACGCCTTCAGAATTCTCGACTCTAGACCTTATGTCGACATAGATATTCACTTCTTTTCTCTTCTTTCTCTCTCTCTCTCTCTCGTCAATGGCGCCACACCAGGATGACAAGGTGAATGAAGGATACAAGCTGGTTCGCGGGGGATTCAAGACAGCTTCACAGGACATCAAGGGTGTGATTACCCTAATTTCCGAAAATGGCTTGGAGTTTTTGGTCTCTGGACCTACAAAAATTTAGAAGAAGGAAGTGCTTGAATTCTACTCGTCTGCAACTGTGGATTATGAAGGAAAGAAGATGAAAACCACAGTTCAGGATTCAAGAGTGAAACTCATACTTAAGACGATCAGGAAGTCACTTCAACTTCCCTGGGTTAAAGAAGATGATGACATACTTCCATCTATGATAAAGGATGCACTAAATTGGTGTGGATTGAATCCAAATACCAAGGTAGGATCGTCAATTACCAGGAAGATGATGAATTCCCAAGGTAAGTTTCTTTCAGAAATCATAGGCAAGGTGATTCTCTGCAAGACTGGTGGACATGATAGGATATCTACCTACATGTTCAACCTAATGACCAGAGTCATATTCAATGTAAAAACAGACTGGTCATCAGTAGTGTTTGACAAGATCCAAGAAGGAATTAAGAAGCCAACTCTGGGTAGAATCCTAAGCTTGTGTTTAGCTTCCACTATCCCAGATGTTATGAATCAACTGCAAGGTTCTAAGATCAATTACATGAGGAGGATGGATGTGAGGATTCTATTCAGATGGGATAGAGTCTTGACAAAGGAAGTTTCTACTCCACAGAAACAGGTAAAGAAGGATAGAAAGAAGAAAACCATTGTCCAAGAAGCAGAATCCTCCAGTGATTCTAAAGAAGAAGCGGTCTTCAGCTCAGATGAAGACCAAATGGAAAAAGAAGCTCAAGCTCAAGTAGAGAGCAGTTAGAAACTAGAGAATCAGATAGTCTCCACTCCAGGGGGAGAGAATACTGAAATAAATGTCCAAAACACTGAACAATCTGAGCTACCTGCACAAGAGGGAGGCATTGCTGAAGCTACTCTAGAGAGTGAGTGTGCTGCTGATACAGTGATGGACATTGTATCAAACATAAACAAAGAAGCACTGATCACTGCTGAGAATGAAGCACCAGATGTGCAGATGACAGATACAGCTCAAGATGAGCAAGTGAGCATCTCCTGTATAGAGAAGGCCCTATATAAAGATCTGGATGTCTAGGGAGAACCTTTTGCTTCACAAGCCAACATTATTCCTCCTATTTAGATGTAGTAGGAGATAACTTTGGAGGAACTGTTCCCTGATTTATCTACATCAAGGACTGAGGGGAGCAATAAAAAGTAGAAAAGGAACTACCAGGAACTGAGGGGGAGGATCTACTGGATGCCCCAGTTAATAAAGCAACTGTAGATATAGAAAGCTCATCTCAATCTTCTGATGATGAAGAAGTCTCCATGGCTAAAAAGAGAAAACTGGTTGCTCTGAGGAAAAGGAGTACAAGCTATAAGAAAGCCTTACAAACAGTCTCCCAACCATCAAACATGCAAATGGACTTCAGTTCCCTGATGGTCCAACTGCAAGTCAAGTTGGATGAGCAAAGGCAGTCTTTGGAGAAATATGTGGATGAGTCACATAAAGAACTGCAGTTCCAGCTGGCTCAAGACATTAAATCCATCAAATTTGAGGTCAATTTGAATAAGAAAGAGATGACAGATTGCTTCCATAAGGGAGGTAATGTTGTAGTATATTTGGCTTAGCAACAACAGCTGATAAAGACTGAAGTTGAGGACATTGTAGTCAAGCAAGGATATATTTTAGAAAATCAATTCAGATCAATTGAAAATCTCAAGGGCTCACATGATGAAATTCTAAAAAAACTAGAAAGTATTGCTACTGATTTGAAAACTAAAGTATCAAAGCAAATACAAGCAGATCTAGCTGCTGTCCAAACAGCCATTGAAGCTTCTCAAAAGACTATTTCTGCTCACTTGACTAAATTCAAAGCCTACTATAAAGAAGGTACAGAATATCTGACTGATCAAGTAAGGTTTCAAAAGAATGATCTGAGAGATCATATAGCCAGAGAAGTCATAAAGGGGGAGAGGATATTAGTCAAAGCCAGGTCTGATCATGATAAATGGGTTTCTAATACCATCAGAGCTACACTTGGATTTCCACCCCTATGTGATGATGATAATACTGCTGAGTATGGTGTTCAACTTACCTACATTGAAGGGGATCGGCCAGAGGTTGCACAGATCATTTATCCTCCAACTGATTTTGACATAATCCAGCAAGAAGTTTAGCAAATGTATAACCCTCCACAGGAGGCACAAAATATTATTATTAAAAAGGTAGAAATGTCAGAGGCTACAAAGGAAGCTCAGAGGGAAGCACAACTTTCCAAGAAAAGGTTTAGAGAACAAGCAGAACTGAAGCCTAATTTTGAGCAGTGGACTCCTACCTCCAGGAACATTATTTTAACTGCCTGGAAAGCTGTGAAGGACAAGACACATGATAGAGGAAAATGGTACTCTGAGTAAGAGTAGAACAAGTATCAGGCAAGGCAAGAGGCTATACTTCAGTATAAGAGGAGTGATAAAGCTGGGAAGTTATCTGCTAACTCTGTGGAGCCTAGCAAGTACTTTCCAAAGACTTTTCACTATTTTGAAAGGCAAAGGATCAAGGCTGAAGAACTGAAGAAGAAAGACCTGAAAGGAAAGAACCAGCTGATGATACTGAACCAAATGTGCAGGCTAAGATCAGATCTGGAAAAGGAATAGTAATCAAGGAGCCTAGTCAATCTTAGGATAGATAGGCTAATATATAAAACAATGTAATCTTTTGATTTTTGTTCTTTAAAGAAACATGTAAACTTAACCAATTTTCTGATTAATGAATGACATCATTTTCAGTATTGAGCTTAGTTATTATCTATGTTTATATGTTACCCTGCAGTGAAATGTATGAACATCTATTTTTCTTTGATTTATTATGTGTGGTATATATCTTTGACTAAGGGTTATGACTTCTCCAAATAGGGGGAGATTGTTGGGTACACTGGAAACTATGTACCAGATTTGGAGAAGCCTCCCCTTACCCAATGATATACATCAATTTGTATTTAATGGGATGTTTGAGTTTCAGTGTCTAGGTTTAAGAAATGCAGGAAAATTTCCAAGTACAAGTGTCGACACTTGTAAGGAATTGTGTCGACACCTGAAATAGCAACTGTATCGACACCTAGGAATTGTGTCGATACATGAAGCAGGAGTTGTGTCGACACCCAGGAATTGTGTCGACACCTGAAGCAGGAGCTGTGTCGACACCTAGGAATTGTGTCGACACCTGAAGTAGGAGTTATGTCAACACCCATGAATTGTGTCGACACCTGAAGCAGGAGCTGTGTCGACACCCAGGAATTATGTCGACACCTGAAGCAAGAGCTGTGTCGACACCCAGGAATTGTGTCGACACCTGAAGCAGGAGCTGTGTCGACACCAAGGAATTATGTTGACACCTGAAGCAGGAGCTGTGTCGACACCCAGGAATTGTGTCGACACCAGAAGAAAGGCATGTGTCGACACCCAAGAATTGTGTCGACACCTGAAGAAGGCTTGTGTAGACACACATGACTTGTGTCGACACACACTCAACGTCATCTATCAACAACAGCTATACTGAGTCTGAAAGGCTTGTGTCGACACACAAGACTTGTGTCAACACACACTCAACGCCATCTATCAACAATAACTATACTGAGTCTAAAAGGCTTGTGTCGACACACAGGACTTGTGTCGATGCACACTCAACGACGTCTGGACATACACTCAACGCCATCTATCAGCATCAGCTATGTCGAGACCAGGAGCAGTTGTGTCGACACACAGGACTTGTGTCGACACATACAACAGAAGTTGTGTCGAGAAGTAGAAGAATGATTGTGTCGACACATTGAGTGCTGTGTCGACATCATCAAGACTTGTGTCGACACTTAGTCTATTTATGTCGACACATATGAAGTAGTTTGCTGAGTGTTTCTTGCTGAGATATAAAGTCATTGCAGAATCAGCTGTCACGGCTGAAGACTTGACAACTGTCATAAATAACAAGTCTGACACCTTTGTCAGAACTGTCAGCAGGTTGTTACAAACCGGATCAACCGGTAATTATTGAGAAACTCTATATAAAGGACTGATCCATGATAACCAAGACAAGCAGTTAAAAAAGGGGAACAAACCAACACAGAACCAGAGAGAGAATTCAACAATAAGAAAGGGGGAACCCTTAAGAAGGCAGACCCTGAACAATCTGCAAGAAAGATTCAGATCTAATTCTGAATCTAAGAAGGGAGCTGTCTAAAGATCAACTTCTACACCAAGTCAAGATCAACCTCATTTTGTTCAATCAAGAAGCTTTGAAAAAGCTAAGTCAGGTTGGATCTGAAGTATACAGTTTATTCAAGAACTGATCAAGAAACTCACACTAATTGAGAGTTCTATCTGGGTGAAATTACTGTACAACTAAATATTATTTTTCCTTATAAGATCTTTTATAGATCTGAGTTGTAAGCCTGTGTTTATAAAAGCTGAGGTAGGGCTGAGAGCCTGAGGTATAGGACTTATGAAAGTCTGAGTTGTAAGCCTGGTGATAAAGGCTGAGGTAGGGCTATTGCCTGAGGTAGGGTTCTTGGGAAGAATCTGAGGTAGGACTTGTTTAAGTCTGAGCTGTAGGAACCTATCAGGTTCTGAGTTATAAGATCTGTGGATCTGAGTTAGTGGAAGGAAGTTGGTCTGGATCCAGTTCTCTACTGGATAGGCGAAGGGGGAAAGTGGATGTACCCATAACTTGAGAAATCACTATAAATCTGGTGTACTGTGATGTGCTGTGAATGTTATGCTGTGGATTGTATATTCTATGTATGATAGATCTAGTTACTTGCCTAAAATTATTAAAGAAAATTAGAACCTATTCACCCCCTCTAGGTGTTTAGGCTCTTGAAATCAAATCTTTCACAGTGCAGGGGGATGAAAACAGAGGATAATAAGGGCAGTATTAACAAGTAAGCATGTGATAAGGGAACTATACTAGCATGAGTATAATCTAAGAATATATATGAATTAATGCTAGCAGCATAAGTATGTTAACAAGTAGCAAGGAGCAATAAAACAGTATAAGCAGTAAATAATAGAAACAGTAACCAGTAGAAGCATGTAGAGTAAGTAAAACAACGTAGGTAAAGTAAACAAGTAATACTATACTACCATAACAAGAGTACCTTAACTTATATTAATGCTCATACAAACTTATAAGTTAAGATTTCCGAAATTGTGACTTATCATATAAAAAGCTCATACTAATTTATATGATAAGGATTTGTTGTATGAATGACCTATAATAAGTATATATGTTATGATAGGGTATGCATGTTATGATTCATAAGTGCGACTCACCCACACGAGTCTGTGATCACAAATCTTTAGTTCCCCATTTTCGGAGTTAGCTAAACTCTCTAGTACCAACGTTATGGCTATGACAGCAATGGTACGGGCAACTCCACTTCGAAGGAGGGTATGCACACTATCAGGCCTAGACCCTTCTTACATCTTTGTACACGTCCCAGGTGCACTCTAAAGTCTCTGCGTACTAATTGCTAGACATCCCACCAGTTTTTATGGTTGAGTGTGCATTTTTGGGGATTGCACTCCAAATCGCAGTATAAACAACCTACTGGCCCCTCAAACCCTCACACTTCGCTAGGGTCAACATACTGTCATCGGTGTGATGACTGGACCAGTACCAAAGACCCGCCACCAATTTATTTCTATGCACATGCAAGTTTATCTCAACCCGAGCCACCAGCACACATGACCAAGCCGTCCTGATATAAAACCTCTCAAGTCTCTAGCTCACGGTACTAACTCGTCCCGATGTTACAACTTCCCGAGCCTTCAGCTCGCAGGACTAATCTACCCTGATATTACTATCTCTTGAGCCTTCAGCTCGCAGGACTAACCATCCTGACATTACTATCTCCTGGGTCTTCAGCTCATAGGACTAACCGTCCTGATATTACTATCTCCCAATCCTTCAGCTCGCATGACTAACTGTCATGTACCATTTCATCCTATAACACAGGATGAGGTTTACCGTATCTTTTGTTCTCCTAATTAGACTACTCTTGACTAATTATAATTGTACTCAGAAGTTTAAGGTGAATCTTGAACTTCTCGAGGGCTACCCGGTGAAGGGCTCACAACGGTACTAGGGAATGCAATAGGCTAAAGCCCAAATCCCCATTTCTAGGATAATTAATTTTATTAGTGGCTACTCATTACTAATAACCCACTCTCATTGTTACTCTTAATCAAACTTAAATGTTTTATGATACTAATAAGGGAGTGGCGATCTTTCGTCGGATTCCAAGACTAATACTTCTCCTTAACGTCCATGTTCACTAGCACTCGTCACCTTTTGGTGACTTGCCATAAGACTTCAACCAGGATTCTATGGTTATTCTATTGTCACTAACTTAGTCAAGATTAACATCTATAATCATATTTCAATGTTTACCCTTAAGCAAATATTCTCTTGAACGATGCTCAACCCATAAGACCAGAATACACTAAGTGTGATGCAAATCTTATATATTTATCTACATGCCTCCAAACACACACTAATGATGCACTAAGATTATACTATCATCCTGAATGATTATCATAATTTTCTAAGGTGATTAAGGCCCCATTTATTCCTTTATTTAGAAGTGTGACATACTTCTAAATTAATTTCAAAACTATAGTATGCAAGTTCTCCAAAAATTCTACAACTTCTAGGGGCTGATATAAATGATGTATTACAGCTATGTTCCAAATATCATTAATTTTCTAAGTGATCTTGCTGGCCTAATCAATACATCAATTTTCAACTATTTACAGACCAGAATGAAATTGGACTAGTTTTGTTCTCTAAGTTGCAACATTCACTGTATGTTGTCCAATTCATTTAAAATTCATACCATAGGTTCATCATGACTAATTTAAGACATTATCAGAATTTTATAACATTACAAATTAATTTGACCATCAATAGAAATTCATTAATTTTTTGACTTATATCAATTTTCAAAGGAAGTGCCATATACAGAACTTCAAATGCTTTAATAAAATTTTCAATGGTACAAAGTTATGAAATAATATGATTTACAGAGTTTCACAATTTTTCAGAAAGAATATATCCATCACTTTCATATATGATTGAAAGGGTAAATATGTAACATTGCACAATAAGTACTAAAATAACTCATTCAAAAATTATAAGAAAATTACCATAGATATGAAAGAACCTAGAAACAGCCTAGCCAGATTTCAGAATTTTCCAGATAAAATTAACCATAAATATTTCATTAATACAAATGTGTGAAACTTTAATTTTTTGGAAATTACCCATGTATATTACTTCAAAAATTCCTACCAAAATTTTCAGCTGTCTAAAACATCAATTTTAACCATGTGACAGAAGCTTGGATTTTTTCTAAGTCATTAAGTCACATTTATTTCATTAATACACTTTTGTTACAAAAAGATTTATAATTAATTTCCTAGGATTTTTGTCCCCCAAAATCCTAATTTTTTTAAGGATGACTCTTTTCATCATATTAGATGCATGTACAAAATTTTATTAACATTCATCATGACATTGTGCAAAATTCACAAAATACACCTTTTTGACTAAGACATTTTTAATTTTATACATGCACTAAGTCACACATGTAGAATCCACTAACATGCAGAGGTATAAATTGACTCAAAATTTTACCAATGACTTACTATACTTAAAACAGCATGCCACCCAAAATTTGGGTCAATTGGACTTGATTTGGCCACATATTTAATTATCATATAAAAAATTACATTTTCACAAAATTATAAAAAATGTTATCCAAAAATTTCTATTTTTGGGCAGAGGGTGTGTCTAGGGTATATATTAGCATGAACAAAATCTTAGGTCTATGTAATTTGTTATCTGACATGTACACATGTTTTAGTGTTTGTCCCTCCTAAAGACACACCTCAGTAAAACAACCATATAGGGGGCTGTGAGACTCAAAATGGTCTGATTTAAATTTCTGATTAAGGGCCTGTTTGGGAAGGCTTTTCAGAAAGGAGAAGGAGTGGTAGCAAAAGGATGGTATGAAAAGTAGCTTTTGTAAAATGTCTATTAGAAAAGGAGAACGGTTTGGATGAACTTCTTTTACAGAGCTTTTCAAAAAGGAGAAACACTTTATAAATTGTTTGGCAAAATTCCGTTGTAGTAAATTTTTTTATAAAAAATGTGCGTCCATGGGAAAATGCGTAATTATTTCGCCGGGGAGGTTTTTTTCCGCCCGAGAGAGAATTTTTCGTTCGGGAGCGAATTTTTTCGTCCGGACGCGGTTTTTTTGCCCGGGCGCGGTTTTTTCGCCCGGGCGCGAATTTTTTGCCCGGGCGCCAATTTTTCGATCGGGCCTTATATTTTCGCCCGGGCCCCAATTTTTCGGTCGGGCGCGAATTTTTCGGACGGACGCGAATTTTCCGGACGGGCACTAATTTTTCGGACGACCGCAAATTTTTCGGACGGGCGTGAATTTTTCGGACGGGCACAAATTTTTCGACTGGGCGGGAAAGTTTCGCCTGGGCGCAATTTTTTTGCACGGACGAGAATTTTTCGCACGGACGCGATATTTTTGCTCGAAAGCGAAAAAAAATTGCATTCAAGGGGAAAAAAATAGCGTCCAGGCGAAAAAATTACACGACCGGGCAAAAAAATCACAAACGAGCAAAAAAATCACGTCGAGGCGAAAAATTCGCGTCCGAGCGAAAAATTCGCCCACATTCGAAAAAATCGCGCTCGGGCAGAAAAAACCTGTAGGGGCAAAAAAATGTGCTCCGACAAAAAATATCGCTCACGAGCGAAAAATTCGCGTCTGGCTGAAAAAATCGAGACCAGACGAAAAAATCACGTCCGGGCAAAAATAATTGCCCCCGGCCGAAATAATCACGAAGGAGCGAAAAAATCACGCCAAGGCCAAAAATTCACTTTCGAGCGAAAAATTCGCCCCCGGGCGCGCTCATGCGACAAAATCGCACTCAGGCGAAAAAAACGTGTCAGGGGAAAAATATCGTTAACGGGCAAAAAATTTGCGCCTGGTCAAAAAATTCCGGAGCGGGCGAAAAAATAGGGCCCGGGCCAAAAATTCGCTCCCCGCAAAAAAAAACGTGTTCAGGCGAAAAAATTGCGCCCGGACGAAAAAACCGCTCTCCGGCAAAAAAAACAAGCTCCGATGACAAATATTGCTCTCGGGTGAAAAATTTGCTCCCGGCCGAAAAAAATAGTGCTCGGACGAAAAACCGTGCTCGGGCAAAAAAAATTGCGCCCGGGCGAAAAAATTGCGCCCGGGCGAAAAAATTGCGCCCGGGTGAAAAAAATGCCCTCGGGCGAAAAAATACGCGCGAGCGCAAAAATCTCCTGCGGGCAAAAAAATCGCGCGAGGGTGAAAAAATCGCGCCGGTGCAAAAAAATCGTGCTCGGGTGAAAAAATCGCATCGGTGCAAAAAAATCACGTCCGGGCAAAAAATAGGCTCAGGCGAAAAAAAATCATGCACCGGCAAAAAACTCACACCCGGATGAACAAAACGCACTCGGGCGAAAAAATCTCGTCCGGTCGAAAAAAAACACGCTCGGGCAAAAAAAAACATGCACGGGCAAAAAAGCCGCACTCGGGCGAAAAAAACTCACATGGGCGAAAAACCCCGCGCTCGGGCATAAAATGCCAGCCTGGGCGAAAAATGTCAGCCGGGCGAAAAATGTCAGCTCAGGCGAAAAATTTGCGCCTGGGCGAAAAATTTGCGTTGGGAAAAAAAACACGCCCGGGCAAAAAAAGTACTCCCGGGAAAAAAATCACGACAAGACACATAAATCAAGTTATAGATTTTTTAAGAGATATGTGTTTTTGGATGAAGAAGTGCTTTTCGAAAAGGTTGAAAAGTAGGTGACAAATGACTTTTCCAAAAGATGAGAAATGGAGTTTTTCGCAGTAGCTTTTCCCACCGATAGACAATCCAAACGGTCTCTTAAGTGTGGTCGCATTTTTCAGAAAATAAAAAGAAGTTAAAAAGCCCTCCCAAACAGGCCCTAAAGTACACACCTCAGTAAAACAACCATACAGGGGGCTGCGAGACTCAAAATGGTCTGATTTAAATTTCTAATTAAAGTACACACCTAGGGCTACCTGTTTCATGTTGATCATTTCCCTGAAAATGCCTCTAAGTACCTTTAATTAATTATTCTAAGTACTGTATAATATGTGACAAATACATAAAACTATATAATATATAAATTTGATCATGCACAAATCTTGGCGCAGGGATAGACAAGATCGAGTCTTCTTCTTCCTTAAGCCGACGGCTGTGATCAACCCGACCTGGGATACATTGCATCTTGATTTCCAGGCCACTAGGCCACCACCACTGCCGACCACTATCACCACAACCTCCGTTGAGGTGGTTGCCGTCAATTATCGGCGACATGGCCGCCGGAGACAGCTCATCCGACGACCCGAGCAAGAAGAAAAGTTCGAGAAATTCTCTTTTAGCTCATATGATATCAAGCTCAATTGAGCATGATTTCTCTCTTAGATGAGCAAGATATCTAGCACAGAGGGAGGGGAGGAGAAACATACATGTAGATGGGCTTGGCGGCGGGTGTTATGATAGTGAGCCATGGCGTCGACAGTTTTCGGTGAGCTACCCTAATCCACTGATTCCACACCAAATTCTCCACTCAAAAGCTCTTGCTCGACTACTTAGGGTTCTCTGATGGTGATGGAATGATCAAAACAAGGTGGGTGGGCAATATAATGAAATGACATTAAAGGTGGTTCGGCCATGAGCATGGGATGCTCCTCCTTGCCGCCATGTGTCCACCACCCCTGGATTTTTGTTGAAAATGCTCTAGGAAGCTCAGTGAGAGGATTGGGAAGAAGAGAGGAGGGCCAAGTGGCAACCATCCCTCAATTTCTTCTTGTCCTTATTCCAAATTGGGGGAAATCTCACTTTTAGCCTCCATGCATGTCCCCCATTTGAATTCCATAGGGTAGGGGGGATTATGCTGGTGGGCTTCTGGTTGGGCTTGGGCTAGGTCTTGACCCATTGACATTGAGTTAGCTTACTTAATTTCATGTTTTAGGCCAATTTTGACCAAGGTTGACTTTAGTCAATTTGAGAGAATTGGTTGACCTACTCATGGGCCTTTTGGGTCCATTAGGTCCCTAATGAGTTTAAAAGGTTATGAGTGAGGTCAATTTAATTAATTGAACACCAATTGACCCTTGATTGACTTGAATTGGATTATGTTGACAAAGTGTTGTCTTGGCTTAACCCCTTGAAATTGGGTGGGTCCAAGGGTGCTTATTAACCTAATGACCTTCCTTATGGTTTAAAATGGTGTGGGTAAGTTCAATTTCAAGTATTGGGGTCAATTAAGCTAAGGGTGTTGATTTGGGGTTTTTGTTGACCAAATTTTTTACTTTGGTCAATTTGGCTAATTTGGTGACCAAGTGATAAGGGTTTTTAGTTCAATTCACTCCTATTAGGGTTTGAAATATAGTGGTGTGTCAATTTAACTATGTGATGCCTAATTGGGCCAATTATGATTGAGTTGACCTAGGTTTGACTTTAGCCTATTTGGCCAAATTGGTTGACCCCACCATGGGTCTTATAGTCATGTGAGTCTTTTTTAGGGTTAGAGACATAGTGGTGAGATCAATTTGCACTTGTGAGTTCAGTTTGGGCTAATTTGACCTAGGTTGACTTGTACAATATAGTGGGCCCCATGTGAGTTTGTCGTAACTCATTGGGTGCTAATGTCATCACCTAGTCTAACTCATCACACTCACCATATGTCCTATCCTAATTTGTGTTAAGGGAGTCTAGAAAGAAATGAGATGTTACATGAAATGGCTATACTTATTGGTCAGTTGGGTTGGGTTCAATTTCTTGGCAGTTTAAGTGGGCCTGCAGATTACAATAATCTAGTTCTATTAGACATGGATGAGGATGTCAAAAATTTGATTAGGTTTATTAATGTTGAAAGATAAGTTGACGTTTATATTGAAACTATTGAAGCTCAAAGTAATGTGGATGCGGAAGTGGATGTGGAAAGCACTCTACTAGAAGGTGATAATGAAAGTGATTCATTTAGCATAGAAGAGGACACAGATGGGCAAGATTCCACCTTTAGTGTTGATTTTGCAAATGATGACTTTGGGAATGATAATTTGGAGTTTGATGACAGCGTTGATGAAGTAATTGAATAAGTTGGATTGAAGGATACCACTCAAGTAATTAGGAGTCCATAAAAATAAAGGTCTACTCACTTCAAATTCTAAAAAAAAACATATCACCACACTACCTAATATATCATGACAATGCACATGATTCTCATTTTGAATTTGAAGTCGAATTATGCTTTATACAACGGATGATTTTAGATAGGTGGTTAGGACATACTCAAACATACAAGGAAAACCTAATAAATTCACAAAAAAATTGTTTTGACAAAATTCAAGTCACTTGTGAATGTGGTTGGGTTATGTATGTCTATTTTATTTATAGAAATGATACAACCATTTAAGTGAAGACTATTAAGAGTGAGCACATAATATATGGGGCAGCAAGTTCTCAACATTGCACATTAGATTATCTAGCAAAAAGATACAAAAACCACCTTAGGAGTAACCCTGAGTGACTGGTTACTTCAATGAAAGAAATGATGCAAATGGAAAATAGAACTCCACTGCCCATTTGGAAAATGTATAGAACCAAAAAACACACTAACAGGATCAGCAATGACGCAAAGTTGGATCAGTATTTCTATTTATGGGATTATTGTGAAGAAATCCGTAGAACAAATCCAAACACAACAGTTAAAGTCAAATATAAACATCTTCCTGAATCTGAAACATGTGTTTTTAAGAGATTGTATATATGTTTGGGTGCTTTGAAAATGGGTATTCTTGCAGGTTGTTGACCTATTATTGGTCTAGATGGAACTCACCTTAAGAACTCAAATAGAGGAATTCTACTATGCGCAATTGAGATTGATTACAATAATGGTATATACTCAATATCATATGCAATGGTCTTTAAAGAGAATAAAAAATCTTGGGAATGATTTATTGGACTTCTAATACAAGATTTGAATATTGAAAATAATTATGTTTGGGCAATCTATTCTGATAAACAAAAGGGATTGGTATGAGCAGTTGAAGAACTCCTACCAAATGCGGAACATAGGTTTTGTCTACGATATATGTATGGTAATTTCAAACAAATTCATAAATTTTTTTTTATGAAATGGAGAATTTAGAGAATTTAATGTCCAAACTTTTAATTGGGTACGGGCAAGATCCCATTTTAGCTCATGGTCTAAGTGTGATATGCTACTTAACAACTTGTGTGAATGTTTCAACAATGTAATATTGAAGGCCAGAGGTAAACCCATCATAACAATGCTTGAGATCATAAGAGTAATTATGATGAGCAGAATACATACATAAAGAGATAAGATGTTGAAATATATTGGGGATATTTGTCCAA
Source organism: Platanthera zijinensis (assembly GCA_039513925.1). Lineage (NCBI taxonomy): Eukaryota > Viridiplantae > Streptophyta > Magnoliopsida > Asparagales > Orchidaceae > Platanthera > Platanthera zijinensis. The sequence continues at coordinate 90,571,971 of CM077097.1, forward strand.
AAATTCAAAAAAATTAGAGAACAATAAAAGAGGGGTTTATGACTATATTCTTGAATGGAATGGACATGCAAAATTTGAGATATGATGGGCGCGAGTCCCGTTTCCGCCCCTCGCGGGAAGAACCGTCGCCGGCAAGAGGAGGAACCACCGCCGGCGGTCGGCCCTCCCCGGCCATGTCCGGCCGCGGCCGCAGCCGGCCACGACCATGGCCGGCCGAGGCCATGGCCGTCCGCGGCCACGACCATGGCCGGGCAATGGCCGGCCGCAGCCATGGCCGTCCGCGGCCATGGCCGGCCACGGCCATGGCCATCCCCGACCATGGCCAAGCCGTGGCCGGCCGTGGCCGTGGCCGGCCGCGGCTATGGCCAGCCGCGGCCATGGCCGGCCTCTCCCTCGCCGTCGCCGCCGTCCGGGCGGCCCGCCATCGGGAAGGCCCCCCTGCCGTCCGATCGAGGAGGAAGCCCCTCCGGCCATCCGATCAAGGCGAAACCACTCACTAACCCACTACGTTAGTGGTGGGGCTCACCGTAACTTCCCCCTGGAGCCTATAAAAGGACCCCAGGGGATCCCCATTTGATTATTCTGTTTTCTCCTACGATTCTCCTTCTTCTTCCTCAGGTGGGAGCTCTCCCGTCTCCTCCTTCGTGGCGACCGCCTCTCGCCGCCAACCACCAGTGGCCACCTCTCGCCGCCAACCACCGGCGGCCACCCGTGACCTCCAGCGGCCACCCGCGACCTCCAGCGGCCACCAACGCCCCTCAGCGGCCACCAACGGCTATTAGCACCCCATCAACGCGCCGTCAGGAAGGAAGCACCCCAAAGCCAGAGGAAGCCGAGCAAAGAAGATAGGGGTAGCCCACGAGCACGCGCCGCCCCCGAGTGCACGCGCCCGAAGCATCCCGCGCATTCCACCGTTCAAGTCACGTTGGTGGGGCAGTCTGTTGCCCGCCAACAGCTACAGTCACCTTCTCTCTTCTCAAGATTGTAACGGGAGCGGCCTGTCGCCCCGATTCACTCATTATACTGTAACCTCCAACAATCTAGTGGATTTTGACCGGCACCGAACCGGTCACGTGATTTTTCACCCGGTTGAAGGGTTTTCCACGCTAAAACTTCTCGTGTACATTTCCCCTCTTCAACTGACTGTGTGTGCGCTCGACCGCTCTGCGAGCTAAGGCGGTCCGACATTATCCGGTCCGATCGGGGCATCGAGTCAGTCCGCAACAAGATAAAGGGGTGGGTTGGTGATAAATAGACATTGAACTTAGGGCCTGTTTGGGACGACTTTTTATCTCCTTTTCGTTTTCTGAAAAAAGCTACCACACTTAAGAGACCGTTTGTATTGACTATCGGTAGAAAAACTACCGCGAAAAACTCCATTTTCTCATCTTTTAGAAAAGTCACTTCTCACCTACTTTTCAAACTTTTCGAAAAGCACTTCCTCATCAAAAAATACTTATCTCTTAAAAAAATCTACAATTTGATTTTTTTGTCTTGGCGCGATTTTTTTCCCGGGGGTAATTTTTTTGCCCGGCCGTGTTTTTTTGCCCGACGCAAAATTTTTGCCCGGACGCGAATTTTTTGCCCGAGCGCTCATTTTTTGCTCGGGCTGATTTTTTTCGTCCAAGCTGGCATTTTTCGCTCGGGCGCGGGGTTTTTCGTCCGGGTGAGTTTTTTCGCCCGAGTGCGTTTTTTTTGCCCGTGCATGTTTTTTTTCGCCCGAGCGTGTTTTTTCGCCCGGGCCGATTTTTCGTCCGGACGTGATTTTTTCGCACGGGTGCGATTTTTTTGCCGGTGCACTATTTATTTTCGCCCGAGCCGATTTTTTTGCCTGGGCGCAATTTTTTCGCCCAAGCGCACTTTTTTTCGCCCGGGCGTGATTTATTTACACCGGCAAGAATTTTTTGCACCGACGTGATTTTTTTGCACCGCCGTGACTTTTCGCCCACGCGCGATTTTTTCGCCCGAGGGCATTTTTTTCGCCCGCGTGCGTTTTTTTTTGCCCGGGCGCGATTTTTTTCGCCCGGGCGCGATTTTTTTGCCCGGGAGCCGTTTTCCCCAGCACTATTTTTTCGCCCGAGAGCAATATTTGTCATCGGCGTTAGTTTTTTTGTCAGAGAGTGGTTTTTTTGCCTGAGCACAACTTTTTCGCCTGAGCGCGGTTTTTTCGCGGGAAGCGAATTTTTGGCCCGGGCCCTGTTTTTTTCGCCCGGTCGGGAATTTTTCGATTGAGCGCAAATTTTTTGCCTGTTAACGATATTTTTTTGCCCTGACACGTTTTTTTCGCCCGGGTGCGATTTTGTCGCTTGAGCGCTCCCGGGGGCGAATTTTTCCTTCAGACGTGAATTTTTGGCCTTGGCGTGTTTTTTCGCTCGCTCGTGATTTTTTCGGCCGGGGGTAATTTTTTCGCCTGGTTTCGATTTTTTTCAGCAGGACACGAATTTTTCGCTCTCGAGCGATATTTTTTGTCGGAGCACGTTTTTTGCCCCGACAGGTTATTTCCGCCGGGGCGCGATTTTTTTGAATGTGGGCGAATTTTTTGCCCCGAAGTGATTTTTTTGCTCGTTCGTAATTTTTTTGCCCGGTCTTGTATTTTTTGCCTGGACACTATTGTTTCCGCTCGAATGCAAATTTTTTTCGCTTTTGAGCGAAAATATTGCGTCTGTGCGAAAAATTCTGGTCCATGCAAAAAATGAGCGCTCGGGCGAAATGTTTCGCCCAATCTAAAAATTCGTGCATGTTCGAAAAATTCGCGCCCGTCCGAAAAATTTGCGGTTGTCCGAAAAATTCGTGCCTGTCCGGAAAATTCGCGCTCGTTCGAAAAATTCGCGGCCGTCCGAAAAATTGGCACCTGACCGAAAAATTGGGGCCTGGGCAAAATGATAGGGCCCGACCCAAAATTTGGCGCCCAGGCGAAAACATCGCGCCCGGGTGAAAATATAGCGCCCGGGCGAAAATTGCGCGCCCAGGAGAAAATATAATGCCCGGGCGAAAAATTCGCGCCCGGGCGAAAAATTCGCACCCGGGCTAAAAAACCGCGACCGGTCGAAAAAACCGCCCTCGGGTGAAAAAACCGGGCCCTGACAAAAAAATCGCTCCCGGACGAAAAATTCGCTCCCGGGTGAAAAAACCTGCTCGGCGAAATAATTGCCTCTTTTCCCACGGACGCGAATTTTTAATAAAAAAAATTACCACAACGGAGATTTGTCAAACCGTTTATAAAGTGATTCACCTTTTTGAAAAGCCCTGCAAAAAAATTCACCCAAACAGTTCTCTTTTTCTAATAGACATTTTCTAAAAACTCATTTTCCTACCATCCTTTTGCTACCACTCCTTCACCTTTTTGAAAAGCCTCCCCAAACAGGCCCTTAACAACCAACAGTTGTATTTGCAACAAATGAGATTTAAGTAGAATACCTTGTGTGTACTCTATAGCATGCATGTTCTACAAAAGAGACAGGTTGAAGATTATGTCGACTGCTTGTACAAGAAAAATATATTCTTAAGTGTCTATGAACATTTATTGAATCCCATTAAAGAGCAAAGAGACTGGCCACATTCTGATTTAAATCCCGTTGTTCAGTGACACTGTAAACCAAAAAAGGCCGAAAGACTCTCGTTGCAAGCAAGAAGAAAAGAGGCAGAAGAGTTGGAGAGTCGGAGGTATGGTTTAAAAAGAACCGCTACAAAATATACATGCTCCAACTGTGGAATGACTGGACATAATAAAAAAAATTGTGATCAATCATCAAGGACAATGCTCACAACATCAACATTCCGATCTAAATCACCAGTTAGTAACTCTTAAATTATTAGTTTTAAATTTATTCATCTTTGAATGATTATCATTAAAATAATTATCCACTTTCATTTAGATGAAGAAGAATGATGGTAGTTCAAATGCATGGACGAATATTGTTGGAACACTGGAATCATTTTGTGGGCTTTTTAGTCACGGTACTTATCTCATGATTTTTACTTGGTAGTTTTTAAAACAATAAAATAAATTATATATTATATTGGTATTTTGCAGGTGCTAAAGATGTTTGTGATGACATTGAATAAAGAGAGCAGAAGTTTTATTAGCTGAATTTCTTTACTGACTTTGTCTAAAATACTATGTAGTTTTATTTGCTTTCAATAATTATTAAAAAAACGTTAAGTAGTTATCTAATTCCGCAAATATTAAGTGGCCGCAATAAATAATTTTTGGTTACACAAGTGAAATTAATTTAGAATTTTATCTTCGAAATTGTACGGCAAAGTAAAGTAGTCTCAAGCATTACACTACATATCACATGTAGAAACGTTGGATCATCTCTCATTCGCCGATTCTACTCAACATTAATGAAAATATCGTTATTCGTTAAAATAAATTTGAGACTCGATGAGCACTACTCAATTCATGTATAAGAGGGTGCAATTGATGAGAAGTCCACTTATTTTTTATGGTTCTTATATACAAGATAATAAAACTTTCCACTACTCAATTCATCAGATTCACTTCTCATTCATTGGTTGCACTATGAAATTGATGTCTACGAGAGTGCGAGTGATGAAAATTCATGAGATTTAGGGAAAAAATTTACATTTTATTTGATCTGCTAAGAGTGTAGAATCTTCTTCTCTGTTACAATTGAAAAAAAATCACCATTTAATTCGAAAATGGCGCCAAATTATTTTTGCCCAGTAAGAAAGGGGAAAAAATAGCACAAGTTGTTAAGACAATGTAATATTAAAGGCCAATTAGAGGTGATTCCGAAGTTTTATTGGCCTGAAATTTTTTTTTTCCCATAAATTTTTGTTGGTCCGCTAATAGCGCCAAATTATATGTACCGCTGTATTTCATTTGAAAATAATGCACTGTTTTGGCCGGCCAATTGTGCCGAAAGACAGTAATTTGTATTCGCCTATATAAATTCAAATTATGATGGACCAAAATACCCCTAAGATTTTTAATTACATGATTTAATAAATAAAAAAATTACTATATACCGCGAGGGTGCAATGTGCCACCTTAAAGCATTTCAAGGGTGCAAAGTGCTAGAGTTGAAATGTTCGGGTGCAATGTGCCAAAGAGCCTACTTTGCAGGGTGCAAAGTGTCAAAAATTTGGTGAGGGGATGTGAGGGTTGCTAAATTTTAGGCTTGCTTAAGATTTTGAAAACCGGACCGGAGACAGTATCTATCTTAGAAGAAGTTCATGGTTAAACCCATTGGATTGGATGAACCAGGGTTGAACCGTTTAGACAAAAATAACTAATATTATTTCATTATGTATTAATCTACATAGTATATAACTATATTATATGAAGTATATATAGCAATATTTTAAAAATAAAACAACTAATATAAACATATGCTAAATAAAGTGTTATACATTAAGTTAAAAGCTTAAAATGAACAAGTAATCTTACAAAACATTCACTAAAGCATGTATAAACTCTAAAGTCTAGACTTAATAGCTTTCAAAAAGCAGTTAAAATAAAGTTTTTCGGCATTCTCAATCATATTATATCATCAATATCATAGCCAGTAAATAATTCCCCTCCAAAATCTTCAAGAGCAATCTGAGCACACTCATCATCTACAAAAATAATTTTAAAGTAAATCAGTTGTGCTACTTGTTTAACAAATTATTGACACACATTTATTTAACAAATAGACAAATTTATCATTTATTTGTTCATGATGTTGGCCACTCGGTTGAGCCCCTCCATCAACTAGTCTAACATATTCCTCATAGATTTTATTTTCTAAGTCATTATAATTATGTTCTAGAGTTGACACTTTCTCGACCACCCAAAAATCTATTGACTAAATACTAGTATAGTCAAGAGGAACATATTTCTTTTTCATGAAATATATCCTACTACCAAAAGTGTCATGTTGCATGAGTCATGTGATCAAATAAGAAACTACAAAATATAACAAAATTGACTTTGTTCCAATGATGAGCAAATATTTAATATTCATACATGTCCCTCATATTCAAATTGTAAAAAACAAAAATTAAATCATTGAGTCTTTTATTTCAAGTTGATTTTTTCTATTTGTATGGATTTATTCAAAGACACTCAATTTCGTTCACAAACAGATGATGAAGTATGACTAAGAATGCGAATAACCATTTTTTTGTAGTTGAGGAGCACTTGAACCAAACATTCTCGACCAATCATCTTTAAAATGAGAAAAACAAAAAATAAAACTCAAAGAAATACATGCATTTGTATCTTAACTTTGAATTTATAGTCTATTACTTACCTGGTTGCATTTCTTTTGACATTTTGATGGCGAGTGACTTTCCAAAACTTTCAAGTTGGTCACAATATGCTCTAACTTTTTTCATCGCAGTTGAAGTTTTATTGCAAATATCTTTATTTCCAATAAACTCAATAAGTCTTGCACAACTTCAGACTTATTAGAATAATTAGCTTGATCATATTAAAAGGCAAGGTTCAAAAAATATGTTGCAGAATTAATTCTTTGTCGAAGCTGACGATCTCATCAATATTTGATAATAGTTGTATATGCTTGTACAATCGCTTAATATTTTTGAAAATTCCTTTAATTACTTTTCTTGACTGATACATTCCATCACAAACATAACCAAATGCTCATCGGAATCAACAATATGCAATAATCTTATTAGTGGGCTTGCAACCTTTGTTATTATCAAACACAAATTCCAAAATTTATTATCCAAAATGACTGTAATAACATCTTTTCCTTTGCTTAATTTTGCAAGCTTTGAGTCAGTATTGACGGGGTTCCCCCAAAGGCTCGAAATCTCCCGAAAAGAGGACAAAGAAAAAAAAAATAGTGCAAGGATGCACCCACGAGCACCGAGCGTGCCCTGCGCGTGCGAGTGTGACACGCACCTGGCGCTACACACACAAGCAAAGCATGCGCAAATGCTGCGCGCGCGCGCAAACACGGTGCGCGCGCGCAAACACTGTGCGCGAGCGCGAGTGCTGCGTGCGGGCGCTACACGTGCCCACGTGCGCACACACAGCACACATCACACATGCGGGCATGTGCGCTACACGCGCTTGCGCGCAGCTGTGCATGCTTGTGCATGTGCAAGCGCTGAGCGCACCCGCGCGTCGTCTCTGACTACCGCCGCCGCCTCCGACCGTCGCCAATGCCTCTACTGTTTCCGCTGATCACCCTGCCCGGGCTGCCCGAACCGCCCGATGGCACTTCCGCCATGCCCCTAAAATTGGAGATCCAGTTGACCAAAATGGGGCGACATCATTCGCCAGCACAAATTCCGCCCCGACGCAACTACCGACGTGACCCTCTAGAAAATTATAAATAGGCTCTCATGTCTTCATTTGAAGACAATCAATTCCAGAGGTAAGAGAGAGCTCTGAGGTTTTCCAGAGAGATCATAGACTCAGGTCAGTCCTTCGCTTAGGAATTCCCCCGCTCTCTTCTTACGCTATGGCTCCATTAAGCGTCAAGTCACAACACTTGCCTCCACAAATGCGCTCCTATCAAGGCTCCGTTGCAATGAGTACACTCCATCCAAAGCTCCAAAAACTTGGAGAATTTTTCAGCCGAATGCTCCCATCCAGGCTCCGCGAACCCAACATTATTTTAAGGTCGGAGCACTTCCATCGAGACTCAGAGGACTTGGTCTTTTTTACTATTTTTTGTACTTTTCAATTGTAATGGGGAAGCATCTCGTCGCACTCCGAGATCAAATATCTCAATCTCTATAAACTCCAAAAAATTAAAGGATTTTGGCTCAACACAGATCCAACCACGTGGTTTTTCACCCTTTCTAATTTTTCCACGTCAAAAAAGCCTCTTGTCATTTATTGTGATTTACTTTGACTATTTACGCACCCGGTCAAATTTCGAGCTAAGGCGGTCTGATTTCTCCAGACTGGGGAAAGACTGGGTGACCTGCAACAGTTGGCGCCATCTGTGGGAAAGTGTTCCCAAATACTGCAATAATACCATGGAAGCAATACTTGCCTTGCGCAAAAATGCTTGATCAACAATAATGACAAAGAAGATCATGCATGATGCCAGTAACGAGGGACTAGAGGAGCACACCAATCCATCCCCCCCGACTTTCCCAAAGGCATTACCTTGCTTCACCCATCACAGACAAATCGTCTGACTCTGACAGTTCTATACACCCCATCATAGACCAAACAATGCGTAAAGAACCTGACAACCAGGCCCCCAATACCTCTACTGTCGACAACATGTCTCTCGCAGAGGAAGCCATGTTTGCGCCCCCACACAAAATGGGAGGAATGCCTATGCCAGACAAAGGAGAGCCAAAATCAGGCGCTCACGCTCTCAAGAACATTGAACGCCTCTCGTGCCTCCCACTCAACTTCTGGGCTTGGCATCCCACCTCCGCCAGCTTTGGATCATGCCATGGCCAAACAATTCCCCTACTGGAACCGCACGCCTACAGAACTCGCTAGCGCTGCCAGCTCAACACGACTAGCCGCTCCGTCTGAAGAGTTAAAGACTCATCAATCCTTTTATAGCGCGGATGAAGCATGCCTCGCCAAATCATCTCAAATGATTGCACGTGAAGAAATTCACAGTATAATCGCCAAAGAGCGCAGACAAGACGAGTAGCGGGCCGCTCAGGCCTAGCGCCCCATACTTTATCAACCGCCTTCGATAGCCGAAGTTCATCAACATAAATCCAAAGGAAACCAAAAGAAAAATAAGAGACGCGAGCCACCAAAGATGCTTAAGAGGAGTGGCAGACCTCGTGGTGGCTCCTTCCGAGCTAAGGGCATTCCTATCGTCAAGCCTTCACGCTTCTCAATACCTCTAGAGAAAACATACTCTTCGCTATTTAAGGCATTGAGGCACTCCGTAAGCCTAGTCCACTCACTGAAAAAGTTGACGAGCTGTAAAAATACTGCGAGTTCCATTGTGGACAAGGACACGATACAGAAAGTTGCTCTAAACTCAAGGAAGAAATCGAACGTCTCGTCAGACAAGGGCGGTTAGAGACGTTCTTACAGAACCAAACACATGATCAATTAGCGAGACCTATTTGAGCCTTCTGCTCTTAGGCGTTGAGTGAATTTGGAATCGTCGGCGCCTTCTGCTCTTAGACATTGAGTGAAGCTAGACTTATCGACACCTTCTGCTCTTAGGCATTGAGTGAAGTGAGACTTGTCGACATCTTCTGCTCTTAGGCATTGAGTGAAGCTAGACCTGTCGGCGCCTTCTTCTCTTAGGAGTTGAGTGAAGCTAGACCTGTCAGCGCCTTCTGGTCTTAAGCATTGAGTGAAGTGAGACCTGTCAGCTCCTTCTTCTCTTAGGTGTTGAGCAATGCAAGACCTGTCAGCGCCTTCTACTCTTAAATGTTGAGTGATGCAACACCCTTCCAGAATAGCATTCGCTCATAGTGGTGTGCCGCGGAGGCAAGTGCCCGGCTTACCTATCACTCACCCCCTTAGGCGAGTGGCGCCTTCATAGTCCACTCGCCTAGTGAGGTCCAGAGGTAAAAATTACCTGGATATCCTTGCAGGACTGCAAATAGCCTTCAAGAATAGCGGAGTTTGGCTGTTGGCAGACCACTTTTGGCTACATATAACCATTCAGAACAGTGGAGTTGAGCTATTTGCAGGCCAGGTCAAGAAATATACAAATAGACTCAAGGGGGTACCTCAGATGACAAGCTTTCCAGTTCTCCTACTGTCTTGTCTTACATCGCTTTCTGAGGTGCCCTTAGCTCAAGACAGGTTAAAGAGAGAAAATATTCTAAGATCTTTCGGGTGTGTGGTGGGACCTCCGTGCTGGAGCCTTGAGTAAGTTTCAAGTTCTAAGTCTTCGGTCAGTCAAGCTTGCTAGGCAAAGTAAGTGTGCGGTCACCCCTTCCCCATGGGTTCAGACTCCACAAGAAGCAGATTTCCGGTTTAAACATTATACACATAAGCAAAAGGTATAGGGCAATCTGGTATAACTAAGGCTCATTTTGGGGGACCTATTTTCACCGATCAAGCGGTTATGACCATATAAACATGACCTTAATTAATGTCTGGTTCATGCGGTCGTAACCGCTTGACCGGTGAAAATAAGTCTCCCCAAACAGAGCCTAAATTTAACTTTATGCATTGTTTTATATGGATATTCATTATACTTTCTTAACATTGTGTGGTAGCATAACATAAGTCAAATCCAATATGACTTAAGTTCATAGAATAATTTAATAGATATGCTCTCCTTCAAGATTCAAGATTCAAGAGTCGCCTGCTATTTTAAAAGTTTAAAGAAGATGGTTCAAAGAATTAGAGTTAGAGAAAACATAGAGGGCACTATGCAACCTGTAATACTTATATTAATATAATTTTAATGTCATGAGTAATTGTTGGTTCAAGGGATGGGTCGGACCGTGGATGGCTCATGAGTCATGAGCAATTATGATCTGTGAATGTCTAATGGAATGCATTATGTAGCCTGTAATACTTATATTAATATAATTTTAATACTTATATATTATATATTTATATTTTATATAAGATGGTTTGAAAGATTGAAAGTTTGGCCCTGACTAAACACATTCATGAATCATTGAATCAGTGAAGCACGGTGCAGGCGGTTCCCTTACAAGACATAAAATTTTAAAATTTAAAACCGAAGTGACAATGCGGTGCGGTTTTAACGATTTTATGGAGTTATAAACCGCACCGCACCGACTGGGGGTCGGTTTTGACACACACAAAATCAAACCACACCGTAACCGTGTGGTGCAGTGCGGTGCGATTTGTCAGTTTGGTGCGGTTTTCGGTTTTCCTGCACAGACCTACTTCCACTCTGCGGATCTGGCGTCGGCTCGCAAATCCGACAATAAGAACGTCTTCACAGCTTCCCTTCAGGGCTGGATCAGCTTGCTCATGTTCTCCTATCCTTCTTCTCCTATTTCGAGATCCAAGAAAGAGTGAGAGAGAGAGAGAGAGAAAGAAAATGAGAAATATTTCTCATCTCAAGCCTTTAACATAAAGATACCGTTGTGCGGTAACTCGCTACCGCTTCGCGGTAGCTTAGGCAATGGCTGTTTGGCCCAATCGACGTCGTTTTGCCACTTAAATACCGCCTCGACCTTATTCGACACATAGCGCACTACCGACAGTGGTACCTCTACTATTGTGCTTTAAGTGTCATAGACAATAGTTGAATTAATTTACTGACTACCGCCATGCGGTATCACACTACCGTCGAGTGGTACCTTCCAGAGATGCTTGTATTTTAAATCAGCTGGATACCGCCAACGGTAGCTCTATTGCCTACCGGTAACCTCTAGTGACCATCTTTTTGTTATTTTTAGGAAATTTGGGGCATTACATATCCCGAGACCCAGGCTGAACCTGAATTGTAGCTCGTGTGGGGTCGTCACCTCTCCCAGGGACTCGCGCCTAATCTTCTTGGCGGTCCTTTTTTCCACATGCCTAGAAATAGTGCACAAGTAGTGCTCAGTGACAATGGCCATAAGGCCAAATGAGACCGCATTGTTATTTTCCTTAAGGGTGGCGAAGCGAGCTAGGATATCTTTAGAGGGCGGCATGATGACAAGGAAGCGCAGGACCACAGAGAAGCAAGGAGGGGAAGTGGGAGGTGGTTCTTGGAGTTGCCTCCCCCTCCCCCTTGATATATATAACCCCTGGTGGGTCCCATTAAAAGATTCCCTCTAAGGTACTCGCCAAATGTTTGGGGTTGAACATTCTTTTTGAGATTGAGGCCAACTAGCAAAGAATGAGGATTGTGTATAACCACGTATTTTTCTAGTAGACTCATCAAGATATCAGAGAGGAGGGGCGAGTGCAGCACGAGATAGTGCCCTCGCCAACTATGGGCAAGCGCACCCTATATTGCTGGCACCCGCCCCGGTTCAGTGCAGGTGGTGAGTCCCTAACCTCAGCCGACACTCGCCACCCCCAAGCGAGCAGTCCTCGAGTAGTTTGGACTTGTCTCAAGGGGCGAGGCTCATTTTTTCAAAAAATCACATTTTGACTTGCCCTCTATATTATACACAAAGATGATCATGGTCATCCAATCAAAATAGATTTAGTCCTTCATTTGAAGTGATTTTGAATTCGAATCCAAGTTCAAATAAAAATTCAAATCCAAGTTCGAATCCTGGATTTCAGGATGAATCTGATTCTGAATATGAATTCAAATATTTGAACAAATCTGAATCTCTGCATTTTATGACAAATTTGGAATCGATTGAAGAGATTTTTATATGATTTGATTCTTAAACACCCCTCCTACCTGTAAACACCATATACAAGGAAACAAGACGAGCGGTTATGGAAAAGAAAGAGAGAGTCTTTATTTTGAAAATAGCGAACCAACCATGTGGTACGTACCCTTGAGAATTCCGCAATCTCATCAGTCCATAGTGTAAAACATCCTATATTGCATTCAATTAAAGGCTTACCCTTGAGAATTCCACAATCTCGTCGGTCCACATTTGTAACAACTTTTCTTATTCCTTAAGATAGGTGTTTATCATTTTAAGATCACCGAAAGAACAAAATCAAGTATGGTTTCTACAATTTGTAAACCCATCGCACCCCTTGCTTTAAATTTAACCATCATATTTAAGCTCTAGGTTTGATAAATTTGTTGATCTAAATTAATTTAGCAATACTCCAATGCAAAATAATGATTAATTCGCAGTTAACATTCATGGCAAAACAAATAAGAATGCACTTTTGTGACAACATATTCACAAAAATATACTAAGTTTCATCTTTTCAATTATGTCAAGAAATATAATATCTATACTAAAGTACTTTCTCATTAAGGTACAGTTAAAAAGAAGGAAACTAGTTTCAACAAAAACCCCCACTTCCACAAAAGTATTTGAAAGAGTTCAACTTACAAAAAGGTTAACATAATGCTAACAAACTAGTTTTTAAGAAAACATGCAAATCATGTCCATCGAGATCTGAATTTTTTAAGATCTGAGATGTTTCCCTCTCTACATGAAGCGTATTATCCATCATCTCACTGACCAACCTTGACCCATGTTTGGGATCATCGTATTTGTTTCTGCTTTTTTTCTACTTTGTAGGATTTCATTTTAGCAGACAGGAACACAAAATTGAGGAACAAAATTGAAACAAGCACAAAAAGATAATTATCCGTACCAAGAGCACTAAAAACCTTGATATCAAACTTTTTAATTGAATCCTTATGCCCAATATTCTTAGCACGTAAAGCAACCAACTCTCTCAAACTTATGAGAAAATCCTTAAGAAGGGTCATTCAAGAAGAAAATAAATCAAATAGATTTAAAAAAAGTAAATAAATTATAATTATTCATACATCATTTCCATTTAGGAGAGAAAATGTGGCTGCATGCAACTAGAACAAAATGATAACATTGCATCGAATGACATAAACGGAAGTATTAGATAATCTTAGAGCATTCACAACCAGTGCATTATAATGAGGGATTTATGACAAATCATGTCATTTTTTTAGGCTATGAAACAAGCAAGATTGCAAAAGATTTTTTGGCAATTCTGCTTGGAAGTATAATGATGTGGATCTCAAGTCTATAGGAACAATATCACGTAGAGGTGAAGCTTATTGCAAAAGGAAGAAACCCAGAAGTATGCTACATAAGAATTTTGGAAGAATTAAATTTTATCAATTATCATTCAGCCTGATTGTGATGCCCACTTCGTCGCATCTGAGAATGCATGATACCATCATGTATCAGTTATCTTTCTGTTTCCAAGCATCAGTTATAATTTTATTTTTGGCTGACCAAATTGACCACTCAGTGAGATCATGAATAAATGGTCCAACAATTTTGAGTACCTAGGAGTCATGGAGGGCATGAATGGCATGGTGATATCAATTTATTAATGTAACAAAATATCATCTATGCTATATAATAAAAATGTTACGAGGGTGAATTATGTCATGTGTCACGGACAATCCACGAACAACGAGCTTTCTTCCGCTTGCGATGACTTTCTTCCTCAATGGCTTTCTCCAGCGAACTCTTTCTGTGATAGCTTTTTGTTACCAACTGCACTGCCATCGACTCGCAATGGGGCAGGGCATATCAGTATTGCAACAACAATGCGCACGAAGAACTCAACAATGATGGTGGTCATGGCGACATGACGGGAATCATGTCATCCAAGGAGTAGACTTTATATCTTGTCTTAGCATAGCATGATGACTCTAGATTTATTGATAACTCTAGCTTTACTTTTCCCCACTAGTCTAAGGCCTAAGTGGGAGGCCCCTTTATTTAAGAACTCTTGTGATCTCACTTTTGGGGGAAAGAAGTAAAAAGGTTAAATGGATCTCTCTCTCTCTTTCTCTCTCCCTAACTCTCTTCTCTCCACTTCCACATGATGGGATCCAATAAGTGACGTCGCAATCCCTCGCAGGATGTAGTCCTCCATCGACCCATTATGCACTCAAACCCACGAGCTCGTATCAACGTGGTATCAAAGGAACCTCCTCCCTACCCTGCTGTCGGTCTTCTTCCTCTACCCTTATCCATGGCTGACAACCAGCTACTACCCATCCTGGATGCAATTGCAAGCATGTAGGCATCTTTGGACCTCCAAGGCACCGAACTCACCAGCCTAAGGGCGCATATGCATGACACCAGACCATCTATTCACGCGTTCCACCAGACGGACCACAACCACCACTCCATACTCCTATGAGTCCAACTCGTGAAGGAAATTCGACTCCATCGTCCGACGGACCTCCCCCATGTTACCCGAAGATGGACTTCCCCATTTACGAAGGCCGCGAGAATCCACTTCCATGGCTCCCCCGATGCGAGCTCTACTTATCCACCCAATGCACCCCTCCTGAAGATCAACTCAGCCTCGTCTCATTTCACCTCATGGGCAGCCCAAATGTGGTTCACGCAAGTGTGTCATGAATGCAACGACCTACTCTGGGAAGACTTTGCCACGGCGTGTACTCTCCGCTTTGGCCCACCACTACGGGGAAACTCCCTAGGGGACCTCGTCGCGCTAAGACAAATATACCCCTCGACGATTGCCTCGAGCGCTTCCAAATTCTTTTGCCACACTCGTCCACCGTTCGCCTGGTGCAGCAGGTTCCTTTCTTTACGGCCAGCCTCCACGAGCATCTCCACCTGGACATCAAATTCCAAGCCCCACCGAACCTCACAACTGCAATGAATCTAACCTGGGCTTGTGAGCGCCGACTTCTTCTAAACCGTCCACTATTGGGTCGTCGAGAATTCAACACTACCAACCAGGGAACCAAACCCACCGTTCTTCCCCTGAAGAAAAGTGAGTCAAGCCTGCTCCCGTCCAAGCCTTATATAGACAGTCGTCCACTGTATCTATGCTGTCTCTCGGTGTCAGAAATGGCCAATCGCAGTGCGAAAGGGTTGCTTCAACTATGTCAAACTCTTTGGTTCTTGCCATCGTTGCAAGCGCCTCTTTTGGATCGAGGTGGATGACCCCTCGGATGATGATGAAACGGAAGATACATAACCTCCAGAGATCTCATTCCATGCTATCTTTGCCGCCAATAAGCTCCAAGCCATTCTATCCAAATGCAAGTTTTTGTGGAGGACCACACCTTTGTAACTCTCATGGATTACAGGAGCATGCACAGCTGCATAAATCGCCGCACCGCAGAGCAACTACATCTCCACATCACCTTGCGCTCCCGCCTTCAAGTCACAGTGGCAAATGGTCAAATCATGCAATGCCTGGGCATATGTCACGGGATGACCCTAACGATGGGCTCCCATCAATTTCAAATTGATCTTTTGATGATCGAACTTCAAGGCTTCGAAGTGGTATTGGGGGTTCAATGGCTCCACACCCTGAGACCCATAACTTGGGATTTTTACACGCTCACCATGCGTTGGCACCATGAAAACAACTTGATCAAATGGTCGAGACATATTCCGTAAACTCTTCGTTCGACCTTCGCCCTCCAAGGACCCACTCTTCCAATAGACTCCTCTAATAAGCCTGACCTCGAGCTCCTCCTACAAGAGTTCCTGGATATTTTCACTATTTCGGACTCCCTTCCACTGACATGCCATCAAGATTGTATCTACTTCCTCCCCCCCGGTCATGGTTCGCCATTGCAGCTATCCCTTCCTACAAAATAATGAGATCGGGGGCCAGTGCTCCCCTTGCTACAACAAGGTCTTATCCATTACAACATCTCTCCATTCTCCTCCCTGGCTCTCCTTGCATATAAGAAAGACGGCTTGTAGCGCTTCTACGCCGACTATCGTGCCTTGAATCAACAAACCGTGAAGGACAAATTTCCTATTCCGGTGGTCGAAGAACTACTCGATGAACTGCATGGTGTCATGTACTTCTCCAAATTGGACCTCTACTCAGGTTATCATCAGGTGCGGATGCACCCGCAAAAAGTGGAAATGATGGTTTTTGCATGTAACACAGCTACTTCCTGTTTTTGGTGCAACCATTCGGGCTCACCAACGCCACCTCCACCTTCCAAGTTAAATAAATGAAGTGTTCCAACCACTTTTCCTTAAGTCTGTGCTAGTTTTTTTTTACGATAAATTGATTTACCACACCTCTTGGGATGCCCACTTGCACCATCTTTGCGCGGTGTTTGAGCTACTATGCCAACATCGCCTCCACCTCAAGAACACCAAATGTGATTCTGGCAATCGAAGTGTGACCTACCTCGGCCATGTGGTCCAATACTTCAGGATTACGGCGAAAATCGACAAGTTAGATGCTTCGGGACACCCCCTCGAGATCGAGCGCCAATTCTCCCTCATGCTACTGCAAGGCCTTATCCAGCGCAGCATCTCCCCATTCTCCTTTCTGGCTCTCTTTGTAATAAGGTTTTCAGGATCGAGATCCAAGATGAGATCATTTCGAGGTAGGATCGGATTAGATAGTATGGTCGTATCGAGGATCTCTTTACAAAATCAGGATCGATTTACAAAATCTGGTCGTAGAATCGTAAGATCTTATGATCCGGATCGCGATCCTGACAACTATGCTTTGTAAAAAGAAAGACCGCTCACAACACTTATGCATCAACTACCGTGCCTTAAATCAATAATTCGTGAAGGACAAATTTCCTATTTCAGTGTTCAAAGAGCTACTCGATGAACTGCATGGTGCCATGCACTTTCCAAATTCGACCTCTACTCAGGTTATCATAGGGTGCGGATGCACCCACAAGACGTGGAAAAGATGGCTTTTCGCACGCATCACGACCACTTCGAGTTTTTGGTGCTATAATTCGGGCTCACCAACACCCCCTCCGCCGTCCAAGCTTTGATGAACGAAGTGTTCCAACCACTACTCCGTAAGTCTGTGTTAGTTATTTTTACAAAATTTTTATTTATAGCACCTCTTGGGACACCCATTTGCGCCATCTCCGCGTGGTCTTCGAGCTGCTACTCCAACATTGCATCCACCTCAAGAACTCCAATTGTGATTTAAGATCTCGGCCACGTGGTCTAATCCCTCGTGGTTACGACAGATCCCGACAAGCCAGATGACATTGCTTCATGGCCAATACAGCGCACGATCCGGGACTTGCGCGCATTCTTTGGTCTCACAGGCTATTACCGGCGCTTCATCTGCAGATATATCACCATCGCCCAGCCCCTCACCAACTTGCTCCGCAAAAATAGCTTTGTGTGGACCAACACGGAAACCACCGCCTTCCACGACAACCAACGAGAGAGCTCCAAAACTCCTCTGTGCATCAGTTACTGGACTTCACCAAAGAGTTTCTCTTTGAATGCGACGCTTTCGCACTTGGATCCGGAACAAGTTTGCAAAAAACGGACATAACCTCGCATATTTTAGCCGGCCCACGCTTCGACACCACCAAAATTTGTCAACGTACGAACAAAAGCTTATCGGCCTCGCCAAGGCCATTCAACATTGGCGGCCTTATATATGGGGTTGCTCCTTTGTCATTCAGATGGATCGTTTTAGCCTCAAATATCTGCTTGAGCAACGCCCAACTACCATCCCTCAACAGCAATGGGTCTCCAAGCTTCTTTGCTTTGACTTCTGGGTGGAACATAAGGCTTGCTCCCTAATCGCGCGGTCGATGCCATATCCTGCCGCCTTGTACCGAACATTCCACGACATCTCTCTTCGTTGTTTACCAACTGTGCTCCACCTTCCTCGAGGATGTCCGCCGCAAAATTCAATCCTCATGGACCTTAACAGAACTACCCCAGTGCATCATGGATGAGGTCAAGGCACCAGCTTGGTCCGTCTCCCCCGGTCTTATCCTCTACAAAGTTTGTCTCTACCTTCATGCCACCTCGCCGATGATTCGGCGGCTCTTGAACAAAACCCACGGACGGTCTCACGAAGACGCCTAGAAAACCTTGCAATGCCTTCGCTGTGAGTTCTTTGGGCGCGTTCTCCGACCCTCGGTCCACCAATTCATCGCAGGATGCATCATATGCCAACAACATAAGTCCAAACAACTCTTTTTGGTCGTCCTACTCCAACCCTTACCTGATGTAGCCTAAGCGATCCGTTTGAGCGGATCCGAAGTGTAGTGCACGAGCGAATTTTTTTCTTAAAAAAAGGACGTTGGATTTAAAAAAATAATTGTTCGGTATTTGAGAGAACCCTTAAATATTGGGTGGCAATCATACAATAAAATCTTGCAAGCACAAGCCGAAATCCGCATACTACAATTTATGAAATAACAATAACAAGGCAACACGAACGTTCGAGGCAAGCCCAATCAATTAATTTTAGAGCGCATACGTGTTATACTAATGAAAAAGAGTGGGTCTTGAGGATTTTATCAAGGAGATACGCAAAGCTACAACGGAATTGATCCTCCAGGCCATAGACTCGTGAGAAGGGAAGTACCCCTCTGTAGAACTGGATCGGGCCCCTCGGGACGCCGGGCGAGGAGGCTGAAGCAGGAGGGAACCCCAAATAGATGGAACTCATCGACGGGATGTGATAGACAGCGGGGAAGGTATCAGGCCACAGTTCGGCGAGGGCTCCAGACACCAGAAAAGGGACTTGAAGTTGACGGTATCCGATCGAACGGTGCTCGCCGACTGCGTTTTACGAGAACGGAGGAGGAGAAATCAGGTCGCAGTTCGGCAAAGGCTCATAGACACTGGTTAAGGGCTCGAAGTCGACAGTGTCTAGTGCGAGGGGCGCGCACCGGCTGTGTTTGATGGGAACGGCAGAGGAGCTAGGCGTCTTTACGCAAGGACGATGGTGTGGGATTGCGCCGAAGGAAGAGAACTCAGATTTCCGAGCTGTCTTTTTCTCCCTGTTTACGCCTCTTATTAAAGACTCAATTGATTGATGATTTTTTTATGGAATGATTTTTTCTTGCCATTTGAGAATATTTCAAGAACATGTTGATTGATGAAGGAATAAAATGTTGCATTTTAATTTTATGCGCCTAAACTAAGTTAATTGGGTTGCCTTTTACGTGCTAGCTACCTAAATTATCAGACCGTTTATTTTATTTAGGTTTCCACCGAATGGTCAAATCGGTGAGCCAAACTTAAATAGAAATAATACGAATACAAAATGAAACAATAAGAAAAGAAATAATGAGAGTAACAAACATCAAGATGTGGATACATCAATTACCCCGAGGTTTAATTGAGCTCGATCCTGACGAGAACTTACAAAGACTGGCAGCAAAAAGATCTGGACATTGTTTGGGAAACCGGTGGCATTTTAAAAGGGAGAGGTTTAAAAAGGAGATTCTAAATTGTATTTTCAAAACTGAGATTGTGTTTGAGTAACCTTTTGTCCTGTGCCGGTGAGATTAAAAATTATAATTATATTATTTTATTACTTTAAATATATCTATATAATTATATTAAATAAAAAACAGCTCTGCTCGGTAGAGCTGGCACGCCATTAAAAATTATATAACTTTACATATTATATTATTTTATTAAATACAAAACACCTTTCTTTGACATAAGTAAATAAAAATTATATTATTTTTACTATTTCTGACTTCTTCGTCCTCACCATTGACGCCGAAGTACCAAGCTCGCTTGCCTCCTCTGTGGTAGAGCTCGACCCCGCCTAGGAGGAGGGACGTCGTTCGGACGGGCATCTGGGATCAGTATCAATGACGTCAGCTGGATCGCTAGAGTCCGGTTTTTTCTTGTGGCTTACGAGAAGACGACCAGTGCAACCAAAAAAATAGAAACAGCTGTTTTGGAAAGTCGGCTGGAGGGTGGGGGAGCCAATCCAAAAATGATCGTTTAGTACCTTTTAAAGTTGGTCAATTTAAACCGAAGTTTACCAAACACCTCTCCACCAGTTCAGTCTCAACGGACTGGAGCTAAAACAGAATGTAAAACAGAGCTGTATAACAGTAGTGCTAAGAAGAAGATTGTGTGTATCCCTTATCCTCTTGTGCTGAGTGTGGAGTTGGATGCGTTGTCTGTGAATGGGCGAAATGGATTTGAGAACGGTGGTCCTTAGGCTCAGTGAGAGCTGAGAATGTATATGAGGAGAAGAAAGCAGAATGAGGGAACCACACCTACAGTGCCCACATCGCCACTTGTGTCAAGTCTTTTGCCTTTGCCTACTCCGACTCCTGTGACACCTACACCATCCATATCAAACTCAGAAACACAGGTGATATGATTCCTCTCTCTACTCCCTCTTAGCACGACCCATCTCAACGTGATCAGAGTGCGTTTCGGGCGGGTCGTGATGCCACAGACATGCAGAGAAGAGTCATGCCATCTAAGGCGGAACCAGAAATTCTACAACTAGTTTTTAAATCAGCCATTTTTGAAAAGGGTTTTAAATGATTTTAAATTGATGTAGAAGCCATACATAAATAATTAAAACGTTATTGTACGTGCATTTCTTTTATAAAAGTTAAGCCACAAGCAGTACTAAAACTAAATGAATGCAACTAGTCACAAAGGTAGAAATATCATAAGTGAAATGAACTAGTACAATGCTTCGCCCTAAAGCAGCGACTCTCCATAAAATGGTGTGAGATCGGACACTGAAGATCAGGGAAGTACCAAACTCAACAGACAAATCAAGCAGATAGGCATTCTCTTCGATGCGCCTCTAAACCTGAAACGGGCCAAACTTCCTTTATTGTAGCTTATAATATGTCCCTGGTGTAAATCTTTGCTTCCTAAAATAAGCATATACCTAATCCCCTTCTAAAAAATATAATTCTTGGCGATGACGATCGGGTATGGCTTTATAAGTTTTAGAAATTGCTTGCAATTTATTAGGAATAATTTTATGCATTTCTTTCAACGAATCAATATGGGTTTGCGCATCGAAGGAAATACGTTCATGATGCGAGAGAGAGTGGCGGTCAAGCTGGTGAGGGATGGGATAACCATACAAAATCTTGAAAGGAGATTTTCAGTGGAGCGTTTTTTAGAATTATTGTATGCAAATTCGGCTTGTGAAAGTGCGAGATCCCATTGTGTCAAACTTTCCCCAGTTAAACATCTGAGAAAGTTTCCCAAACTCCGTTTAATGACCTTCGTCTGTCCGTCAGTCTGAGGATGATACACGCTACTAAAAAAAAGCTTAGTACCCAGTCAGATCTAGAGCGTCTTCCACAAATAATTCATAGATTGAGTATCCCTATCAGACGTAATAGACTTGGGAATGCCATGTAAACGCACTACCTCTCGAAAAAATATCTCTGTGACGTGCAAGATACTAGAGGCTTTCCTACACGGAATAAAATGTGTCATCTTAGAAAATCGATCGACCACCACAAAGATAGAATCTACCTTCCTTCGAGTGCGAGGAAGTCATACTACGAAGCCCATCGAGATGTCGTCCCACGACCGCTTGGGCATCGGTAAGAGGGCGTATAATCTAGTGTTTTGAGTGTGCCCTTATACAGCTGACATGTGGTGCAGTGCCGAATAAATTTGGTGACATAACGCTTCATATTTGGCTAGTAATAGTGAGCACTAACGAGGTCTAATAATTTGGAAGGCCTATGTGTCCTCCTTACCCAGATGAGTGGAGCTCTCTAAGTAGTGTCGCTCGAAGTGGTCCTTCGCAGATGCAAAGGCGGGTGCCCCTAAACAGATATCCCTTACTCACTATGTACTGTGTAGTAGGATTAGTCGCGTATAATTCGCGCTGTGAGTCAAAGTCAGTAATGCAAGGTTGTAGTGTAACTAGAAAATGGGTGCGACTAAGTGCGTCGGCAACTCAATTCGTAACATCGGGTTTGTGCTTCAAGTGGAAAGTGAACTCCCGCAGGTAAGCAACCCACTTGGTAGGATGTCGAATTTCCTTTTGGGAGTTCAGGTGTTTTAGTGCCTCATGATCCGTATTTAGCAC
Organism: Platanthera zijinensis; assembly: GCA_039513925.1. Classification (NCBI taxonomy): domain Eukaryota; kingdom Viridiplantae; phylum Streptophyta; class Magnoliopsida; order Asparagales; family Orchidaceae; genus Platanthera; species Platanthera zijinensis. The sequence goes on from CM077097.1 coordinate 90,594,298, forward strand.
AAACTTCCGCTAAATCAGGTAGTGTCTCCAATGGCGGAGAGCTTGTACAATATCGTAAAACTCCATGTCATTATTGGAATATCTAGTTTTTGCCTCGTTTAGCTTTTCACTAAAGAATGTTATGGGTCGACCCTCTTGACTCAAAACTGCATCAATACTTATAATATATGCATCAAAGTCAACCTGGAAAATCATATCAAAATCAGGCAGCGCTAACACAAGTGCATTCGTGAGTCTCTCTTTGACCAATATAAATGTTCGCTCGAGTTCTTCAATCCAAATAAACAATCTCTTCAAGCAATCGATCACGGGTGCTATCAAGACACTAAAGTTTCGAATGAATCGCAGATAAAAAGATGCTAGCTCATGAAATCCTCGATCCTCAATAATCGTCCTAAGGCTAGGCCATGATTCTATCTCTTTGACCTTCTCTCTATCAACTTTAATGTCCTTAGAAGAAACAATATATCCTAAAAAGGACAGGTTATCAGTCATAAACGTGCACTTTTTCAAATTTATATATAATTTATTTTCACGAAGGATCTCTAAAACATGTTTAAGATGAATCTGGTGCTGATTAGGATCAAGATATCATCAAAGTACACCACTACACAAACTCCAATGAGTGGCTTAAGCACTTGATTCATCACTCGAATAAAAATGCTTGGAGCATTGGAGAACCCAAAAGACATCACCAACCACTCATATAATCCTTCCATAGTCTTAAACGCAGTCTTTCATTCATCCCCAGGTCGAATTCTAATCTGGTGGTATCCACTCTTTAAATCGATCTTTGAAAAACACACGGGAACCGCTAAGCATATCCAACATGTCATCCAAACGGGGAATCAGGAAGCAATATTTGATGGTAATTTTATTTATCACTCGACTGTCTACACACATAGGTCTGGTCTCATCTTTCTTAAGAATTAATAGTGCAGGTGTGTACAACTCCGTATTCACAGAGTGAGGGTCCTCCAGCAGGCGCAGGGCTAGCTATGCAGTTTTTAAGCTTTTGGAGAGGTTTTGCACTCTTGGTGGCCAATTTAGGCCTAACCCTTGTAATATACTAGTAGGGGGAGAAAAAATCTACCTCTCCCCCCGGCCCGTTTTGGGGGGGGGGGGGGGGTGCGGCAAGATGGCCGGCACCCGCCCCGTCTTGCTAGGTGATAGGTGGGAGCAGCGGGATTGGTTGGAGGCCAGGGTCCCATCCCCTGCACCCTAGCCCTGGGTAGGGTGAGATCGACATGCCTCTCGCCCCGGACGGCTAGCTCGTGGGGGCGAGACCAGCCTGCGACCTCTCGCCCGGGGCGGCTAGCTCGCGGGGGCGAAACCGGCCTGCAGCCTCTCGCCTCGGGCAGCTAGCTTGCGGGGGCGAGACCGGCCTGTAACCTCTCGCCTCGGGCGGCTAGCTCGCGGTGGAAAGACCAGCCTGCATCCTCTCGCCTCGAGCAGCTAGCTCGCGGGGGCGAGACCGGCCTGCGACCTATCACCCCGGGCGGCTAGCTCTTCGGCGGGGTTCGCCGGCTCGCCTCGGGTATCCGGGGGGTAGGGGGCATGGCTTAGCCTCCATTCCCCCTAGACCTCTTTTGGCCATGTTGCTACCGTTGTGCCCTCGGGGTGGAATTACCCCTTTACCCTGCGGTGTGGATGTTTTCTATTGGCTCAGGGCCTATTTGTCCTCGAGGTATTTGTGACCTTTTGGTCCCTAGGCTTAGAAAAACAATAAATAGACCCACTTGGGTACCTTTGGAGATAAGAGTTTTTTGGGCTTCCTCCTCCTTAGGCTTCTTCTTGGTTGATTGAGAGAGCTCTCCAAGGTACCCAGCTCACCCATTGGTGAGGGAGGGTAAGTGCACTTGTGACCTTCCGAGTGTGTGGTGGGACCTCCATGCTAGAGCCGAGGGTCTGTTCCTAGTTTCCCAAGTCTTTGGTCCGTAACGTTCCCCAAGTGTATTAGGTGTGAGGTCACCCCTCTTTTGGGACCCCGAACTCCACAAGAGACCAAGTTTTTGGTTTCAATATTATGGTGCGGTGAGCGTGGAGAGTGACCAGCACAGAAGATCTCGGAAGAGTGTTATGGTCAGAGATCAGGGAGGTAGTGATGATCTCGACGAGCTCCCCAACCCAGGACCTTTTGTAGGGAGAGAAGAGTTCATGGTTTCCATCCAAGGCATCATGGAGATGCTGTGAAGTATTGCCCCTCGGGCTAACAGCTCAACCGCCACCCCCTAGGGACTGGCTCCCAGGGATCTCGGCGAGCTGATCCAGAGTGGTCTCGACAAGCTGCCTCCCAGGAGCATAGGCGAGATGACTCCAGCAGGGGGAGAAGGAAGTGCACCAGGAAGAAGGCCTGAGAAGGAGAGGATGGGAGAGGGGGTCGAGCAAGACCTCACCGGCCGGGAGTTGTTCCCCAGCCCGGTGAGTGATAGCCCTCTAGACGATCAGATCGCGTGAGTAGAGGTTGCGAGACCACCCCTCAAGGGGTCACCCTTCAGCGAGATGATTAACTCAGCTCCCGTTCCCGAGGTGTTTAGAGAGCCTGACATGGATTACTATACCGGGAAGGATGACCTCGTCCAACACCTATAGTGGTTCGAGGATGCCATATCCATTAGGCCGATGATGGATGCTTTCAAGTGTCGCCTCTTCGCGATCACACTGAAGGACAAGGTAAGGGGATGGTTTCATCAACTCCCTTCGAGATCGATCTATGGGTTCGAGGACTTGAGCCAGAGCTTTCAGCTTCGCTTCTCCACCTCCAAGAAGAGGAAGGAGAGTCCTGAGTCCATCTTCCTGATAAGGCAGAGGGCCGAGGAGTCGCTGGCCCACTATGTCGATAGGTTCCAAGAGGAGATCCTAGATATCCAGGAGATGTCGTGGTATGCCCTCCAGATGGCATTCATAGTGGGGTTGCCCGGTAAGGAGCGAATAACCGAGCTCTATGCCGACGAGCTCGCCTTCCCGATGACCCACTTTGAGGCGGGCCTCCGGCTACCCCTATGGCCGAAAGTCCGCCAAGTCTTCAAATACTACGGAGTCGTCCCTGGGCAGATGACTCCAAACTCTATCGCGGTAATAGTAGGGTTCGCCTGCTTTCTGCGAGAGGAGAGGATCGATTTCAGTCTTGCGGTGTTTCGCAAGCGGTTCTCTTTCCGCCCAAATAAGGACGGGACCGCCTGCTTCTCCAGCACACATGCCAAGGTGCGGGAGACGGTCAATAAGAGCCATAACTGGCTCAAGAAGTTCTTGTTCGTCAAGGGGGACTTCGACAACATCCCTTTCTCGCCAGTCCAACTCGGCGAGGCTAGCTACCTCCCCTAGCCTTGGGGGCCACGAAGCGGGGCTATTTGGGTTCTTTACTGGGAAGAACTTCGAGGTGGCATACCTCCGCAGGAACCTGGACGACCTCATCCCCGTCCCTCCCGGTGAAGGTAAGCGGTTCACCCATTTACGCTCTCTTAAACCCGTCAAATACTTTCTAAGTCCCACGCTTTTGCAGGCGAGCGCGACATTCCTCTCCATCCGCCTTATTAGAGCGCGCAACTCACTACCAGCGAGCTTGCCCGGGCTGAGGCGGCTGCCGCCGCCAATCGCGAGTTCTCAACCCCTGCTCTCGCGAAGCGGTCCAGTCGCGAGCAGCCTCAAGACCCGCCACCGCCCAAGAAATCGAAGAAGGTGGGTGGCTCACCTCCCCCGGCTCGCGACAAGGGCAAGGCCCCTGCGAGCCAACCATCCACCGATTCCCTCCCCGCGGCCCCTTCGACCGTCAGGTCTGTTGGAGGGGAGGCAGGCACTTCGCAGCCGCAAGGATGGGCGCCGTTTGCCGAGAAGCCAATCCCCCGGGGGCATCACAACTTCGGCTACAACAAAAGGCCCGCGGAAGAGTTCGGAGTCCCGCTGCTTCAATGGGATAGAGAGACCAACCGAGTCCACATATCCTCGTTGCTGCCGAGCTTGTTGGAGGACGATACCAGCAGCGGGGATGCTTACAACCTCGCCTTTGGCGTCTACGGACGAGAGGACGCCGCCATTTACAACGAGGAGGCGACGCAGGTGTTGATCTATGAAAGCGCGCGGGCCCAGTTTTGCATCCTGGAGCTGGCCCATATGGTCGGCCGGCGGTGTCTTCGGCTGGACAAGAGCGCCCCGTCCCTCAACAAGTTAGTCGACGAGAAAGAGGTAGCCCGCAAACTTGCTCAGGAGGAGGCGGATGAACTGCGGAAGTGGGCCGACGTGGCAGAGGCCGCTCTCGCTCAGTACCTAGGTGGAGCGGTAGGTTTCTCAACTTGACTCAACCTTTCCTCCCTTACTCGTGACTTAACTCAGTTGTTCTCCCTTTCACAGGACGCGACGACGGCCAGCCGACTGGGCACTAAGATCGCAACCCTCCAATAGGAGAAGCAGGCACTTCAGAAGCGGGTGGATGCGTTGGAGGTTGCAGCGGCTGCCCCGCCGCCATCTACAAGCGGCTTCCAGCTCGCTCATTACAGTGATCACGAGATCGAGGTGATGATGCAGAAGAATGCGGCCGGCGCGGCGAAATACACGTTCCATACGCTATAGCGGGCCAACCTTATCAGGGACGACGGTGCAAAGCTTCTGGTGGGCGAGGTGGTACCGTAGCTGTTCCTTCCGGTACTAGAGCCGGGCGATGGGTCATACCACCGTGTATAAGGGACTCGGCGCTCGGGGCTCGCCTCGCTAGAGGCTGGTTCTCTCCTAACTTTTGTCGCAGCGATGCTGCGGGCCAAGGCCCGGATTTTGTAACGATCCCCTTTTTGGTCGCTCAGGATGTACCTCACGAATTTTGGTTTTCTTTTAACTGTAATGAAAATATTTCCTTCCTCGCACTCGTGGGTTATCCTTTGCTTTGAATGCTATTTGATTGTTTTTATTATTATTATTATTATTATTATTGACTCTACTGCGAGCGAGTGAGGTCGTTTGTTCGTTCGAGATTCCAAAACTTAGATTCTGGAGCAAGGGGACGTTAGTTAGCCGCGACGCGAGCAGGCGACTCGCATCCTCCGTTCGGGCTCGCCACTCCACCTACGTTGTAAATCGGACGAGAGAAACTCGGCTAGTGCGCGAGAAGACTTCGCGCGGCCTGGCCTGGCCGAGCTCTCGCCGCCTATACCCCTTCCCCGGGGATCGCCGATCTGTATGGGCCGGGGCCGGCACTCCCGGCTCGCTGACCCGCCGAGGTCCTCTCGTCGACCCATCGATTCAACCATTCGCGATGCGGGCGGCTAGATCCTTCTCTTATGCTATGTGTTTGCCGAGGCACCCTTCCTTGTCGGTCAGTGGGGGTTTGGACGAGCTCCCGGAGTCGCGTCCAACCCTGGGTGTTCAGCGGGATCTGCTCGGGGTCTGAGGCAGACTCCTCCGAGTGACATTCGGCCCTGCCATGGTGGGAGCATGGCAACGGGATCTGCTCGGGGTCTGAGGCAAACTCCTCTGAGTGATATCAAGCCCTGCCAGCATGGTGGGAGCCTGGCAGCGGGATCTGCTTAGGGTCTGGGGCAGACTCCTCCGAGTGATATCCAGCCCTGTTAGCTTGGTGGGAGCCTGACAGCGGGATCTGCTCGGGGTCTGAGGCAAACTCCTCCGAGTGACATCCAGCCCTGCTAGCTTGGTGGGAGCCTGGCAGCGGGATCTGCTCGGGGTCTGGGGCAAACTACTCCGAGTGACATCCAGCCCTGTCAGCTTGGTGGGAGCCTGACAGCGGGATCTTCTCGGGATCTGGTGCAAACTCCTCCGAGTGACATCTAGCCCTGCCAGCTTGGTGGGAGCTTGGCAGCGAGATCTGCTCGGTGTTTAGGGCAGACTCCTCCGAGTGACATCCAACCCTGCCAGCTTGGTGGGAGCTTGGCAGCGGGATCTGCTTGGGGTCTGGGGCAAACTCCTCCGAGTGACATCCAGCCCTGCCAGCTTGGTGGGAGCCTAACAACGGGATTTGCTCGGGGTCTGGGGCAGACTCCTCCGAGTGACATCCAACCCTGCCAGCTTGGTGGGAGCCTGACAGCATGATCTGCTCGAGGTCTGAGACAGTCTCCTCCGAGTGACATCCAGCCCTGCCAGCTTGGTGGGAGCCTGACAGCAGGATCTGCTCGGGGTCTGGGGCAAACTCCTCCGAGTGACTTCCAGCCCTGCCAGCTTGGTGGGAGCCTGACAGCGGGATCTGCTCGAGGTCTGGGGCAGACTCCTCCGAGTGACATCCAGCCCTGCCAGCTTGGTGGGAGCCTAGCTGCGGGATCTGCTCGGGGTCTGGGGAAGACTCCTCCGAGTGACATCCAGCCCTTCGACCTTGATGGGAGCCTGATAGTGGGATCTGCTTGGGGTCTTGGGTAGACTCCTCCGAGTGACATCCAGCCCTGCCAGCTTGATGGGAGCCTGGTAGCGAGATCTGCTCGGGTTCTGGGGCAGACTCGCATTTGCACTTTTCATCGTCAGGACACAAGTTCATCGAAAGAAACTTTATTAGAAATTGAAATGCCATTTACATGACTCAGGGAAAAAACATTTTAGGTCATCACCACTCCAGGTGAGACTTAGGGTCTCACCCTCCACATTCCGGTGGCGGTACCCTCCCGACTTCAATGCCTCTTGTACAATGTATTGTCCCTCCTAGTTGGGATTGAGATTCTCCACGGTGGCTGACCTCTATACGACATCTAATTTTCTTAAGACCAAGTCTCCTTCCGCGAATTATTTGACTCTGACATGCTTGTCAAAGTATTTGGCCATTGTTCTCTTCGCTTCCTCCTGCCTGATGGTAGATAGGTCTCGCAGCTCATCAACCATGTCGAGTGAGAGCCGCAACTCCTCCTCATTCTCGAACCTCCATTACTCTCGGCCCCCTCCGACCTCGACCACCCGAGGGGTTCGAACCTCGAACTCTACCGGAAGTACCGCCTCGCATCCATAGGAGAGTTTGAAAGGAGTCTCTCTTGTTGCTGTGTTGGGTGTGGTTCTAAGGGCCTAGAGGACCAAAGGGAGCTACTCCACCCAGCTTTCTCTTATATTCTCTACCTTATTCTTGAGGAGGTTAACAATGATCTTGTTCGCCGCCTCCACCTGTCTGTTGCTCCTGGGGTGATGAATCGAGGCGAACCTAAGATCGGTCCCAAGCTGCCTGCAGAAGCTACTGAACTCGGCGCTGGCGAACTGAGGGCCGTTGTCTGTGACAATGGCCTGAGACAACTCGTGGCGGCAAATAATCTCCCCCTATACAAAGTTCCTGATGACCTGGGAGGTTACCTTGGCCAGCGCCTTAACTTCCAGCCACTTAGATAAATAATCGATCATCATGAGGAGGAACCTTCTCTGGTCGCTGGTCTGGGGGAGGGGCCCTACCAAGTCCATTCCCCATATTGCAAATGGCCAGGGGGCTGTGATACTCCTGAGGTGTTGTGCCGGTTGTAGCTGGAGGGGAGCAAACAGTTGGCACTTATGACAATCCTTTGTGAACTTCGCCGCGTCTTGGCCCAGGGTTGGCCAAAAATATCCTTGCCTGATGACACGACCTTCTAAGGTCCGACTCCCAAAGTGGCTCCCGCACTCCTCGGAGTGAATTTCCTCCAAGATCCTCGGGACCTCCCTCTCGGCCACGCAGCGTGCCAACATCCCAGAGAGGGTCTTCCGGTATAGCTGATCGTCTCGCATGATATAGTATGTTGACTTGTACTTGAGCCTCTTCCTGTCCATCCCTTCGGGATACTCCCCAGTGGAAAAGAATGTTGAGAAGGGATCCTTCCATGAGGGGTGCTGCTCCACCTCCATCAGCTCCCCCTCCTTGATGGATGGGTGGAAGAGGTCTGTGATTGTACCCCCACCTGGGGACCATGATTTTGTCAGTTGGTCTACCTGCTCATTCTCCTCCTTGGGCACGTGTCGGATGGAGAAAGTCTGGAAGGTGCCAATGACTCCCTTTACCTTTTCCAAGTAGAGCTGTAGAGTCTTCTCTCTCGCCTCGAACTCCCCGTTAATCTGGGAAGCCACCACCATGGAGTCAGTACGGACCTCCACATCATTCACCCCTAGTTCCCTGGCCAAGCGCAAACCCACAATCACAGCTTCGTACTCGGCTTGATTGTTGGTGATGGGGAAATGTACCACCACTGTCTGCTCGATCCTTGTTCCCTGGGGGCATTCCAAGATGACCCCCTCCCCAAGGGAATGCCTCCCCAAAGCACCGTCCACCATTACCTTCCAGGGAACCGGACGAGTGAGTTCCTCCTCCGCCACCTCGACCACATAGTCAGCCAGGAAGTCGGCCATAACTTGATCCTTGATCGAGAGGCGGAGAATGAAAGAGACGTCAAACTCGCTCAATTCCACCGACCACTTAGCCAATCTGCCCGAATGTTCCACCCCCTCGAAGATGTTGCGGAGGGGGTGGTCAGTCACCACTCGGATCGAGTGTTCCTGGAAGTAAGGCCGGAGCCTCCGGGCCGAGATGATTAGAGCGAAGGCTAGCTTCTCCAAAATAGGATAGCGGAGCTCAGCCTTCCTCAACACCCTACTCACATAATAAATTGGGAGCTGTTTCTTCCCCTCTTCCTGAACTAAAACAGAGCTCAGGGCCTCCGCCCCGAGCCCTAAGTATAAGAATAAGTCCCCCCTCCTTTGGACCCTGGAGTAGGGGGGCTTGAGTCAGCTGCCTCTTCAAAGCCTGGAATGCCTCCTCGCACTCCGGGGTCCACTCGAACTTCCGGCCTCCTCTCAAGGTCTTGAAGAAGGGAGAGCACTTCTCCCCGGACCGGGAGAGGAACCTGCTCAATCCTGCCAGCTTCCCTGTCAATCACTGCACCTCCTTTGCATTCTGAGGCGACCCCAGCTCCATAATCGCCCGGACCTTGTCAGAATTGGGTTCTACCCCAGCGGGGGTGAGAAGGTAGCCCAGAAATTTACCCTTGCTCACCCCGAAGATGCACTTCAAGGGATTCAGCCTCATCTTGTACTCGCACAGGGTGGCGAAGGTTTTCTCTAGATCATGGAGGTGAGAGTCGCCGTCTCGACTCTTGATCATGAGGTCGTCAACATACACTTCCAAGTTCCTTTCCTTCTGCTCTCGGAAGACCCTATCCATCATTTTTTGATATGTTGCCCCTGCGTTCTTTAGCCCGAAGGGCATCATTTTATAGCAGTAGCTGTAACATCCCATTTTCAAAGTAGACCCCCCCTAGGAGTGACTTGAACATGCCTAGGTCATAACAAGTCCTAGGTTGAACCTAGGAGGTCAAGTGACCCAACTAGTTAGTTGAGACTCACTTGGGCTGCAAATAAAAAATCTTAAAACCCTGATTTTTGGTGGCCTAGTGGGTTCAATCTAACTCCAAGGCATTCCTAGACCTAATAGGAGATCAATGGGTCACCAAGAACCTATTGGGTGCAAACCTAGTGGCTAAGTTGACCCAAGTCAACTTAAGCCCTAGTTAGGCCAAAGTAACCCTACCTTGGGTCAACTCACCCTCATTATGCCAAGTCTACCCTACCTAACCATACCTAGGCCTTAGGGGAGGTCAATGGGTCCCTAGGGGTCTATTGATGTTGACTGCGAAGGTCAAATTGACCAAGTCAACCCTAAACCCTAGGCTAGCCAACATGTTGCCTAGGAGAGAGAAAGTGAGAATAAGGGGTATTTTCATGGTAGAATGGTGAGCCCCCCTCTCATATGACATTTAAGGATTTAATATTCATTTTAAGGGCTGCCTTTAGTCTTCTAGGGGAATAGAAATCGTGAGGGTGACTAGGAGAGAGAAAGAAGTGATAAATAGGCTAAATATATGAGAGAGAAAAGGTGGTGGAAGTGAAGGGGTGGTTTTAGAGAGTGGGGAGGCATGGGGCTCGGCCAAAGAGGGGACCACAGCCACCTAGAGGTTGACACCTCTTCCTCCCACCCTTTTCCCGACCATCAAGAGGAGTTTTCACTCTCTCTCTCCTCTAATTAACCACCCCCCACCATGAAGAGGTGCTTTGGCTCTTGAAGAAAACCGCCCCCTCTCCCCCTCTCCTCTTTATATACTCATTTAGGAGAGAGGGGCGACCAGTTTTGAAACCATAGCAGGAGGGAGAGAGGCTTGCCGGAGCCACCAAGGAGAGAAACGCCGCCACCGCCGCCACCATGGCATCCCACCGTTCAACCTGCATTCATGCCCGAACTCAGGTCCTCCCCCTCTCTTTCTCTTATGTTTAGATCCTAGAATCATTAGAGTAGTGGTCGGGCTCGAGTAGCCAGTCGGAGGTAACCAAAACCAGAATTTTTTTGCCATTTTCATGGCTTTTGGGTGGGCTCGGGTAGGGCAGCCCCGCCACCTTCGGCCGCTCTAGCCGCCGGCAAGGCTAGCCCCCACCACCGGGAACATGTAGTAGTTGTTTCCCGGTGGTGGCGCCGCCCCTAGTGGACGGTAAAAGTCCCGTGACATTCTCTTCCCACGGTTTCTGGTTCAGGCCATTTGGAGAAGACGAAGTACAGCTGTCCTAGGATTGCTTCAAGATGCGTGCAAGACTTAAAATACACGAATTAATGTTTTATTAATTCATTTTCTGTTATTGTTTTAACAGTTTACTACATGTTGATTTTTAGGCCCCTTCTAGGCATCGCATGAAAAAGTTTATAATATAAAAATTGTAGGCCTTTGGAATACCTACAGTTTGATATGCTGTGGTGAAAATTTGGTTAAGTTTGCGGGCCTGTAGGGTCATTTTATTAGGGTAGGTCCTATATGTATGACAGATTTTCAAATAATTCCCCACACCTAACCCTTAGTTCAAATGCTTTGAATTTTGGACAAGAGTTTAGTATCATCTAACGCTAGCTCCTGTAAAAATTGGAGGGCATTTAGAGTATTTTAACCTAGGGTTTTGCCCTAAACCTAGAAAAGCTAGGGTTAGAGAATTAAGTGGGAAAATGACCATCATACCCTCCCAAATTTTGGTGAGGGGTCCATAGCATTAATATATAACTCTGTAGAAAATTTGAGAACATTTGGATAAGGTTTGGGTAGGGTTTGACCAACCTTAGCCCTACCTTGGGAATGGTGCCCTAGGAATTCAAGTGGGTGCCCACCCTTATCTCTCTGTCCAAATGACTTGAAATTTGGATAGAGAGTCAATATTATTGTTAGTTAGGGGCTGTCCAAATTTGGGTAAATTTGGAGTTGATTTACTTAGGTATTTTGTCCTAACTTGGGAAAAGCTAGGGTTAGAGATTTTGTGGACCAACTGAGCTCCATACCCTCCCAAGTCTTGGTGAGTGGTCCCTGGTATTTATATCTAGATCTACCCCAAAATTCAGCTCATTTGGATGAGTATTGAATAGGAATTTAGTAAACCCTAGGTTTAACCTAGTGAAGGGTGTTTTGGGAAAAATGCTCTTTGGAGATTGAGAGGTCAACTCACCTCATCAGAGGTTGAGATGTCTACCACTAGTTTAGAATTATCCTAAGTACCCCCTTGGGGAAGATGGGAGGGTTTAGGGTTGGTTTACCCTAGGAACCAAGCCCAAACCCTAAGGAAAGGATTTTGAGGGTTGCGAAAGACATAGGGGCAAATGCCCTTGAAAGGCCTTGAGATTTGGTGGAGAGGTAGTTAATGAGTATCTAACCCTCTGGTTGGAATTTAAAAGAGTTAGAGGTAAGTAGGTTCCTCAAAAGCAAAACCCTAGTTTTAGGGTAGAAGGGCTTTTAGGTAAAAACAGTAATTTAATGTCATCTAAAAGCTGTGAAACTTGGGTAGAGTAAATCTAGGGTAGATAGGACCCTTAGGTATTTTTACTGGAATTTTATGATGATAATACCTAATACTTCATTTGTAAATGTGGTTGTAGCCCTAATTGAAGATTTAATTATTTAGGATCTTTTTAATTATTGAAATCTCATAAAATCTTAGAAGTGAGGTCTTTAGGTTAGAATGGATGTTCCTGGATTTTTATATAAATTTTAGTGGGATAAATTTAGTACTTTATTCATGAATGTTTTAAAAAGGAACTTTAGGGAATTAATTTAATTATGGCTGTTATACCTGTTGAAAAATTATGAGATTTAGGAAATAAGATTTTTACGCCATTATATGCTAGTAAAAATTTATTTATGAATTTTGAAGTTATATTTTCAATACTTGTTTCACAAGCATGTCTATTTAAAGTATTTGTAATTAATTTTTATAGACTTCAATTCTCAGTATTAAATTATGAAATTTTGGCTAATATTATTTTCAAGCTAGTAGAAGTCTTACATAATTGATTCATAATTTTTGGAAGCCACCTTTATATAGTTGATTCACAAATTTTGAAAGGTACAAGATATTACAAAAATAGCTTTAAGGCCCCTAGACCCTAGAGGAAATTTCCAAACCTTGGACATGTCATTTTTTTTAGAGGTAATAGTATTTATCCTGAATTTATAAAGATTTTTACATAGCTGAAAAGTATACTTCATGTTCAAATTGGTAGATCTTGGATTTTCAGGAAAATTAATTAAGTAATAGATTAATTGAGAAAATTATCATAACCTGGAATTGATTCATTTATGACATGATAGGACCCCAGTAAATAGCTTAGGTCATTCAGATGAAACACAAAGGACATCCTATCATGGTCATCATATAGTGTAGGGTCGTCCGCATTTAGCGTTTTCGTAAAAGATCGCATTTGGAGACGACTTAGGGCAATGTTGGAGTTTCTCAATGTGCTGATTGGGATGGATTTAGATAGGTTGTCATTGAAGGTTCTAAGGAGTGATGAGAAGTGAGTGGTTGTGGTAGAAGGAGCATGAATTCGACGAAAGGTCGTCGTTCCTGTGAGAGTGAAATGTCAAGCTACCCTAGTTTTAGTTTAATGTAATATGAGAAGGGATCGGGTAAGAGAAAATTAACCAATATTATGAAGTGCCTTGCGAAAGGGAACTTTGGTCTGTCATACCATCGTAGTTCCTAGTGCCTATTGAAAACCCTTCACGGGGCATAATCCGGAGGCAGTCCTGGGCTAACGTAAATCTTAAATAAATCGAAAGAGTAATTAGTTGAAATAAGTTTACACTTCACACACTAGTAGGATAGACATTTGGAAAAGGTTAAGTCGTCCCGAGGTGTTCAAAGGGGCGCCATCCCGCGGTGCTCATAGGGATGAGGTTTGGAATTGAGCCGGACAGTTTAGTCCGGGGAGCTTAGTCTCGGTTTGTGGTTGAGACAGACGGTTTGGTCCGGGAGCTTTGCTCTTGACTTCTTATATTAAATGTTGCATGTGCATAAATAGGAAACTTTAAGGTGGCGGGTCTTCGATATTGGGGAGTTCGTTGAACCGACACCAATAGCGTTGACTCGGCAAGGTGGCTAGCACTTCGCCAACCTTAAGTCCGGCGGTCCAGTCGGCAAGAGTAAGCGGAAGTCCGCCTCGTGCACCAGGCGTTGAGGGCGTACGATAGGTCAGATCGGTAGTGCAAATACTTGTTTTGAGGTGGGCGAGGCCCAACCCACCGCTTCCGTCTGCCACTACGGAGGTATCCTGGGAGGTAACGGCTCTGAAAGGGGGAACAAAGGTTTATGTACACAAAGTTGGGTGTGTGAGTTGCACTGCATGAACATCATTAACCCACCATATAGTTGCATACATAATCATTCATAAGAACCTTGACACCTAATGTATAAGTGGAATGAGACGCTTATATATTAGGACCTGCAAAACGACCCCTTGGTCTATAAGCTTGTGTGGGCAAGTTTTATAGATTAAGGTCATTTTAAATATTTATATAATGCTTGTGATAACCGACACCCCAACGTATAAAGTGGAATGGGACATTTATATGATGGGAGCCTTGTAAAAGATCCATTGGCTTATGTGTACTCACATAAGTGAAGGTTTAATTTCTTACTTACTTACCTTTCTGTTTTACCTATTACAACACTTATATTGTATGCCTGTTATAACTTGCTAGTTAGGTCCACCGTCATATGCTTTTGACTACTCTCCACCTTCATGTCCTCCCCTTTCTTCCTCTCCGCTCGGTGCCTTAGGGCATGGGGGAAGGGGTGGGGGATGATAGGGCTTAGTCTTATAGACTAACGGTTTTCGGACCACATCATTTTAGGGAATCGTGGAGCCCAGCCCGGAGGAGCAGCCCAGGAGGCCGGTGCGCTTGGAGACAGGGCAGTCTAGCTCAGGAGTTCAGACAGCCGGGACCGTGAGTTCCGTTCCTTAGTAGCAGTTTGTTTTTCAGCTTACGTTTGAGTGACCATGTAGTGAGGTGTTGTTGTATCGAGCTTAAGTCCTTTTCCTTTCAGTACTCTATTTTTACTCTGATGTTATACTGTGGACGCTTCCTTCGTGGAGTTTACTTCTATGTGATTTATTATTGTGGACTACATTTCTCTTTCTTTACTACTTGCTACTTGATTGTGATCGAAAAGACCGGTAGAATCGGCGCGTTGTAGTGACGACCTTCCCGGGTGCGAAGGTGTCACCGCAAAGCGGCGGTTCTGGGTATAAGACCCCGAGATTTGAATCGAAAAAAGGGGGTCTTACAGTAGCACCCATCCCCGGTGATGAAGGAGACATCTTTGATATCGGTAGGGTGCATCCTGATCTGGTGATAACCTGAAAATGCATCTAAAAAACTCATTACAGGGAAACCAACGGCTGAGTCAACCAGCGCGTCTATCCGAGGCAAGGGGTAACAATCTTAAGGGCATGATTTATTAAGAAGGGAAAAATCAACACACATACGCCACCGACCGTCTCCTTTTTTTAACCATTATAACATTGGAGACCCAGCCGGGGTATTGGATATCGGATACAAAACCGGCCTTAAGGAGCTTGGCCACCTCCTCTCGAATCGGCTCGGCCAACCTGTCCGCTATGGGCCTCTTCTTCTGCTGGACGGGGCGAGCCTCCGGATCTAGGTTAAGGCAATGACAGGCCACGTCGACGTCGATCTCGGGCATCTCTGCAGCGCTCCAAGCGAAGATGTCCACATTCTTCTGAATGCACTCCAGCATCTTGCTGTGGGCCTCCGGGGTCAGCCCCACGCTGACGCGAACCTTCTCCACCTTGCCTCCGAGGGTGAGAACCTCCATCTCCACAATATCTTCCGCCGCCTCTATACGAGGCCGCTCCCCCCATTCCTCAGCATCCCCTCCTCCTGGGGCGAGGGCCTCTTCCTCGGCTTCTTCCACGGCCATTGCCTCTGTAACGCCCCAAAATATTGTAGGAGTGACGGGGATCGCTTTTGGCCAAGACAGTTTTTTTTTGAGCAGGTGACACGGGTCCCGACACTGCCGTGTCAGAGGCCGTGTCGGCCGTGTCGAGCTGGCGGTGTGGTCGACCATATTAAGGTCGACGATCGTCGGGTATGGAACACGGCCAGGCACACGGCCGTGTCCCAGGCCGTGTAGCATCGGGTCATTTCGAACTTTCTGAGGTATTGCACACGGGGAATGACACGGGTCTGTACACGGCCGTGTCCCAGGTGACACGGGCGTGTCAGGGGCCGTGTCAGAGGCCGTGTACTTCTCTGACTGAAAATGTTGAAAACGGGTGCCGTGACACGGGTCACGACACGGCCGTGTGGAGCGAGACACGGCCGTGTCAAAGGCCGTGTCGAAGGCCGTGTCAGGAGCCGTGTGCTGGTTTTCGAATCGATCGAGACGGCGAATGGCTAACACGACCATGCACACGGCCGTGTTGCAACCCGTGTTCGGCCCAGATTTTCTAATTTGGGTTCCGATCGTGGCCGTTCGTTCTTTTCCTTGGAAGATCCAACGGTGGGGGGCCTCCCTGGGCAGTTTAAGGCCGGGAATAGGGTTCCAAACCCTCATTCCCCATTTTATTTTATCTCTCTAAGTTCTAGAGAGAAGGGAGAGCAAGGAGGCCAA
Source organism: Platanthera zijinensis (assembly GCA_039513925.1). Lineage (NCBI taxonomy): Eukaryota > Viridiplantae > Streptophyta > Magnoliopsida > Asparagales > Orchidaceae > Platanthera > Platanthera zijinensis. The sequence continues at coordinate 90,610,171 of CM077097.1, forward strand.
GTTCCGGCCGCCGGCGAAGCTTCGGAGGTCCGTTTCGCGAGCGGAGTTCAGATCCGCGAAGGTGGGAGCGTTGCGGTGGTGTTCAACCGAGCAAATCTTCTCCATGGCTAGGAAGAGGGGACGGAAGGTAACGACACTTCTCCTCTCGGTTTTTAGGATTTAGGATGCATGAATAGCATCCCCTTCCTTTCGTATTTTGAGCGCCGAATCTCTCAAATGAGAGGGATTCGTGTAGCGGTTCAAGAGGAACCTCCGGGTTGAGTATGTTCATCCCAGCATGCTTGCATTAGAGATCCGCTCCGTTAGCGGATTAGGCATTGTGGGTGAAGCCGTGGTCGCGACCGATATTCCGACCCGGTGATGTTGCATAGCGAGCTTCAGTAGAAAATCCGTTGCGGCAATACGCCGTTGTATGTATGCGTTTTTCCCCTTTTGTTTGAGTGAGTACTCGCAGTCAGAACCGAGCAAGGTTAGCTCCGCTTTGTGCGGTAGATGGTTTCCTTGGAGCGCGGGAAAGATGCGGTACGAATGGTAATTGGGATGGGGAAACCTTGTTTTGTGCTGGGCAAAGGTGCGGCTAGGTCTCCGTGGTCAGCTAGCTATCCCGTGACGCGCAAGTCATGTGGGGAAAGTGTCCCGGCGAGACTAGCCCTTGTGTGAGACTGACGAGAATGCCGAGCGGAGGGCAAGCTCGGGCAATGTGGCCATGAGCGGGTGGGGTCCAGCAAGGCTTCTTAGAATCGGTCAGTGTGAGACGGAACCCTGACGTGCGACGTCAGAATATGCGGGCAAGCCCGGGGTTTAAGACCCATGTGCGGGTGGGGCCATTGCAAGGTTTCGTGTGACGGCCTGTGTGCCGTTGGGGACATGGTGTTTCCCTTTTGTTTGCGGCTTTAAGCCAATGGGAAAACGGAAGTACCCAATGTTTGATGTTGTGCTAGATGCATACGAGCTAGGGTGCCTTGGGTGAAACCCGGGCTGCATTCATGTTGCATAGTAGGCCCCTTTTACTTTGTACAAAACATAGAGAACATGTATGTTGTATGAGACATCCAAGCCTGTTTACCGCTTTAATATATATGCTCTTTTGGTATACGAAGTGTTAACTTGCAGGTGGAGTGGTACCCCGGGGTCTGTTAGGGACGGCCGGGAGGAGATGTGTTTGTTACACAGTAGAGGTCAGCCTTTGCTGACCCACGTTACTTCAAATCCTTACAGGGCAAGGATCGCATGTAGGAGCTAGCGCGCCGGGCGAAAAGCCCTAAGCCTCATGAAGTGTTGCTATGCTTGGCTAGTTTCTTTTCCTTGTTTTGCTGATGTTGTTTGATCATGTCCGACTTGCATGCCGAGGTAGCCTAGGAGTGCTTGGCACTTTTATATTTTTTGGACTTATATTGTGTAAGGCCTTAAGGCCATATCGATACTCTATTGTTAGTGGATAACTTCTGTCTTTTAGTTTTATGTTTCCGCTGTGTTTGTCTGGAGTTTTGAGTTTGGGTAGTTTCATATCATCTTTTAATACTAAAGCTGTGGTGTCCGTATGTTGTGGGGCCCTGGCCGGACCCATATTATATGGTCCTTTACAGGGGAGGTGTTACAATTTGGTATCAGAGCCAGGTTTGCGTTCCAAGGAGAAGTTTCGCGGTCAAAAGTATGAGTCGAGTCGCGTATAAGAAGTTATCCACATAGGAGTATCGCGGGACCATGAGTGTCCTTGTGTTCGAGTATTGCGATTAGAGACTGATTTGCGTTTTCTTGCTTGTGTTTAGAGTGCAAGCAACGAGGCTGGGACCTCGAGGCCAAGAGAGGAGCTCTCGGCAAGTAGTGCGACCGCGCAAGGTCCGCTAGGGATGGGGGTCACACCGACCGAATTTTGCCGCATGCTTGCAGAAGCGATGGTGGCGGCCCAAGCTGCAGCGACAGCATAGGTAGCAGCTCCCGTTGCTCAGGTAGCAACTCCTGCTACCCCGATCACGGCAGCGATCGTGCAGGTTGAGGAGGCCAGGCGGGCGGAGCCGCAGGCCGAGAGAGTGGTTGTCGGGCATGGGGACCGGCAAATGAAGTACTTTTTGAGTTTCCACCCTCCAACCTTCAAGGGAATCGGCACGCCCACAGATGCAGAGGATTGGTGGGCTAGGATCAGGAGCTTCTGAGGGCGGCAGAGGCGCCAGATGAGAAAAAGGCAGAGTTCGCAGCCTTTATGTTGGAGGGAGATGCCAAGTTATGGTGGGTGAGCCACAGTGGTCGGCAGTTCCCAGGACGCACACCGTCCATCGAGGAGTTTGAGAATGCCTTTCTGAAGAAGTACATTCCCGCATCAACAAGGTTAGCCCTCCAGAGGCAGTTTCTACATCTTGTTCAGCGAGACAAGACATTGGATGAGTATGTTTAGGAATTTACTCGATTGGGTCGTTATGCGGGGATGACCATGGCGGACGATGAAGAGAGGGACAATCTCTTCTACCATGGATTGAGGGAGAATCTAAGACAACCCCTCATATCGATGAAGCGTGCGGGCTTCAACGAATTGGTGGAGGCGGCCCGAATTTTGGAGAGCGATATGGAGCGATCCCAGCGCCGAAAGGGTTTCACACCCAAGCAGGGGGAAGAGAATAAGTCGGCTCAGTCCCATGGAAAGGCGGAAGGGAGCCGATGGAAGAAGAAGCCTCCCCCATTTAAGTCGGGCGAGAAAAGTAATTGGACGTCCGGAGGGTCACGCCCTAAGGGACCGCAGACGTGTTACAGTTGTGGCAAGCCAGGCCACATAGCAAGATTTTGTACCCAAGGGGGCGCTGAGCAAGAGCCAAGGCAGGAGCAGACTGTGTGCTCCGGCCCCAGTGCCGCAGAGAAAGGGAAGATGGCAGAGTCGAGTGCTTCCCGGTTTCAACCAGTGCAGCCAAGGGCCTACAACCTTGGGCAGCAGGAAGCAATCTGACAACCCAATGTGGTGACAGGTACGAGAATTCAACCTGCACCTTAGATTTCTTCCTTTCAAGCTTTTTATGTTTGTTGCATGGGTGTAGGCTTTGTAGTGGTATCAGGGTACCCCGCTAGGGTACTTTTCGATACGGGGGCGTCACACTCCTTCCTTGCGGAAAGTTTCATCCGGAGGATTGGAGTTGAGTCCTTCTCAACGGACTCAGAGTTGAAGGTGCGCATGCCAAATGGGTCATCTATGACTACCAGGGCTAGAGGCCGGATTTGTTGGAGTCTTGAGGGGGTCGACTTTGCGTTGGTAGCGGCGATCTTGCCATTGTCTGAGTTCGATGTGATCTTGGGGATGGACTGGCTAGCGGAGCAGCGTGCCAGTATCGACTGCTTGTCCAAGGTGGTAACCCTGAGGGGCGTGGGGCAAGTGGAAGTCAAGTTTGAGGGCCTGCATGGAGTGGCCTGTTCCCTAGTTTCGGCACTTCAACTAGTGCGAGCTGTTAACCAGGGAGGTGTAGCTCTAGTAGCGTTGTTGGAGGTTAGCCTTTCCAGGCTGTCTCTTGGGGAAGTGCCCGTGGTGGCGGAGTTTGGAGTTGTTTTTCCCGAGGAGCTACCGGGAGCACCTCCTCGGCGGGAGATTGATTTCTCCATCGAGTTAGTGCCCGAGGCTAGACCGGTGTCACGTCCACCATTTAGGATGGCACCAAAGGAGTTGGCCGAGCTCAAGGTTCAGTTGCAGGAGCTTTTGGAACAAGTGTATATCAGACCCAGCTCTTCACCGTGGAGTGCGCCAGTGTTATTCGTAAAGAAAAAGGATGGTAGTATGCGTTTGTGCATAGACTATCGAGAGTTGAACAAATTGACAATCAAGAACAAGTATCCGATTCCTCGGATAGACGACCTTTTTGACCAGTTGGTGGGGTCGGTGGTGTACTCCAAGTTGGACCTAAAGTCCGGATATTATCAGTTGCGGATTCGTGACGAAGACATACCCAAGACAGCGTTTGGTACGAGATATGGTCATTTTGAGTTCTCGGTGATGCCGTTCGGGTTGACGAACGCGCCGTCCGTGTTCATGGACTTGATGAACCGAGTGTTTCGCGAATACTTGGACAGGTTCGTCGTCGTTTTTATTGATGACATTTTGGTGTATTCCAAGTCGGAAGCGGAGCACGAGGTGCACTTGAGGACAGTGTTGCAAGTATTGAGAGAGAACCAGCTCTATGCGAAGTTATCCAAGTGCGAGTTTTGTTTGGAGAAGGTGGCGTTTTTAGGCCATGTGATTAGTGGGGATGGGGTGGCGGTAGATCCAACGAAAGTGAAAGCCATCAGAGATTGGCCAGTTTTGAGGACTGTGGCGGAAGTCCGGAGCTTTCTTGGACTAGCCGGGTACTATCGAAGGTTTGTGGAAAACTTTTCGCGGATAGCTCTACCCCTCACTTCGCTAACTCGCAAGGATCAGAAGTTCGTGTGGACTCAAGAGTGCAGTTAGGCGTTTGAAACCCTGAAGGAGAGGCTGATGATGGCATCGATCCTAAGTCTACCAAAGGGGACCGAAGGATTTCAGATTTTCAGCGACGCATCCGGATGCAGTTTAGAGTGCGTGTTGGTGCAGCACGGCAGTGTGATAGCTTTTGGGTCGAGGCAGCTGAAGTCTCATGAGAGAAATTACCCCGTCCATGATCTGGAATTGGCGGCGGTAATTTTTGCTTTGAAGCTGTGGAGGCACTACGTTTACGGTGCGAAGGTGGAGATCTTCACGGACTACAAGAGCCTGAAGTATCTCCTGGATCAGAAGGACCTAAATATGCGGCAGCGCAGGTGGGTCGAGTTCCTTGGGGACTACGAGGTGGCGATTCAGTACACGCCAGGAAAAGCCAATGTGGTGGCGGATGCTTTGAGTAGGAAATACTCGGGGCAAGGAAATTGGATTGAAGCTCACGATGAGCGGTTAAGGCGGGACTGGGAGTCCCTTGGTTTGGAATGTGTGGCAAGAGGCGAGTCTAGCGTGGCTCGGCTAAATTGGATTGAGATGCAGAATGACTTATGCGATCGTATTCGGGAAGCGACCCGTGTGGATGAGGAGTTCCAACCCTTCGTGGAGGAAGCTCTCAAGGGCGAGGGTAGCGCCTGGGAGATGGTCGATGGGGTTCTGAGGAAGGGCGGAAGGATTTGCGTACCGCAGTTCGGCAAGCTCCGCGAGGAGTTGATGTATGAGGCCCACTTCACTAAGTACTCCGTTCACCCGGGTGGTACAAAGATGTACGTGGATTTGAAGAAGTCCTATTGGTGGCCTGGGATGAAGCAGGATGTAGCTTTGTGTGTGAGTCGGTGCCAAACTTGTGCCTTAGTGAAGGCCGAGTGTCAGAAGCCGGGCGGGTTCTTGAAGCCTCTTCCAATCCCCGAGTGGAAATTTGAGGACATCTCCATGGATTTTGTGCATGGGTTGCCTAAATCGCAGCAAGGCAATGATGCCATTTGGGTGATTGTAGACCGCTTGACCAAAGTGGCACATTTCATCCCAAACCGGAAGGAGGACGGTGTGGAAAAGTTGGTGGAGTTGTACGTCCACAATATTGTGCGACTTCATGGGATTCCGAAGAGTATAGTCAGCGACCGGGATGGACGTTTCACGTCTAAGGATTGGCGGTTGGTGCAGAAGAGCTTGGGCACAAAACTCAAGTTCAGTACGACTTTTCATCCTCAAACCGATGGGCAAACTGAGAGAACGAACCGTACTTTGGAAGATATGCTTCGGCAAGAAGTGGGAGGATCACCTCTTCATGGTGGAGTTTGCGTATAACAATAGCTACCAAGCTAGTATCAAGATGGCGCCATATGAATCTCTTTATGGGAGGCGGTGTCGAACACCGATGTCTTGGACAGAGGCGGGAGACACAAAGCTTTTGGGGAAAGAAGTGGTAGCCGATGCTAGTGAGCTAGTGCGGACCATCCAAGAGCGCATGAAGGTAGCTCAAGATCGGCAGTCGAAGTATTTCAATGCTCGCCACAGACATGTGGAATTCGCGGTAGGCGACTGGTTGTATCTTAAGATCAAGCCGTTCAAAGGCGTTTCACGAATTTGCCGACTCAAGAAGCTGAGTCCGAGATTTTTGGGACCATTCAAGGTCATCGAGCGAGTGAGAGAGGCAGCGTACCGGCTGGCGTTGTCCACGGAGCTAAGTGGATTGCATGACATTTTTCACGTCTCCGTCTTGAGGAAAGCCTTGTTAGAGGCCAGCGTGGTGATTGAACCGGCGGCGGTGCCGGTAGAGGAAGACTTGAGGACGCGAGTACGTCCTGTCGGGATAGAAGATTCGGAGGTTCGGCAACTGCGGAACAAGGAGGTCCGACTCGTAAAGGTCCGTTGGGACAATTGTGGCTGCGAGGAGCTCTCATGGGAGCGAGAGCAGGCCATGCTGGAGGAGTACCCCGAGCTTTTCTCCTCAGGTATCGTTTAAAATTTGTGTTCTTTCCATGTTTTAAATTTCGGGACGAAATTCTTTTAGGGGGGGGGGGGGAGAATTGTAACGCCCCAAAATGTTGTAGGAGCGACGGGGATCGCTTTTGGCCAAGACAGTTTTTTTTGAGCAGGTGACACGGGTCCCGACACGGCCGTGTCGGAGGCCTTGTCGGCCGTGTCGAGCTGGCCGTGTGGTCGACCATGTTAAGGTCGACGATCGTCGGGTATGGAACACGGCCAGGCACACGGCCGTGTCCCAGGCCGTGTAGCATCGGGTCGTTTCGAACTTTCTGAGGTATTGCACACGGGGCATGACACGGGTCTGTACACGGCCGTGTCCCAGGTGACACGGGCGTGTCAGGGGCCGTGTCAGAGGCCGTGTAATTCTCTGACTGAAAATGTTGAAAACGGGTGCCGTGACACGGGTCATGACACGGCCGTGTGGAGCGAGATACGACCGTGTCGAAGGCCGTGTCGAAGGCTGTGTCAGGAGCCGTGTGCTGGTTTTCGAATCGATCGAGATGGCGAATGGCTAACACGGCCATGCATACGGCCGTGTTGCAACCCGTGTTCGGCCCAGATTTTCTAATTTGGGTTCCGATCGTGGCCGTTCATTCTTTTCCTTGGAAGATCCAACGGTGGGGGGCCTCCCTGGGCGGTTTAAGGCCGGGAATAGGGTTCCAAACCCTCATTTCCCATTTTCTTTTATCTTTCTAAGTTCTAGAGAGAAGGGAGAGCAAGGAGGCCAAGTTCCGGCCGCCGGCAAGCTTCGGAGGTCCGTTTCGCGAGCGGAGTTCAGATCCGCGAAGGTGGGAGCGTTGTGGCGGTGTTCAACCGAGCAAATCTTCTCCATGGCTAGGAAGAGGGGACGGATGGTAACGACACTTCTCCTCTCGATTTTTAGGATTTAGGATGCATGAATAGCATCCCCTTCCTTTCGTATTTTGAGCGCCGAATCTCTCAAATGAGAGGGATTCGTGTAGCGGTTCAAGAGGAACCTTCGGGTTGAGTATGTTCATCCCGGCATGCTTGCATTAGAGACCCGCTCCGTTAGCGGATTAGGCATTGTGGGTGAAGACGTGGTCGCGACCGATAGTCCGACCCGGTGATGTTGCATAGCGAGCTTCGGTAGAAAATCCGTTGCGGCAATACGCCGTTGTATGTATGCGTTTTTCCCCTTTTGTTTGAGTGAGTACTCGCAGTCAGAACCAGACAAGGTTAGCTCCGCTTTGTGCGGTAGATGGTTTCCTTGGAGCGCTGGAAAGATGCGGTACGAATGGTAATTGGGATGGGGAAACCTTGTTTTGTGCTGGGCAAAGGTGCGGCTAGGTCTCCGTGGTCGGCTGGCTATCCCGTGACGCGCAAGTCATATGGGGAAAGTGTCCCGGCGAGACTAGCCCTTGTGTGAGACTGACGAGAATGCCGAGCGGAGGGTAAGCCCGGGCAATGTGGCCATGAGCGGGTGGGGTCCAGCAAGGCTTCTTAGAATCGGTCAGTGTGAGACGGAACCCTGATGTGCGACGTCAGAATATGCGGGCAAGCCCGGGGTTTAAGACCCATGTGCGGGTGGGGCCATTGCAAGGTTTTGTGTGACGGCCTGTGTGTCGTTGGGGACATGGTGTTTCTCTTTTGTTTGCGGCTTTAAGCCAATGGGGAAACGGAAGTACCCAATGTTTGATGTTGTACTAGATGCATACGAGCTAGGGTGCCTTGGGTGAAACCCGAGTTGCATTCATGTTGCATAGTAGGCCCCTTTTACTTTGTACAAAACATATAGAACATGTATGCTGTATGAGACATCCAAGCCTGTTTACCGCTTTAATATATATGCTCTTTTGGTATACGAAGTGTTAACTTGCAGGTGGAGTGGTACCCCGGGGTCCGTTAGGGACGGCCGGGAGGAGATTTGTTTGTTACACAGTAGAGGTCAGCCTTTGCTGACCCACGTTACTTCAAATCCTTACAGGGCAAGGATCGCATGCAGGAGCTAGCGCGCCGGGCGAAAAGCCCTAAGCCTCATGAAGTGTTGCTGTGCTTGGCTAGTTTCTTTTCCTTGTTTTGCTGATGTTGTTTGATCATGTCCGGCTTGCATGCCGAGGTAGCCTAGGAGTGCTTGGCACTTTTATATTTTTTGGACTTATATTGTGTAAGGCCTTAAGGCCATTTCGATACTCTATTGTTAGTGGATAACTTCTGTCTTTTAGTTTTATGTTTCCGCTGTGTTTGTCTGGAGTTTTGAGTTTGGGTAGTTTCATATCATCTTTTAATACTAAAGCTGTGGTGTCCGTATGTTGTGGGGCCCCGGCCGGACCCATATTATATGGTCCTTTACAGGGGAGGTGTTACAGCCTCGGCCGGCTTCTGAACTTCCTTCACTTCCTCCTTCTGGGCGCAACTCTCCTCCACCTCCATCTCCTCCGGGACAACCCCCTGCTCTGCCTCCTCCATCCTCTGCCCCATCTCTTCAGCACCCTCCTGCCATGAGATGGGAGTTTACGACGGTGACATAGCACTCCCTTGCCATCTTAGGGTCTCCGCGGACCCGGACCTGGACCCCCTCGACATTGAACTTCAGGCATTGGTGAAAGGACGAGGGGACGCAGCGGAAGGCGCTGATGAGGGGCCTCCCGAAGATGGCGCTGTAGCTGCTAGGGGCATCCACAATGACGAACTTGCAATTGTGGGACTGCCCTCCCAGAGAGACTTGGAGTCCTACCCCTCCTTCGACTTCCTTCCTCTCCCCCGATAAGCCAAACAGGGGCCCATCTGAGGCCAACACCCTCCTGGCCTCCACCTTCATCGCGTCAAATACCTTCTTGAAGATGACGTTGACTGAGCTCCCGTTGTCGATGGGGATCCGAGAGGCGGTGAAATCTTCGATGGCCGTCTGGATGACCAGCGCATCGCAAAAGGGGTCTTCGTGACCTGGCATGTCCTTGACCGTGAAGGTGATTCTTTCTTCCGGTGGCGGGGTCTGGGATGTGGAGCCAACGCTCCGTCGGTACATGGTGTGGAGGCTCGCCTTACGGGAAGCCTCGATCCCCGCCCCCCTGGATTGCTTTGATCCCTCCCCGGGTTCCCACATCTTCCCGGTCTTTGCACATGTCCTCCTCTGCCCGAGGCAGGACCTCCTCAATCCACAACCCTTGGCGGTCTTGTTGTTGTTGCTGCTCCCTATTTCCTCTCATCTCGAGGAACTCCAGGCACGTGGCCGTGGTGTGCCCTTCCTCCCGATGGAAGTCACAGTAGGGTAACTCCACCCTAACCTCCCTTTTTCTCCTCCGCGTTGCTCTTCTCCTCTCCCCCATGGATATGGCCATAGCCTCCTCTTGATCGGGGAGGGGTGGCCTCTGGCCCTGCCTCCCACCTGGAGGGTAGAAATGGCACTGTCCTCCTTGGTGGTTGTCCCCTCCGCGGAACCCTCTCCTCGCCCCCTGCTCTTGCCATTCGGGCCTCCACCCTAGCCAATGATTCGGCTCCTGGCGCCCCCACCTGGGATGCTGCTATGGCTGCTCCCTCTGCCGGGGCTCAGCTCTTCTTTCCTCCTGACCGATCCTCGAGCATCCCCAGGGTGGCGAGAGGGGGAGGGGGTGGCGAGTCGGTCCTGTCTGATCCTTGCCCTTCTCCTCCAGTCATTGAGCTCGCTGAAGGTTTTCTGTGTTGACCACTATCCACGCTCACCGCACCAAAAAATGTTGAAACCAAAAATCGGTCTCTTGTGGAGTTCACCCTTGGGGAAGGGGTAGTCGCACACCTACTTAGCTCCTGTAAGAAAAACAACAAGGAAAAGAGAGCAAGGACTAGACCAAGGGCCCGACGCGGAGGTCCCACCACACAACCGGAGGATCACTGAGCGCTTCCCCTCCTTAGCCAAATGCCGGGCTAAGGTACCTCAGAAGGCACTAGAGAACCGGGAGACAAGTAAGCATGCCCTTCTGAGGTACCCCTTGTGTCCTATTAATAGGATTCTGAAGGTGATCTGAAAATAACTAACCTATGCTGTCCTGAAATTACCAAAAGCTCCTTGGGCTGGCCTGCCAACAACCAAACTCCGCTGTTCTAGCTGGCTAGGGGCAGGCCCATAGGGGCAGAATGGTAAGGAATTCTCCCCACTGGGGACTGGGCGAGTAGCCCTTCAATGCCTTTACTCGGCCGGGGATGCGGGCCAGGGCTGGCTCGCCTAGAGGACACGGGTTAGAGACAACCCGCTTGGAAGGCGCGGGCCGAGGCTGACCCTCCTGAGAGGACGCTTGTCAGAGTATGATCGGGGGCCGACCCTCCTAGGAGAGGCGGGCAGGGCTGACTCGCCTCAGAGGCGCGGGTTAGAGGGTGACCGGGGGCCGACCCGCCTAGGAGAGGCGAGCAGGGCTGACCCGCCTCAGAGGCGCAGGTCGGAGGGAGACCCGCCTAGGAGGGCGTGGGCCAGGCTGGCCCGCCTGGGTGACCCTTGGAGGCGCGGGCCGGGGTCCACCCGCTTGCTTGCCTTAGCCCCTTCGACGAACACGGGGTTGTACAGTTATGAAATAAAAAAAGGATGATTAAACTATAATTAAAAGGCTAGTACATGATCTCGAATCACCTTGGAATGAAAATGACTAAAAATAGATAAAGCTCTAATTCTCTTTAACAAAAATGCTTTGGCCGTGGAGGTTCCATAAATATGAACGCATCTCTTTCAAGGCTACGCCCAACTGAGTTTTGGTTGATCGACTGAACTTTCATTCTATAATTGAAACCCCAAAAACTCCCTTTATGTAGTGAACCCCTTTATTGGATTTGACTCCAATTTGGGAAATTTATGTCATTGTCTATCAAGGATTACATTCAACTCCCTTTACATGTGAGTTATCAATCTGTACGCATGATCCTTATGGCTACTAGAGTATGGAAACAAAAGAGAAAATCATATATTGATGATATGACCTCTGTAGAAATTAATCATGGGTAAATCCTAAACATTCGTTAAAAGAGAAAGCTAAAGTACATATTAAGAAAAGGAGTTCATTTCAATCCTTTGATCATTTCGATCAAGCACTAAACAAATTTTAGTTACTCATACTAATAGAGGAAATTAAAATCATATAAAGAGTATGCATAATAAGATAGAAAGAGAGTAAAGGAAGAACCAATGATTTATTTCTTTATTAAGTGAAATTACAAGAACAAAAGGTGCATAAAGAGATCATAATCAAAAGAATGCAAGGAAATTACAAGTAGGCTAAATAAACAAAGAGTTCAAAAGAAAGAAGTGCAAGAAATAAAAATTAAATTTCAAGAACCTCAAGGCAATAAAAACATTAAGCTAAGCACTCAAAAATAAACTCCCAAACATCTCTCTAGAATGCTAAAATGAGCTAGAAAGCATTGTGTGTGAAATGAGAGGGGGAAGTCTCTTCTAATTGGCCTGGGAGGTACCGTGGGCAGTAGCCGGGATAAGGTGTGAAGGTGTCCAACAGATTTGACATGGAATTATAGCCGATGGCTTGTCAGAAGAGCTATCGCCGATGGTAGCTCACTACTATCGGCGGTTGTAAAAACCAGCCAACTGTGAGGTTTTAGCAATGGAGGATCTAGGGCAAGGCCGGAGGGGTTTGGGCCTTAATTTGGAGGAGCTTTGGGACTTTAATTTCTTCATGCATTCATCCCAGTAATACGGTAAACTTGATATATAAGTCAGCACGCCCTAACTGAGGGTGTGTTCTTTAGGGTTTTACCAAAATGCTCCAAGAACCTACAAAATAGTGAAATAAGCATAATTAGGGCAAACTTATAAAACAATATTATTTAAACAGTAAAATCAACAGTATATATTTATATTAGATTATTTAGATTTTTTTATTAATAATTTAAATTAAATTTTACATCATTAAATTTCCCCCAAACTTGTTATTTTGCTTGTCCTCATGCAAAGACATACGAGCTAGCAAAGATTTAAAAAAGGACTAACCAAACAAATTGGCTATGGAAAATATGAGTACGATGCAAAATTAAGTTATAGAAATTATGGAAACAAAACTAAACATTCTTACTTAGTCCTGGCATAAAAAATTTACAATTTTCACTAGCATAAAAATAAATCATCCCATGTTTTAAGAAAAATTAAAAAAATTAGTAATGTGATGAATGAAAAGAATATTGAGTTGCTACTAAAATGTAGGAGACATTTTATAATCATATCAATCTAAATCAAAGATCAAAACTACTACCTAAAAACTTACTCAATTTACTTTCTCACTACCGTAATAAAGATAAACCTTGGAAGCATGAATCAAAAGAACTTTCATTAGGTGTAGATTTTTGGCTTAGCTTTTAAGAGTGCAGAGTTCAAAAGATAAACAAGAAGGGTAAAGCACACTTAAAACAAAAAAGAAGAGCTTTGCAAAGAAATTATTGCTAGAAAATAAAATTTAGACAACCCAAGTAATTTTGCAATATAAAGTTGGGGTTAAAATAACATTCATAATCAGTTTTTTCATTATATATATATGTTCTTCCTTATTTTGAAGCAATTGAGTTTTTCCTTTTTTTTTCTTATTTTGTAGCAATTGAGATATAATACAAATCCCTGCATTTTCACAAAATGTATTGCACACAAGCGACAAATAAAGCTCAATAAGTTTTATTTGTGCAAAACGAGTAAGCTATATGGCTTTGGTGAAAAACAAGTGAGGCTTATAAAAAGAAAATGGAAAAGGCATGCACAACTTGGATAATAATGATTAAGAATTTAAGGTTCATGACGCAAAAGCTCAAACTAATCAAAAAGTTGCCTAGATCATATTCATGCTCTTAAGTCCACTTAAAGCAAAGTATTAAAAAATTCAAGAGATGCAAATTCCAGATAAAAAATAAAGACAATTGACTATTCATGAAAAAAATGAAGAAAATAAGCATCTAAATTGTTTTGCATCTACTATACTTAACACTAATCAATGATTTTAAAGATTTTTATTAGAGAAAACACGGGATGGTAGATTTTATAAAAGTGAAAATCATAAAAAAAATTCTATGAAAAAGTGCAAATATTTATGAAATTTTTTCAATAAAAACATGTTATCTTATTTAGAAACACTACATGAGTCAACATATTACTCATGAAACATAGATAAAATGAACATTATATTATTTATTTTAACTAAAGAAGTACTTAAATGATTAAAAATAAGAAAATGCAAAGTTATGAGGTATTAAATGATTTAGCAAAAATTAACTCAAATTATTAATAATTTTATATAAGTTTTATGCAATATTTTTTTATTATATTTTTGTTTTGTAAGTGCTAAAGAGAAAGAAAAAAAAGAAAAATATTGTATTTTTTTTGGATTTTATAGTTTTTTTTTCTTCTTTTTAGATTAATGAACTATACCCTCATACTTAAAGTTAAACATTGTCCCCAATATTTAAAACAAAGTATGAAGTAATAAAATTGAAATAAAAGAAGAAGAGAGGAAAGACGGCATCCCTGATGGTGCAGTCGGGTAGGCTAGATGGAACCTTGTACAAACATGGTAAAACAAAATAACAAATGATAATAAAAAGATAATTTTGGGGGTGCCTCTCAAAAATGCTTTATTTATCGTCGCATAGCATAACTAATTGGCATGGAAGATTATATGGTTAGGGTCTCTATATTGGTGGCCAAAGTATCATTTGAAAAATAAATTTTAGTCGATGGTCGTTCACTTTAAAGGGGCCGAATTCTAAGTGGGAAATAAGAACGGTCCTGTATAGCCAAACCTCTTTGACAACCAATGGGCCAGACCATCATGATTTTTAATTTACCCGGAAAAAGACGAAGGCGTGAGTTGTAAAGAAGGACGAGATCGCCCTGTGAAAAACATTAAAGAAATTTAATATTTTTATCATGATAGAACTTTTAGCGCTCCTTATAAAACCTATTATTTTCATAGGCATTAACATGCCATTCATTTAGTTCATTTACTTGGAATTTTCTTTGCTCAGAGGCCAAAGTTGAATCAAGATTAATGAATTTCAGTGCCCAATAAGCACGATGCTCTAACTCAATCGGAAGGTGGCATGCTTTTCTATAGACTAACCAGTATATTGTACAATTGATGGTAGTCTTATACGCCATTTGATAAGCTCATAGAGCATCATCGAGCTTCAATGACCAGTCAATCCTATTAATGGAGACAGACTTTTCCAAAATCCGCTTTAGCTCGCGGTTCACCACATCAACTTGGCCACTAGTTTGTGGGTGATAGGCAGTGGAGAGTTTGTGTGTAACGCCATATTTTGCTAAAATTTTAGCCAATTGGTTGTTATAGAAGTGTGTGCCCCTCTCACTAACTATAGCGCGGGGTGTGCCAAAATGAGAGATTAATTTCTTTAAAATTTTACAATGACTCTCGCACCATTAGTAGAGAGAGCTCGCGCTTCTGCCAACCTTGACACATTATCGACCATAATGAGAATACATTTATTATTAAATGATGGAGGGAGAGGACCATCAAAATTGATACCCCAAAAAATGAATATTTCACAATCCAAAAAAAGAGTTTTGGGGCATTTCGTCTCGACGAGATATTTTGGCAGTTGTCGCATCCACTCACAAAAGAGTGAGCATCCTTAAAGATCGAGGGTCAGTTGAAATCAACCTCTAGAACTATCTTTGTGGTCTGGTTTACTTAGTAATGTCTGTTGGTTGGTCCTTTATGGAAGTGCCGCAAAATTTGCAAGCTTTCCTCACTCAAAACACATCTTCTTACCACTTGATCCGTGTGGATATGAAATAAGAAGGGGTCCTCCAAAAAGTAGTTCTTCATGTAGAAAAAGAATTTATTCTTTTGTTGACTTGAAAAACCGTTTGGCAGGACCCGGGCTACTAGATAATTGGCCAAATCCGCAAACCAAGGGGTAAAAAAATTCATTAACTTTTGAAGGCAAGGAGGCACTCTTCGGGAAATTTGTCATCAAAGTCGGCCTCTAACAGTGTATCCGCAGTAGGGATATCTAAGCGCGAGAGATGATCAGCCACCAAGTTCTCTGTTGCTTTCTCTTCCAGGATCTCCAAGTCAAACTCTTGTAATAGTAGGATCCATCTTAATAATCGGGGTTTGGCGTCTGCCTTGTTAAGTAGGTACCTGAGGACAGAAGGATCAGTTTACACAATGAACTTTGAAAGAGTACTATAAGACCTAAACTTATCAAATACAAAAACAATTGCTAGAAGTTTTTTCTCTATAGTAGTGTAGTTGTCCTGTGTGGATGTGAGTGTCTTGCTTGCATAATAATGGGTGAAAATACTTGTTCACTCATTGACCTAACACTACGCCTACAACAATGTCACTTGCATTGCACATTATCTCGAATGGAAAAGACCAATCTGGTGCTACTAGAATTGGCGAGTTGATAAGCTTATCTTTTATAATACTAAAAGTAGATTAACATTCATTATCCAAAATGAAAGAAGACTCTTTTTCTAATAAGTGGGTTAACAGCTTTATAATTTTGGAAATAGTTTGTAAATCACTGATAAAAACACGTGTGACCAGGGAAACTTCTAATAGATTTTACATTTACGGGAGGGGAAAGTTTCTCAATCACCTTGATCTTGGCTTTATCATCGTCCATCCCTTTACTAGACCAACCTCTCTTGGACCATGAAATGACATTTTTCCCAATTGAGAGCAAGATTTATTTCTTCACAATATTGAAGAACACGATCAAGATTAGCTAAGCATGATTTAAAAGAATTTTCGAATATGAAAAAGTCATCCATGAAGACTTCCATCACATCCTCAACTAACTCATCAAAGATGGCCAACATACATCTTTGGAATTTAGCTGGAGCATTGCAAAGGCCAAACAACATCCTTCTGTAAGTGAAGGTGCCAAAGGGACAATTAAAGGTTGTTTTCTCCTTGTCCTCAGGTAAGATTGGGATTTGAAAATATCCAAATAAACCATGAGGAAAGCAATAGTAGGAGTGATCAGAAAGATGTTCTAATATTTGATCAATGAATGGCAATAGAAAGTAGTCTTTTGGGGTAGAATCATTTAATTTTCTATAGTCAATGCACACCCGCCAAACTGTAACAGTATGAGTTGGAATTAATTCATTATTCTCATTAATCACTACTGGAATACCACCTTTCTGTGGTATAACTTGCACGGGGCTAACCCATGGGCTATCTGAAATTGGGTAGATAATTCTCGCATCTAAATTCTTTATTACTTCAGCCTGAACAAAGTCTTTCATGTTGGGGTTAAGTCATCACTAAGGCTAGACAATGCAGCGAGAATTATCTTATAGTTATATTTTGTGTGTGCAGATGGAGGGGCTTATCCCATTATTATCTGATAGCTGTCAAGCTAGGGCTCGACGATGCCTATTTAAGATTTGAATTAATTCAAAAATATTTGAATCACTCAAAGTAGAAGAAATGATGACTGACAATTTAAAGACTTTTTCCAAAAAGACATATCCTAGGTGGTCCGGAAGTTACCTAAGCTCAAGAGTGGGTGGTACTTCATAAGAGGTTGCAATTTTAATATTCTCTAAGCTAATTGGCTCAAGAGGCAAAGACCGAGATAATTCCTTAAAACAAAATAATTTAGCAAGTTCTGCATCGTCATAAGATGTGGAAATAGAATTAGAAAGCAAAGAAAAATCTTCTACAAACAATGTGTCTAGATGAAAACAAGAATCATCATTTACTCAAGGATGACAAAGTCCTCCACTACCCTGAAGGAGGAACTTTACATTACTCATATCTATTATTGCACGGGAGGTGGCAAGGAAGGGGTGACTATAAGTCAAGCCTATGGGTAGTCAAACACCTAGGGGGTGAATAGGTGTGTTTTTTCCGTTTATAGTATTTAAAAAATTCTTTGACTATTAACTGAATTGCAGAAATGAAAACTCAGATCATAACACAAGTATAATCAGACCACAGTACACAGAACACCGAGATTTTATAGTGTTCCCCTATCTAGGGTACACACACTTCCCCCTTCTTCCTTACTAGCATTGTTCTAGATATGGTTATAGCTTCTCCTCTTCAACTCAGATCCAAAGATCCTACAGGCTCAGTTTCTGTAAAGAAACCTACACTCAGACTAGCTAGTCCTACCTCAGAGATTCTCCTAATCTCCTACCTCATGCCCTCACAAGAACCCTATCTTTGCCTTTATAAATTAGGCTTACAACACAATAATCCACTCAGATTACCTACCTCAGGTTTTTAAATAACCCTTCCTCAGCCATTATACACTAGGCTTACAACTCAGATATTAGATCTCCTACCCACTCAGATCACAAGGTGATCTTACAAAATTAAGAGGTACAATATAAAATTAATATATAGAAAAAAGAATTCTGCAATCTGACTTATCTATTAACACAGATTCTTCAATTCAGTAGTGATGAATGTCTTCTTGATAATCTTACTTGCTGAAAAGATTCTTTACTGGACCTATAATCTCTTTGAAGTTGATCGGCTTGATTTCCTTGAAGAAATTATAGATCATATCCAACTTGATCTTCAGATCAACCTAAAAAAGGGATCTGAATATTTTCTTGAACACCTTCGTCTTCTTCCTCTTTCTCGGAATGTCGCCCGGTTTGGACAGAAGAAATTAAAACGAGAAATTTTGATTGCTTGATTTGATCGATTCATGTCTTTCATTGAAGACAACCCCTTCTATTTATAGACTTTGTAGATGGCTTCTTTCTGGATGATGACATCAGCAACATACTTCAAATTCTTCCTTAAACTGTTTCTGTTGAAGTATCAGATTTCAATAGCTGACTTGACAGTTCTGAGTTGTCTTGACACGTTTGGTATTGACTCAGCACATTCTCTAAAACAGAAATGTCGAGATGTTCCAAATTTCTTGACACTTCTGTCGAGACATCTTAGCGGTCTCGACACAGTCCTACTTATAAGAATTCTTTATGTTAACTTGAAAATCTCGAGACAGTTGGATTGTCTCGACACAATTGTCTGCCTTGTGTCAACACTTCTATGCTTTATCCTTCCATTGTGTTGAGACAGTTGATTTGTCTCGATACAATTTTACTTAGAATAATTTGCAGTCTTCTCTGTGTCGATACAGTTGGATTGTCTCGACACGGACTTTATCTTTAAAGTGTCAAGATGGCTGACTTGTCTTAACCTTGCTAACTTGGTCTTCAATGTGTCGAGACAACCGATTTGTCCTGACACTGCTGTCTTGAATCTTCTATGTGTCGAGTTAGATGTACTATCTTGGCATTGCTGACTTAGTCTTTAGGGAGTTGAGACAACTGAATTATCTCGACACAGCTTCTACAAAGCTATTGACACAGTTGAAGTGTGTCGACACATTTGTGCTTGGCCATTGTTCTGCACTGCAAGCTGCACAATGTAGACTGTGCTGACTTTACTCAGAACATTTTCGACTTCACTCGACATTCTTATACTTAGACAATTTTCTCCACAATACTTGCACATGTAAACTCAACATACATCAAATACAAATTTGTGTATATCACTGAGTTGAAAGGGGGCTTATCCAAATCTGGTACATAATTCCCAATGTACCCAACAGTGACCAAGTATG
Source organism: Platanthera zijinensis (assembly GCA_039513925.1). Taxonomy (NCBI): domain Eukaryota; kingdom Viridiplantae; phylum Streptophyta; class Magnoliopsida; order Asparagales; family Orchidaceae; genus Platanthera; species Platanthera zijinensis. The sequence goes on from CM077097.1 coordinate 90,629,129, forward strand.
AGGGGTACTTTGGCATCCTCTTTAATGTCAAGGATGATAAAGTCCACTGGAAAGATGAACTCCTTGACTAGTACATCCTCTAGTACTACCCCTACCAGATACTTAACAAAATGATCTGCTAGTTGTATACTTATTTTTGTTGGGTTTGGATCACCCAATCCTAAATTACTAAATAAAGAGCAAGGAATCAGTTATATGCTAGCGCCCAAGTGGGCAAGAGTGTGCTTTACTAATAAATTGCCAAAGAGGCACTAGATAAAAAATCATCCCAGATTGTTTAATTTTTGAGATAATTTATTTAGTAAGGCTACCGAGCATTCTCCGTTGAGGAAAACATGCGAGATATCATCAAGTTTCTTTTTATTGGAGAGTAACTCCTTTAGATATCTTACGTATTTGGGCATTTGAGAGATTGCCTAGTAGGAGGGAACATTTACACGAATTTGCTTTAAAATTTCTAGGAATTTTTTGTATTGTTCCTCTACTCGCTCATTTTTAATTTTAGACGGATAAGAGGCACAGAAGTAGAAATATGTGGATATTTAAAAGCATTTGGAGAATTAGTAAATAAAATTTGGAGGGGTTAAAATAGAAACAGTTACCTCGAGCTCGACCTTATTTGGAGAGGTTACCTCCTTTCCATTGTGGAGGGTGAGGCCATTTGCATTCTCTCGTGGATTTTGCTCAGTGTTTCCTAGCAAAGCTCCATGTGGGCGCTCGACAATCATTTTAGAAAGATGGCCAGTTTGATTCTCTAAGTCCTTCACAGATCTGGTGAGATTTCGGAAGTTGGATTCATTCGCAGTAACATATTTAGAAAATACCTCTTCAAGTGAAGAGGTCAGTGGGGGATGGAAGAAAACTAGGTGGGTTCATATTAGGCATATGTTGGGCATTACATTGGTTACTCCATGAGAAATTTGTGTGATTCTTATAACCCAGATTATAAGCATTATAATACAGAGCGTTGTTCGGGTCAAAGGAATGCCGAGGAGGATTTCCCATGTAATCAATATGTTCTTCAATAAAATTATTATTATTATTTGCCCAAGAGAGAGCGATGAAGTAAGCAGACATCTCTGCCACTTGCTTGCTTAAACATTCAATCTGTAAGGCTAAATTAGTCGTCTAATCAACTTCATAAAGTCTGGCCGGCTTGTAAGGGCGTGATCAGGGCATGTTCTTCTGATAGGCATTCATGCACATTTCCTCAAAAATCTCTTGATTGGCCTCTGGGGTTTTATTATTAATAGTACCCATGGCGGTCGCATCAATCATTTGCCTTGTTTGAAAATTTTAGCCATTATAAAAAATTTGTACTTGTTGTCAAGTAGGTGCACGCTTGGGTGAGGGCATGCGTGCACCCAGGTATGTGAGTGTATGTACTTTGCACGTGCGTAGGAGGGTACGTATAAAGACCCAAAATGTGAAGTGACCCAAACGGATGCTAAAATTTAATCTAAATTGTTATACATCCCCTATGATGAACAAAATAAAGAAAATCAATGTCGATTGTGGACTATGTAACAATCAAATACCTCTTTAGAAGTTTGATAATTTCCTTTAATGAATTTCAAGTTTTATGTTTGAATAGTAATGTTTATAGTCTATTCATATATATGAGCTGGCAAATCAGTTTTGGGCTTCGTTTTATTGTGTGGTTAGCCGGTGACTGATATTAGGTTTTAGTGGACTGTTACAAGTGGTGATTGAGAAATGATATTGTGCTATTGGGCCAACATTATATTCAGTTGTCTCTTTTGGGTCTAGTTGAGGCGGTGGGAGAAATCAATAAAAGATATGTTCTGTGTTCTTATCTTTGCGGTTGCCGACTCTCACTCTCTCGGTTAGGGATCTCAAAAATAGTGATGTTCTTCCTTCTCTCTTCTCATCATCTCCCTCTCTTAACTCCACGAAATTACGGGATCCCTTGGCTGTGTTGGGATCAGAGGTTGGCAGGATTTTTGCTTGAGCTAGAGCAGTCGGGCTGGTTCTTAGCACTTGAATCGGTTCCTAGATTTCTTCTAACTTCACTGTAAGCATGTTTTCCTCTTAAGTCTCTGAGTTTTCTCCTTATTTAGAATGGATGCGGGCATGAGTCTTGTTAGGGTTTGTCCTTTTGTTGAAATTTATTGGTGGATCTGTTGGCCGGTCTGTTGGTTATCTTTACTATGATTTGACTATTGATTTCTTTACCTACGTGTGCAAATGTTTTGGGAGAACTATTATAGATTGCTGTTATTATTTTGTTGAAGTTTTAGTTGGCTGATATTTGAGGGATTTTAATTATTTTAGCCAACCACAACACATATGCTCCTCTTTTACATTATATTGAGAAATTTATAAAAGGTAGTACTTGATAAGCATGGCTGATTTTACACATTTATGCTTTATAGTTTCTACTCTACAGTCCAAGTAGTTATTGGAGAGTTTACAGTGCCAATTGGCCAGCTCTTTGATAGTCTTATAGAAGCTGATGTGGGTTTTTCTTCATGGCCGACTACTATTATTCAGAGTATGGAGTATTCATTAGGCTCTTCTTCGTAGGCTGCTAAGAAAAATGAGTTTTATAATTACTTTGCACTTATGCTTTATGGTTATGCAAACATAGAAGGTTAAGTAAGTAGCTTCCAAATGGTGTTAACATAATTGTCAACGTCGTAACTACAAAGAGGTGCAACCCGGATAGAAAAGTTCCTAATAAAACGATTTCTTAACACAGATATCGCGAAGGATGACATCTCTAGATAGGCGAGACAGTGTCATATCAAGATGTAAAAGGGAAGGAGTAACTGATGGTGAGAGCTACCTGTTTAATTTTATGCTTTATTGCCCTCTCTTACCTTATGAGCACTCTTATTATTCGAATGTCAAACTCATGATTACTCATATATGTGAACATGGATTAATTTTCTATCACTGATAATGATTACTCGCATATGTATGGACTTGTACAAAGTCAAACAGGCGATGAGCTTCTGAGGAGGTTAAGAAACAAACAAACACTAAGTATATTAATGAATTGTACAACAAACATAAATAAGAAAATGCATTGATGCATAGTAATGATAAGGGTATAACTGTACGTTAATGCGCATATAAAATACTGATGATTTGCCAAACCAGCCGGCCTAAGGGCATAAATGTGTGTTGTACGTACTTGTTTTGTATACTGATGACTCGAAAGGGTCGGGCCCAAAGACTGAAATATTGAATTATAGATACTGATACTGATACGTGGGCAGTTGCCTTTAACATTACCTAACGTAAAAGATAACATAAGAATGCATAGTTATAAAGTTACATCGACACGTTGTTACTGAACATGCGAATTGAAATAGTATTACAGTTACATTGCTTTCATGATTACAGTCACATAGCTTTCTTCTTACACTGACATTAGTATAGTTACATTCACATAGCTTTCTTCTTACACTGATACTAGTATAGAGCTACTGAATAATATTATCATATAACTGCTTATATGGTTTTATGACTACTAACATTATAGATATAATGTTGATACACAGTTTCAGTACATGTATGCAAAATGGTTAGTACAGATATATGATTTTAACATTGCTAAATATTTTACATTTGTTTATGTGTATAACAACTAAAGAGGTATTCACCTCACTTAGTCATATTTTTATGACTAAGCCCGCCACCATTTTTTGTTCAAGAACTTGACATGACTTTGCGTACATAAAGAAAAGTGAAGTTGATCATGGAAAGACCGAAAAGACTCAAGGAATTCTACAATTTATGAGGTACATCTTATTATGTGTTTTATTTTATACAAACTAGCCTTACTTCATCCTGGGACAACTGTCTTGAAAGTAGCTTAGATATAGAATTATGTGGGGTCTAAAATGTTGACCTCAAAATTGGTATCAGAGCCAGGTTTTCAAGAAGTTCGGTTATAGTGAGTATTGAATAATGACACATGATAAAACATTGAGAGGATCGAACATTGAAGAATAGTGTTCAAAATCGATCTGTATCAAAATAAAGCGAAGAGTACAAAAAGGAATTCACGACGAATGAAATGTTAGATGTTTACAGAGTATAAGAATAAGTAATTGAATTTTATACAGACATAAACAGACCTATATCTATGAGACTCCAAGTAGAAAGTGATATTTGTTTTCTGACATGAGGCATACTAATGAAATTACATGCTTCCAAATAGACATAATAGGAGATGAAAGATCATATAAGCATAACTGTCGAATTAAGTCTATAATGGTTGAACACGCAATGATGCGCAAATGACAAGCTCTAAATTATTTATTTTCAATAGAACCCTTGGTTGTAAGAAATGTTAACAAAATTTTAATATGAGATGTTATCATGATACGTCGCCTTGGTATCAAGTTATTATCTACATCGGAATAGGAAATGATGGATAGAAACTACGATAATCACGTGTTAGTGTTTAGTAAGATGAAGATAAATCAGATAAATGGTGAAAATTGTACGTGATAACAAAAATAATAAATTGTCATAATGAACATCGAACATTGAAAATGAAGCGAAGAATTGTAATGAAATATGACTTCAACATTGAATACATGATATTGCTTTTTGATAACAAAAGTTAAAATGTGAACATTGTGAGTTGAAATGAAAAGGTTCAAAGAACAAAAGTACACAAGTATATATTATTGGGTGTGAAAACCCAAATTGAAACAAAGAATGATAGGGTGATGTAGTATGGCATATAGGTCGGCAAGATAACTTTGTGAGAGCTCATATTGTACATTCATTAATATAATGTTGATGATGAAATTTTGATGTAATAAAATTGATACTGCTTAACTAAAGTGTCCCTTTTATGTGAAAAGCAAGATTGATCGAAGATTTACAATATAGTGATTCAAAAAAAAACAAACAGATTACATTCGGAGATATATGTGATATACGAATACAGATCAAAGTCCAACAAGTTATGTAAAATCGAAACGAAGAAAAATGAGTGAAGCTTATATATATTGCAAAAGTAGTTTGTGAAATAGTTAAACGGAAAATGAAGTATACAAACTGTGGTGTTAACGGAGTTATTCCAAAAGATTAAGAATACTGTGTTATAAAATTGTTAGAGTATATATTGATTCCTGTGTATCCAAACTGAAATTCAAAATAATGAACAGACCTATAATGTGATGTGTGATGACGATAAATTTGAACAGGGAAATAAAATGTGATAGCATAAGATGGGCATAATGAAATTTAATGTCATAAATATAAAAATTCTTCACTTACACTCAATGTATGGCATATGTAAGCATAGGAAAGGCATATGACGATAATCTGACTCAACACTCAATGCATAACATACGACATTGTTTTGCCTAAAGAGTTTCTAAAATTGAATGTGATAAAACAAGGACCTTGAACATACATAGTAAAATAGAATGGAGTTGTATTTATCAAGTTATTTGAATGAAAGATGGTAACAAAGGAATTTAATTACATGCATATACAATGTATGGTCTTGACAATAATGTTACGAAGACAACAATGTTATAAAAGGTTTAGAGTAAAAATAACAACAATAAATATTCCTAGTCAGTTCACTTTTATCTTGTAAGGTATATAGTATTGTGATAAAAAAGGGTTACGAATTAAAAGACATGTATTGACAGAGTGCTTCACATCAGAAGAAGTGTTATAGGTGCGAAAAGTTGGAACGAATGAACAGTATAAGTGAACAATAACAGAAGAAAGAACTATAAATGAGGTTGATGAAATGTGCTAATTGTTTCATGAAACATAACTATAATATTATAAATGCTTATAACAGTTTAAAAGTAATGCTTCTGAATGATGGAAAGGGACGATATTTCATGAAATCGTAATTAATGGCAAAAAGTGATTACGATGAGGATGATTCAACGACCCAAATGTGCTCATAAGAGTGAGCAAATCTAATCACTCATTTGTTATATCACATCAAGTTGAACTCCTGTTCGAATTGATATCGTGTCCTGTTTTCGAGGACGAAAATCTTTATAAGAGGGGACGAGTTTGAAACGGCCCAAAACATGAAGTGACCCAAACAGATACTAAAATTTAATCTAAATTGTTATACATCCCCTATGATGAACAAAATAAAGGAAATCAATGTCGATTGTGGACTATGTGACAATCAAATACCTCTTTAGAAGTTTGATAATTTCCTTTTATTAATTTCAAGTTTTATGTTTGAACTGTAATGTTTATAGTCTATTCATATATATATATGAGCTGGCAAATCGGTTTTGGGCTTGGTTTTATTGTGTGGGTGGTCGGTGACTGATATTGGGTTTTAGTGGAGTGTTACAAGTGGCGATTGAGAATTGATATTATGCTATTGGGCCAACATTCAGTTGTCTCTTACGGGTCTATTTGAGGCGGTGGGGAGAAATCAACAAAAAATATGTTCTGTGTTCTTATCTTTGCGGGTTTTGACTCTCACTCTCGCCGACTCTCATTCTCATTCACGTCGCGGTTAGGGATCCCAAAAATAGTGATGTTCTTCCTTCTCTCTTCTCCTCATCTCCATCTCTTAACTCCACGAAATTACGAGATCGATGGGCTGTGTTGGGATCAGAGGTTGGCACGATTTTTGCTTGAGCTAGAGCAGTTGGGTTGGTTCGTAGCACTTGAATCGGTGCCTAGATTTCTTCTAACTTCACTGTAAGCATATTTTTCCTCTTAAGTCTCTAAGTTTTCTCCTTATTTAGACTGGATACGGGCATGAGTCTTGTTAGGGTTTGTCCTTTTGGTTAAATTTATCGGTGGATCTGCTGGCCGGTCTATTGGTTATCTTCACTATGATTTGATTGTTGATTTCTTTACCTGCGTGTGCAAATGTTTTGGGAGAACTATTGTAGATTGCTGCTATTATTTTGTTTTAGTTTTAGTTGGCTGATATTTAAGGGATTTTGATTATTTTAGACAACCACAACACATCTGCTCCTCGTTTACATTATATTGATAAATTAATAACAGGTAGTACTTGATAAGCATGACTGATTTTACACAGTTATGCTTTATAGTTTCTACTCTACAGTCCAAGTAGTTATTGGAGAGTTTACAGTGCCTATTGGCCAGCTATTTGATTGTCCTATAGAAGCCGATGTGGGTTTTTATTCATGGACGACTACTATTATTCAGAGTATGGAGTATTCATTAGGCTCTTCTTCGTTGGCTGCTAAGCAAAATGAGTTTTATAATTACTTTGAACTTATTTTTTATGGTTACGCAAGCATAGAAGGTTAAGTAAGTAGCTTCCAAATGATGTTAACATAATTGTCAATATCATAACTATAAAGAGGTGCAACTTGGATAGAAAAGTGCCTAATAAAACGATTTCTAAACACAGATATCACAAAGGATGGCATCTCTAGATAGACACGACAGTGTCAAGAAAAGATGTAAAAGGGATGGAATAACTGATGGTGAGAGCTACCTGTTTAAGTTTATGCTTTATTGCCCTCTTTTACCTTATGAACACTCTTATTATTCGAATGTCAAACTCATGATTACTCGTATATGTGAACATGGATTAATTTTTTATCACTAATAATGATTACTCGCATATGTATAGTCTTGTACAAAGGCAAACAGGCGATGAGCTTTTGAGGGGGTTAAGAAATAAACTAACACTAAGTATATTAATGAATTGTACAACAAACATAAATAAGAAAATGCATCGATGCATAGTAATGATACGGGTATAACTGCACGTGAATGCACATATAAAATACTGATGATTTGCCAAACCAGTTGGCCGAAGGGCATAAACGTGTGTTGTATGTACTGGTTTTGGATACTGATGACCCGAAAGGGTTGGGCCCAAAGACTGAAATATTGAATTACAGATACTGATACTGATACGTTGGCAGTTACCCTTAACATTACCTAACTTAAAAGATAACATAAGAATGCATTGTTATACAGTTACATCGATACGTTGCTACTAAACAAGCGAATTTAAATAGTTTTACAGTTACATTACTTTCATGATTACAGTCACATAGCTTTCTTCTTACACTGACATTAGTATAGTTACAGTCACATAGCTTTCTTCTTACACTGATACTAGTATAGAGCTACTGAATAATATTATCCTATAACTACTTATATGGTTTTATGACTACTAACATTACCGATATAATATTGATACACAGTTTCAGTACAAGTATGCAAAATTGTTAGTAGAGATATATGATTATTACATTGCTAAATCTTTTATATTTGTTTATGTGTACAACAATTAAAGAGGTATTCACCTCACTGAGTCATATTTTTATGACTAAGTCCGTTGCAATTTTTTGTTCAGGTACTTGACATGATTTTGCGTACGTAAAGAAAAGTGATGTTGATCGGGGAAAGACTGAAAAGACTCAAGGAATTCTATAATTTATGAGGTACGTCTTATTATGTATTTTTATTTTATACTCACTAGCCTTACTTTATCCTGGAAAAATTGTCTTGAAAGTACCTTAGATACAGAATTATGTGGGGTCCAAAATGGGGACCTCACAGTACACACCTAGGTGCGTGCGTACTCGTGTGTGTTTTTGTGATTTTTTCGTGACTTTTGTTTTACCTTTGACTTTTCAGTCCCCGAAGCGCAATGTGTAAGCTCATCTGATGCGATTGATCTCCACACTTATTATTGTACAGATCGTGGTTTGAAGAAAAAGATATGGAGTACCTGTCGTGTATCACCCCAAGGTTTAGGAAACCATTTCTTGGGGATACCGCTCGACAGTAGTACCTATTGCTGGCGGTAGCATGACGATTTATTTGTCCAAGATCTCTGCGGCCTACTGTGTGGCAGTATTCTTAGCGCTGGCAGTAGCAAGAGGATTTATTTTGCCAATCTCTCTATGGCCTATCGTGCTGCAGTAGTCTTAGCGTTGGTGGTAGCGTGTCCTTTGTTGTTTTTGCATCGAGTACGAGGCGTGCCAGCTATCGCTCGGTGATAGTGTCCTACCGTGAGATGATAATACAACAATTATGACGTGGCCACGTGTTAGCATGTGATTGGATGATTTGAATGGAGGTGTGTCGAACAAGCTAATTCTTGAGCTATCGCGCGGCGGTAACTTCCTAGCATGCGGCAGTAACTCTTGTAAACTGAAATCTTGGATGAATCATGGCGGCTCGTTGGTTTTAATAGAGATTTGGCATCTAGAGGTCGTCCATGTGGGTATTTGGCCATTTCAACCCATTCTTTTCTTTTGAATCTCTCTCTAGAGCTTTAGAGAGAGGTGAGAGCCAAGCAGGGAGAAGGAAAATAGATCCTTCCATTACCGGAGCTTCAGAGATCCAAATCGTGAGCCGAGTTCGGATCCGCGGAGGCGAGACCATTGCGATCATTTTCATCCAGCTAGATCGTTGTCACGGCACCATAGCGAGCGCCAAGGTTAACGATACTCTACTTGTACATGTGAAGTCCTCTTCCTTTTGGCATAGGAAACCCTCTCCCGCAAGTGTGAAGTGAGAGTGAGGTCTTCCTTCGTATAAATACGGAGTATCCCCATAGTTTTGCATTGAGAGTTCGGAAGCATAGTATGAATGTAGGCATGTTGTGTGAAGCCCATCTTCACCGGTTGGTCCAGATTGGTGATGTTTTTATTATGCTTGTAATACCGGAGAAGACTCCGTGATAATTTTAGTTTTGGGGATGAATGCGATAGAATGCAGTAGGGAAGCTTGGAGACTAACTCCAAGGAGCACCAAAAAAACTGGGTGGAATAGAAGTTCTTCCAGGTATCGCGTGGCGGTAGCGCTACCACCGGCGATAGCTCCTTCAGATCACTGCTTGAGGTATGTCTTGTAGATACTTGGGGTATAGTGTGGTGAAGCTGAGAGCTTGGAGAGCCAAGCTTGGTTGCCTGAGAGCTGACCTTAGAACATAATGTTGTTATGTATGTTGGAATGGGAAAGGGGAGGCTGGCCTGCATCGTGGCTTATTACGCCCTGCGATTTGGGCAACGGGATATGGCCGAACAATACCCAGTACATATATCGATCGACCTGTTGGTAGTTGTTACCTGTCATAGCTATAGGTGTGAGTCTTAGGTCTCGAGCTAGAAAGACTAAAATGCTCATTGTGGCCATCGGTCTTAGACTGAGGATGGTGGTGGGACCCTAGTTATTGTCTGGTACACCAAATATGTGTTTGGGAAAGTTGAAACATCATATTTGACCATCGGTCTAGGCCTAAGGATGGTGGTGGGACCCTGGTTATTGTTCGGTACACCAAGAATGTGCCCTAAGTGCATGCGACGCGTGGCCGTTGTGCCAATGTATGTGGTGAAGTGTGCTTAATTTGCATGTTCAATTGTTATATATATATTTGCTGATGAAATGCAGGGAAGGAGCATCGCCGCCCCAAGTAAGGGGTGGGTCGTTATAATTTGGTCATCTTAGCCGACTGTTGCTTTGTTTGCCACCGCTTGGTGGAATGTTCTTATGTAGGAGCAGGTGAGCCAAGCGGGAAATAGAGGGCTAGAGCCCTGATGCTGAGCTGGCCCTTGAAGGCCCAATTTTTCATGCTTTATAGTTTCTCGTGTGTTGCCGGCATGCATGTCGAAGTATGGAAAACACTCCTTTTGTAAATATGAACAAAGTTTTGTAAGGCCTTAAGGTCACTGACTTTTGTGTATTTTGATATCATTACTTTCTTGGTTGCTTAGTGTACATTCATGTCATTTGGGTTCCTTTTCAACTAAAAGCTTCCGCTAGAATGCTCTGAGTTAAGATACGAGTGTTTATTTTATTATTAATATGTAACTCCACTGACTGTCCGTGGCATATGGCATGGAGCCTCGGTCGGACCTTCTCCTATATTCCATGTTGACGAATGGGGGTGTTACATGTCGATCTTGAAGTGGAGATACCTTGAGTCAAAGAGAGGGTTCAAAATCCATCGTAGGGTTGGCTGACGGTGTGTTAGACGATAATGCGATATGGATTCCGACTTCCACTACATGAAGAAGTGATTGATATTTGGAAGTTTTGCAGCGTCCTGATATCCTAGTTTACTCCTCTTAGGATGACTCGAATCTTGGGATTGGTTGCTTTCAACAGGGAGCATGGATCGAGATTTTCCTTGGAGCTATTCAGAAATTGTGCAAGGTTCATGTCGATGGTGGAGGTCGTGTTGTTATCTATAACTACAAGAATTGGCTTAATTTTGAGAGTTAGACGTAGGGGTGCAAGTTGAGTTGAGTCGGCTTGAAAAAAGCCTGACTCGAGCTCTAGCCTGTAGATCTCGAGCTCGATTACTATTCGAGTTTGAGCTCGATTACGAGTCGAGATCAGGCTCAACTAGTGATGTTCATGAGCTCGCGAGCTTTTTATTTATACATTCAAAAAACATTTTTAAAAAAATTAAAAAAAAGAAAAGAAAATAAGGATCATACGCTAAAAAAACTCGCGAGCAGCTCGAGTTCGCAAAAAGCTTGAGCTCGCGAGCTCGAAGATCGAGCTCGAAAAGTTGATATTGAGCTCAATCTCGAGCCAGGATAAATTAGCTCGTCGATCTTGGGCTCAAAATGAAAAGCTCGAGCTCAAGCTCGAGTTTGGATATTTTGCCAAGCTTGACTCGAGCTCGACTCATTTGCACCCCTACTCGGACGGACCGCTGTTATGGAAACACCATGTTTAGATACGTCAGAAATTTATGGGTCCTACCAGAGCTCTTGAATTCTTTGCTAGATCGTTGTCATCGCCAAAGAGGATGCGAGCGGGGATTTTCTCCCGTATTGGAATTTATAGAGCCACAGGAGCTGGGAAATCGCTTGTTTGGAATTTCATTATTTGTGGAGGGAAAGCGTTATCAGTTGTGCGGACTTTTGGTTGATTTTCTTTGTTCATGATTAGAAGAGGAAGCTTGTTTCAAAGAGTGTCAGTGGTGCAGGTGTAGAGCCTCAACCTTTGTTGAAGCAGAGGGATCGTCAGATCGAGGAGTCTTCTCGTTACATGGTTACCCCGACTGATCCTGACGTTGTAGTGTTGGAGTCCTTTGCCCCCGAATCCCTCATTTAAAGATTTCTGTCCCCCCCAGTGTCTTCTTCTTTGAAGGTGATGAGCGATGTGGTAATTGATCCCTCTTATTTTTTGTTATGATTAATTTGTGTAATTCTGACTTCTTTTCTTTTGGTGCCAGATGGAAGCTTAGCCTCGTATCTTGATTACATGGAATGGACATTACGTGAGTTTGAGGGATGGGTACTTTGCAATTCAGGAGAAGCTTCATGTGATGGAGGGTTTGCTTGCTTGCTTGAGAGAGGAGAGCGGTCGAGATATATCTCGATTTTCCCGGATGGGGTCGGAGCTAAGGCTAAGCTTGAGGAGTTTCGAGCGGTATTACTGACAGAAAGGTACATGGTGGAGAGTACCATGTAGTTGTTGAAGGCTGCATGAGAGGAGACTTCATGTTTGGAAGCGAGGCTAGGGGCCTCAAGGGCTGAAGTGGAGCAACTTTCTTCCGAGGATCGAGTATCAAAGCTGAAGGCTGCTGGGCTTGCTGAGTATATGGATTCTTTGAACTACATGCATGATCATTGCTTGATTATCATGGAGATCCGTGATGAGTTCTACACCAGAGAGGTTGAGCCCCAAATTGCAGATGTTCGGGAGGTTGCGCTGAGACATGGAGCATCGAAGAAGCTTCAGGTGGTAAGCAGAAGACTTGAGTGTGATGTATCAGTCCTTTAGTTTGATGACCATTCTGATGAGGAGGACTTGGGTTCTGAATGTGATGTGGACATAGGCTCCATTTGGTTCGCCGGTGGCGGGTCGATCCAGCAGGTATAAACGGAGTGTTCGAACCGGAGGGGGGAGGTGGCTGCTTCAAACTTAACTTTTTGGGGTGTTTCTTAAGGCGAGCGGGTGGAAATGAAGCAAACTCTATCGGAGGTTCATTTTTTTATCCACCTTCCGGTGGCGTTTGCCCCAAATGGAGTAGCGGAATGTCGAACCAAATAAAGCCATAATCAGCAAGTAGTAGTTTTTTCTTTGCATTCTTTCTTTATTAGTTGAGTTTGTATGATGTCATTGCTTTGTGTTGGATCTGAATTTGTCTTTGTACCTTTGTACTTGCACTTTATATCATCTTTTGATGATATGCATGTTGTTTCAGTGTGTTTCCTTGAATTGTTTTTGTAATTTCTCTTTTTAGCATTTGGGCTTGAATTGTATGATAGTTTTGGATGTATTGACATCATTGAGAAGTTGGCTTGGAGGAGGAGGGTGCACCATCGATCTGTGGTAGTGAGAAGTTAGTTAAGGATGGCGAGGGTGAAAGTCTTTAGTTTCAAGGTAGCTAGTGACGTAGAGGGGGTGAATAGGCTTATCAAATTCTTTTGTGTTTCTTTTGCTTTCTTCTACAATTACTTTGTGTGTTGTTAGTAGATAGCTTTCAAGAACCTATAAACAGAAAACACCACAAAAAAGCACACAAGATTTTAGAGTAGTTCCCCAAAATTATGGGTACATCCACTCTCGTCCCACCTTGCTAACTTCCTATTAGTCAAGGCATTTCTCCAAAACACTGCTCTAAGGAGATTACACCTCAGATCCCTCAGGATCTCTCTGTCTCCTCCAATACTTACACCTCAGCCACAAAGGCCTACACTCAGTGATACAAATATAACCTACCATAGGCAATTAAGCCCTACCACTAGGCTATGGAGGATAAACCTACCTCAGTGCAAACTTGCACCTACAAATTAGAGAGATTCACTCTCTTATAACTCGAGCAAGCTTGCTCTACCTCAGATCTGCACACAGATACTACCTCAGGCACAAATGCCCTACTTCTCAGTGAGTTAGACTCACCTACCTCAAATCCCAACAGGATCCTACTCTCATAGAGGAACCCTCTCCTACAGCTTAGGCAATATTGCCCTACCTCAGGCCAAAATCCCTACAGCTCAGAACCAGATGGATGCTACAGATAATAGTTATTTTTTTTACTTTGACTCAAAGAAATGTCCCTGAGTCAACATCTAGAGCTGAGATACCACTACTCTTACTTTCTTCACAGCAACAGGAAGAAATTTCTGCTTCTTCTGGAAGAGACTCAGAATATGAATTTTGATCTTGCTGAAGAGGAAGGAAGAATCAGTTAGTTCTTCAACTTCTTCAAATAGCTAACTGAGCCTAAAGTGGATCGTAGGATCTCCTGTCTTTCTTAGCAAAAAGACTTTCTGAACTTGTTGCAGCAGTTGGAGAAAACACATCTATCTGAAGTTTTTCCTTGCTGGAAGACTTCAAGCTTTTTCTCGACAGTAATGGCGAAGAAGATGAAGTCTAGCTTCTTTTTTTTTGAAGAGCAAAAACTAAAAAGTCAGCTTCAATCTCTTTACTCTGTCCCTTTTATCTTCAGCCAGTCAACGACTCCAAAAAGTAGCGGGGACCATCTGCAGCAGACAGCTACACCTTGCTTTAACGAAAGAAGATGTACTGTAGCCTTTCCAACAATATTTGTTGTCTTCCGAAGCATTCCCGCGAGTAATTCAAACTGTATTGACTTGTTGACTTGCTGACATCACATTCTGTGGACTTAGCAAAATTCCAAGCAACATTAGCATATGTGTTGAATGAAGGCCCTTCACTCAACGCCAACCACTTAGACAATCTCACTCTCTCTTGGCATTGAGTGAGTAACCTTCACTCAATGCCAAATTTATTAGAATATAATTCTATTTATATGCGTTGAGTGATTCAACTTCACTCAATGCCAAACAGCTTTCTCAGCTTTTTACTGCTTGGCGTTGAGTGAGTGAGCATCACTCAACATCAAACCCCTTAGACAAAATTCTGTCTTCAATAGACATTGAGAGCGTTGAGGGCGTTGAGTGAGCATGCCTCACTCAACGCTTTTTGCCTTAGCCGATAATTGTGCTCCTTCAGCAACTTAGGCATTGAGAACGTTTAGTGAGCACGCTTCACTCAATGCTTTCTATCTCATGGCATTGAGAGCATTGAGTAAGCACGCATCACTCAATGCTTTTTGCCTTATGCAGATTTTCTAAACCTTGGCGTTGAGTGAACAAGCTCCACCCAACTCCAAAGTACTTAATAGATTTTCTATGTTATCTGGGGTTGAGTGAGTAAGCTATACTCAACGCATTTGGACTTAGCCAAATTTATGTGTCTGAAAACACAGTGAATATGACTGACAAGGATACAGTAAATGTTATTGCTCCATGGCATTGAGTGAGTAATCTTTACACAACGCCTAACTACTTAGACAGTTTTCTATCTCATGTTGTTGAGTGAGTAAGCTTCACTCAACGCCTGTGGACTTGGTCAAAATTCTACACAGAATTTTTGTGGCTTTGACTGACAGAGCAATACTCAATGCTTTTTGCAGTATGGCATTGAGTGAGTAGACTACACTCAATGTCTGTGGACTTAGCCATATTTCAGCCTATTTCTCTTTAGGCTTTGACTATCTCAGTCTGTCTCACAGCTTTTTATTGTATGGCATTGAGTGAGTAGACTAAACTCAACACCTATGGACTTAGCCACTTTCTTAGCTTGCCACCACTTTGATTTTGATTGTATATGCTGTACTCACAACTTTTAGCCATTTGGCGTTAAGTGACTTGACCTCACTAAACACCTGTGGACTTAGATAGTTTTCCATCTTTCCACAACCTGCTTGTATATCATTGACATGATTGACTTCTTCAAATCTAGGACATTGAGGGCAATGGACCCAATATAGGGGTTGACCTAACTAGTCGTTTACTGATTATAATGACCTACTGCGGGGGAGAAGGGAGCACCTTCGTTCCGGGGCAGTGAGAGGTCAGTTACAGATAGCGAGGGGTAGACCCTACCAGCCATTTGTTGATAGTGATGACCTGTCATGGGGGAGAAGGGCACACCATTGATCCGGGGAATTGAGAGGTCAGTTGAAGACGGTGGGTAGACCCTATTAGCCATTTGTTGATAGTGATGACCTATCGTGTGGGAGAAGGGTGCACCTTCGTTCAAGGGCAATGAGAGGTCGGTTGAAGATGGCAAGGGGTAGACCCTACAAGACATTTGTTGATTGTGATGGTGAAGTACCAACCTTCGACTGAGGCAGTCGTGAGGTGGAAAGCCTTGATGGTATAGTGACCTACTATGAGGAAGAAGAGCATACCTTCATTTCGGGGCACTGCGAGGACACTTGGAAATGGGGAGGGGTAGACCCTACCAACCGTTTGTCATATGTGAGGGGGGCTTTCCCTGACGTTTCCATGACCCACCGTGGGGGAGTGGTCACCTTCCACCCGAGACAATACGAAGTCATTCGGGGTGTGGCCCTGCGCCGTGTTCTTACTATGGGGGAGAAGGGTGCGCCTTCGATCCGGGAAAAATAAGGACTACTGTGATGTTGACGGTTGGCGGCATAATGAATGAGCCTTGACTATTATCCAAGCAAATAATACTTAGCAAATAAAGAGGGACTTCGCATTAGAATGAAATATGAATCCAAGTTTGTACAAACATATAAATCTAAGAAATTATTTGCCACTTTTAGGTCAGGTAAACACGTATAAAATCGTGAAGCTGATACATGGTGTCGTTCTCTACTTGACTTCGAGCCTTTCCCTGAATATTTTTACTGGAGAAGTGGTGGCATGCATGAGCATGGAAAACATTTAGGAGTGGTTGTTGAAGTATTGCGGTATAATCTGAGTTTGCTTGAATGACTATGTACTGTACATCGTAAGTTGCTTGCAGCGATTCTTCACCCAATGTAACTAAAAGAGTGATGGTGTCAAGGACTGGCACTGGAGTACTTCCCGGAATGTGCGCGCTTGTTGACTTAAGCTCGAGACTACCCCTGTCAACCTAAGTTGGGGTAATGTTAAATGAAACAACACGTTGACTGTGATTTCTTTATCCACCAGGACTTGGATTATTTTGGTTGGCGGTTCTTCAATAGCTATAGTAATGCTACTTAGGCATTGATAAGGATCTTGATCCTTCACTAGCAAAAACTAATCTATTGCTCCCAGCCGAGCGAGTCATTGAATTTCTTCTCTTAGGTGGATGTATTCCTCTGTGTCGTGCCCGGGACCTTGGTGGTTTTCGCAGTACCTCGTGAGATCTCCTCGATTTGGTGCGAGGGGCTTGGGTATTGGGAAGGAAGGATGGTTGTGTACAACCTAAAAGATCTTGTCTTGTGAGACATTGAGTGGCGCAAAACTTTGATGCGAACGGAGTTCTCTTGTTTGACATGTGTTCGTGTGATGTTTGTATCTCCTTTTAGGCTCTATGCACAGATTACTTTCTTGTTACCTTTTCTAAATTTTTTGTAGTCTTAGGCTACTGTTGGGTACATTGGAAAATGTGTACCTGATTTGGAGAAGCCTCACTTAGCTCAATGATATACATCAATGTATATTTGATGTTATTTTGAGTTTATATGTGCAGGTTAAGAATGTGCTAGAATGCAGGAAAAATATTCTAAGTTCATATGTCGACACCTGAGGAAGCTGTGTCGACACCTGAGGAAGCTGTGTCGACACTTCAGTAAGATTGTGTCGACACTTGGAAATGGCTGTGTCGACACTTCAGTGAGTTTGTGTCGACACCGGGAGGCAGTGTCGACACACAGAAGATTATAGTCGACATCGACTGTGTCGACACCGGGAGGCTGTGTCGACACACAGAGGCAGAGTCGACAATAACTGTGTCGACACCTGGAGGCAGTGTCGACACACGCTATGTTCTAAGTCTACATCAAATGTGTCGACACACATGACTTGTGTCGACACACAGCTGAGTCTAGACCAAGTTGATTGCTGATGAATGGTGAAGTGTTGTGTCGACACAAATAATCAGTGTCGATACATTCTCAAGATGCAGTGTCAAGAAGCTGTGTCGACATCAAGGCAGCTATGTCGACATCACCAAAGGCTGTGTCGACACTTAAGTCACTTGTGTTGACACATATTGACAGATGGTCTCGACACTTTATGACAGTCAGTCTCGACGCTTTGCTGACAGAGACAAAGGCTCAAGAACTGTCTGAAGACTTGACAGCTGTGAGTTACAACAGGTTACTGAAGCTTTCAGACTTGTCAGAAGTTAGTTATAAACCAGATCAGCCGGTTACCATGGATGAAGTCTATAAATAGATGGATTCAGAAGAAGAAAGAGACATAGATAAAGAGGAATAAGTATTGTCACAACTAACACAATTAGAGATTGATCTCTGATCAAGAAAGTACAAGTAACAAAGAAGAAGATCTTCGTGAGAAGATCTAAGAAGACGTTCTGAAGTAGTTTACTATTCAGATTCTGTCTAAGTTGAATTCAATCAAGAATTAAGAAGTATCTTCAAGAGGTTTGGATAGAGAGAGATCCAGCTATTTGAAATCAAGAAGGAGACATTCACAGGTCTCTCAAGAAGCAGATGCTAAACTAATCTGTCAAGAAGATTCAGATTTATTTCTGAAGTCTAAGAAGGAAGCTGCCAGTCAGTTATATTCAAAGGAAATCAACCCAACTAAGTTCAGATTCAAGAATCTTTGAAGAAAGCTAAGATCAAGTTGATTTCAGCCATCAGCCTCTTCAAGAAGCTGATCAAGAAAGTTCTTATCCCTTCTCTCTCAACAGGGGTAAGATATTACAAAATTCCTTATCAAATTCTGTAGGATCTATTCATAGATCTGAGTTATAAGCTTATTTTATAAAGGCTGAGTGTAGGAGATTTATTCTCTGAGTGGTAGGGCTGTTTATGCCTGAGTTGTAGGAGAAGGTATTCCCTAAGTTATAGGCCTTGTGGCAAGGCTGAGGTAGGGCTATTTATGCCTGAGTGTAGGAGATTTGTTCTCTGAGTGATAGGGCTGTTTATGCCTGAGTTGTAGGAGAAGGTATTCTCTGAGTTGCAGGCCTTGTGGCAAGGCTGAGGTAGGGCTTGTTAGCCTGAGTTGTAGGAACCTTATAGGGTTCTGAGTTGTAGGAATCCTTCTGGATTCTGAGCTGTAGGATCTGAGGATCTGAGTTAAAGGAAGAAGTTAGGCCGAATCTAGCACACTGCTAGATAGGTGAAGGGGGAAAGTGGATGTACCCAAACCTTGGGGAACCACTATAAATTCTGTGTGCAATCTGTGAATTGTGTAGCTGTAGAATCTGTGATTGTGTGTCCTGAGTTTGCTGCAGAATTTTCTGTTCTATATTACAACATTGTAGTTATTTTCTACCTTAAGTTAAATCAAGGAAAAGTACCTATTCACCTCCCCTCTAGGTGTTTAGGTAGTCTTGAAAGTAAAACTATCAGCTACTATGCACAGTTGTCTTGTTTTTATTGAATTATTTGACGAAGAGATCTCCAAATTCAGCATAACTATTTATCTTATCCTTTTAGAGGGAGTGGAACCAAGCTTAGGCTTTCCCTCTTAATGTAGCTAGAAATGCCAGGCACATGAGCTATTATGAGGCGTTGTAACTATATATGATGGCTTTGTAGTGCCCATTGCGCACTAGGGGATTGCTTGTCCCACCAAACTTTTCTATTTCCAAGAAGCCTTTAAGAGCGAGTATTGCTAAGGGTGTCGGCAAGTGGTGGTAGGGTAGATCTAAATCTATTTGGGTAGAAAGTTTTCTTGGCCCTCGCTTTCTAATGGGTGCGCTGTAATACCTTGTACCTTGGAGGTTCTCGTTATACTTGAGATACCGAGGTGGCGGTTTTCCATTTCTTGGATTGATGTTACAGGGGTAAAAGAGCTACTTGCACTAGAAAATTCTTTTCTATATCGTATGTCTAGTGTGAGGAAAGCTTGGTCGAAGCGGAGAGTACCATTTGTTGTAGTAGGTTGATTAGTTTGAGTCTTGCAATCGAACTTTGCACTACTTCTTGATAAAGGGCAAACATTTGAGCTTACAACTTTCTTATCTGGATGAGGTGCTTATTAAGCGCACTTTCATATATAGTGGTTGATCCATTTTCGCTTAACGTGTCATTGCAAAGTGAGGTGAGGACAACATTTCTTGGTTCTTGTGTTGTCGATTTCCGGATGGTGTTGGTCTTCCTCCTAGCCATAGTCTCGAGCATCATTGTGTTGAAGATACTGTCTTCAGAAATTTCATCGATCTTTGGGGGAACTCTTCCCACAGACGACGTCAAATGATTGCGGCCAGCTTAACCCTCTTGGCAGAAAAGACTAAACTAGGTCATCTTAGCCCATGGAGTGATCAAGCGCGCAAACAGTTACAGAATGAACAAAAGTACACAAGGAAAATTTAACATGGAAAAACCCCTCAACTAGGTAAAAAACCACGTTACTAGTACGGTTCCAGTCAAAATTCATTATTAATAGCAGTTTAGAGATTGCATAGAGAATTGAGGGAGACTGGACATTCCTCGTTACCGCTTGGATATGGGAGACTGCAATATGCAGGGAAGGCAACATGCCACCTCATGCACATCTTGTTCCTCTTAATATTTTGGTAGAAGCAAGTGTCTGAGAATGTTGCTTGGCGGGCAAACTTTGTGGCGAGGTGCACAGAAAGGTATTAGTGGTGACTGGAAAAGTGATGCGCCCGTAGGAGATTTCCTTTGCAGACTAACGACCATCTTCTTCCTTGGAGCGTCACGAACTTATACATATTTGTGGTGATAAAAGGAGGCTCGTAGGAGGATTTCGACAGAGCTCTGACCTGGGAAAGATGAAAGTTGAGGAGAGAGAATTAGAAATAAGAGGGGTCCTAGGGCCTTTTTATAGGCCCTAGGGCTTGGTTACAGTGGTTATGCGGCTATCCCCACACCGTAACCACCCAAAATTGCTAATTGAAGACCACATTTAGTATAGTTTTGGGTGTATATTATTTTTCAGGATATTTGCTATTCGTAAGCCATTAA
The DNA here is from genome assembly GCA_039513925.1 of Platanthera zijinensis. Lineage (NCBI taxonomy): Eukaryota > Viridiplantae > Streptophyta > Magnoliopsida > Asparagales > Orchidaceae > Platanthera > Platanthera zijinensis. The sequence goes on from CM077097.1 coordinate 90,650,007, forward strand.
TTAAATAAGTAATATTTCCCACTAACCATAGGGGTTAGTGAGTTTTTATATGGGTGGTTATTCTTGTAATGAACTGTGGTGATTGTGACGCGTCGATCGAATTACGATAAAGGCCCTTCATGAGCGGGCGACCAACTTTGGTGGCGGCCTGCTGTCGAAGGAGGGGGAGGATAAGAAGTTACGGCCGACAAGAGAGACCGCGGCCGCGGGAGGCGGCCTCCCCTTACAGTCGCAAGAGGCGGCCTCCCCTTGCGATCGCGGGAGGTGACCGCCCCTTCTGGTCGCAGGAGGAGGCCGCGGGCAAGCGGCCTTGAAGTGCGGCCACTCCTTGCGGGAGGCGGTCGCGGGCGCGCTGCCGCGAAGCGTAGCCTCCCCTTGTAAGAGTGCCCCTGCGATTGCGGGAGGCGGCCGCGGGAGGCGGCCGCGGGAGGGCATCTGCTGGGCGCGGATGCCCCTTGTGGGAGGCGGTCGCGAGAGGGAAACTGTAGGGTGTGTCCACCCCTTGCGAGAGCAGCCCTGTAGCTGCGAGAAGCATCCGCAAGGCCCGACCGTCCCTTTGCTGGAGCAGCCTTGCGACCGTAGGAGTGGACTGCGGGAGGGTGACCGTAGGGTGCATCCGCCCCTTATAGGAGTGGACCCGCGGCCGTGGGAGGTGGACATTGTAGGGATACCGCGGGGTACAGTCGTCCCTTGTGAATGCGGCTCCGCAGCCGCGGGAGATGGCCATGGGAGGGTGGTGTCGGCGTAGCGCGGAATGTATGATGTTGGCGAAGCCGACGCCGGCGTCCAGTCTCGGTAGTTGCGTGGAAGGTCCGCGTAGTGGGGTCGATGCGTGGGGGATCCGGCGTGGTGTTCGCGTGGGCGGTAGTTGCCCGATGATCCCACTAAATTAGTGGGGGTCATGAGGGGAGGGCTATTGGAACCCCATTAATTTCTTTATATATTTTAGGATGGCCTCATCAACCATACATAGATTTTTCTGCATGGCTGTGCTTATTCCTGTCCTCCCCCCTGACTTTCAAGCTGCTCGTTCATCTTTGGACACACACGAGTGTGTACTGTCTAAGGCGCATGAGTGGTGTGCATTTACGGTAATCGTATAGCCTTGCGCAATTCTGCTCGTACAATTATGCGCATTCATTTGCATCTCCTCGAAAAAATTCTTCTTTCAGGATCAGAATGTTTATCATTAGTCGCACACGACCTTGCATGTGTTACCGTGCACGCCTAATGTTTTGTACGCTCATGTGACTATCTTCACGCTTGTCTATGTGCGCCTAAATGGCCTATTTTTAGTGTTTGGAATTGGTTAGCATGGCTTTCGAATTGCACGGTCGTGCATGTAATATGTGCTTGATCAATTTGGGGTTGCTTGAACATGCGCGCTCCTGCACGTAATTTCTCATCTTCCGCACAATCACGTGCATTACGTCTCGTACAATTATAAACCCTAAACCCTACAACCGTGCATGCTTTTTTGGGTTGACGACTATAAATAGTCTTTAGTTGAAAATTAGGGATTACTTGGTTTTGTTCTTTTGCTACTCAGCCCGTTTCTCTGTTGTTCTTCACCATTTCTCCACTGAAAGGATTCCTACACTGATTTTGAAGCTTAGAGAAGAATTCATTATGCCAAAGCCTAAGAAATCAACCATCTAGAAAGAGAAAGATAGTGATTTGGGCATTGCAATGCAATTGAGAAGACTGGGCATGCTTGGTTGGCGGCGACAGCTCATCCGAGTTTTCAGAAGCAACCAATGATCATCGCAGGTCAAAACGTCGGCGCTAGCGGCTCTGTAGGGATCCACAACATGGACTCTAGAAGTGTTTGTATTGCTTTCTTCTCCTACGACCCCTAACATTTCTTGGTACAAAATCTTCATCTTATGAATGTTGCGGATTGATATTTTTTTGTACTGAACAAGATTATTGGCATGCCTAGCCTAGGTGATTATTTTGAGTGATTTACTAAAAATTGTTATTCTTGAGATTACTGTTTGAGATTGCTTGTTTATGTGTTACGAAGAGGTTCTTGCGACCCTTGGTCCTTGCCACCGTATAAGAGAGAAGAGGTGCTTGGGAAGCTCACTCGTAAATTATATTGTCTCTCTTGCAAGTGTAGTTTGTGAACAATCTTCTGATCAACATTTCCAAAACCACCTTCATTTCTAATTTTTCGTAGCAAGTAATCCACCCCATTGCGTTCGCCGTGAAATTTGATAGTCGTGGATTCACTCTCCATTTTATATTACTTGGCGATCGACGCACTTGTTGTGACATATCAATGGGGCCTAGTCATCTTCTAGAGTAGTTAGGTGTTTTTTGTTGTTCCCCACAACTTGTCTTAGATTAGGAACCTGGTTCACCGAAAAAAATTTAGGATTCGTTTGGGGGGACTTATTTTCACCGGTCAAGCGTTTACAACTACATGAATAGGACCTTAATTGCCCCCCCCCCCCCAAACAGATTCTTAATTTCAGGGGTTTTCAGTCTTCTAGGGTTTCTAAGTTTTTTTAGGATTTATTTTCGAGAGGAAGGTGTTAGGTGTCGTAAATTCATCCTTAGGGTTCACCAGACTTCCACTTCATAAGTTCTACCATGAACTATAGAGCGAAGATGAGTTAACTCCCTTGCTGCTTTCACACATTTTGATGGTTAGGTCTAATGCTCAGTTGTAAGGTCCGTCCCATACATGTCTGAGGTGGACCTTATGCCCAAGGGGTGAACGTCAAGGTAATATAGACACCTCAAGGTAAATGGCCCTCCCTCTCACCAATTAATGCCCCGCTTCCTGAAATCCTCGCCTATTAAGGCAATTACATTATATGCGTACATATCAAAACAATGGAACAAATAAATTATAAGAAGTCACGGGTTTATAATAGACAAAGGTGGCAATGTCGCTTAAGTTTAATACAATTCATAATAAAACCAAAAATGTGTAAAGCATTCTTGCTTCTAGGCACAACTCATATACTAAGCTCACTTCATGGACTTCCTTCTACTGATCTTGCACCAATACATCAAGCTACACCACTGACCTTGTCCATACAACTTTGTCATCTCTTGGGGATGATAACAAAAAATATTAGGCAAAGATGCATGCCCCAGCTTAATGCTCAGGGCATAAAAAACAAAAACCAGGTAAGTACAATAGCCAAAATATATAATAATGTTGCGGGTCACTCGGTCTTAGCCCGATTCAGAGAAATCGGACTGCCTTTGCTCAGAATTGGGTCAGGCGCGCAAAAAGTCAAAGTAAATAACATCAAATGACAAGCGACTTTTTTGGACATGGAAAACCCGAGAAGGTGGAAAACCACATCAAGCCAAAAATCACTAGTTCCTTTGAGTTTACAGGGGTGGAGATTTTTATCTCGGAGGGAGACAAGCCGCCTCTCCGTTATAATTGTGAAGTACAAAATGGCGGAAAAAAAACTAAGTTCTCGGATCCTCGATAGAAGCACTCCAGCCTTAAGACGACATTGAGTTCACGGAACCTGGATGGAAGCGTTCCGGCTAGAAAAATCTCTAAGTCCACGGAGCTTTGGAGGGAGCGCTCTTGTTGAAGAGGAGCCTTGGTGGAGCGCTCTTGCGGAGGCGGATGACGTGACATAGGACTTGTTGGATCCTTAACACAAGAAGAGGAGCAGAGTGAATTCCTAAGTCGAGAATCGGCTTTAGGTCCACGAACTCATCGGAAAACCTCATAGCTCTCTCTTGCTTATAAAGTTGCTTATCTTGAGGTCCTATTTATAGTTTTTTGGAGGTTTATGTTGGTGAATGACGTCGCTCCACTTCAGCAACTTGGATCATCATAGCGAAATGACGGGAATGCCCCTCGGGTGGTTCGGGCGGCTCAGGGAGGGTGCCCGGAGATGGTGCAGGTCGGAGGTGGCGATGACCAGCGGAGGCAAGAGGTGGCAGCAGCCGGCACAAGTCGGAGGTGGCTGCGGTTGGCGGAGGCTGGAGGTGGGGGCCGAGGATGGTGGAAAATGCGGCGCACGCAAGGGGCATAGCTGCGGCTGCGCGGGACGCTGGCCGCATGCGACTGCGTGTGGTTCGGCTGCGCGAGCTAGCCTTACATGGCCACATGGCCGCTTGCGTGCAGGTTTTGTGCACGCCTCCTGTGCGCGCGTGCATGCTATGTGGGGCGCGGTCGTGGGAGCGCTGGCTCGGCGCGTGCTGGCCTAGCGCGATTTTTTCGGTCTAGCGCGATTTTTTTTGCACTGACGTGATTTGTTCGCCTGAGAACAATTTTTCTCTCGGGAAAGATTTTTTTGCCCTAGAGCATATTTTTGCCCTGGAGTTTTTTTTAGAACGCGTATTTTTCGTCAGGAAGTGTTTTTTTTTCCCGAATGCGATTTTTTCACCCTAACACGAATTTTTTGCAATGCCGCCATTTTTTCTACGGGTGTAAAATGCGCATCCGAGCAAAAAATGCGTGTCCGAGCAAAAAACGCGCTCTCAGGCAAAAAACGTGCGTTCGGGCGAAGAACGCATGCCCGGGTGAAGAACACGCGCTAGAGCAAAGAAGGGGCGCTCGGGCGAAAAACGCACACTCGAACGAAAAACGGGCGCCCGGGTGAAAAACACGCGCAATGGCGAAAAACGCACGCTAGTGCGAAAAATACGTGTCCGGGCGAAAAAATGCGGGCCTAGGTGAAAATCGCGCTCCCGGGCGCAAATCGAGCCCCCTGGCGAAAAAACACGCGTTAGAGTGAAAAATGCGAGCCCGGGAGAAAAACGCGCGCCCGGGCAAAAAACGGGCTCCCGACGAAAAAACACGTGCCCAGGCAAAAAACGCGTTCTCGACCGAAAAGCGCCTAGCTGGGCAAAAAAACGCGCGCCCCGGCGAAAAATGCGTGCCCGGGTGAAAAACACGCTTTAGGGAAAAAATTGTGCGCTCGTGCGACAAAACACGCTCGCGGGCGAAAAACGCGATTGCGGCGAAAAACTTGCACTCGGGCGAAAAATGCATCTCGGCCGGAATTATCTAAATCTTATATAGATTGGAAAGAATTGTCTTTAGTTCAAAATAAATTCCATGGAATTCATTAAAATCTTAATTCCAACGTCGAGCGTGCAAACAAACAACAGAATTGGAATTAGACCTTCGATTCCAATCCTAGGAGCTCAATTCCATGCAAATGAACGGGCACTTATTGTAACTTGTTAAGGTAAATTATAAAGAGTTTTTCCCAACAATCTTCTCATATTTATCTAAACAAATATTTCAAAATTTCAAAGGTGATTTTACAAGTATACAACAGTAATATTTTCACTTTCATAAACATGACTTTCATAAACATGTTATGAACACAGATAACAAAATAAAGGACATAAACATAAGAAGCAAGGCAACTAAATATATGAGACTTCCATAAAATAAACTTTTAAAGTGCCAACATAGTCTTTCAATGAACATTTTTGTATTGCATATGTATTCAAAGTTATATTACATCAAACTCTTGTCTGTAAGAAACTTTGAAAATGCAGTGTAGAGTTTTCTTTGACTTCTTTTCAACAAACTCAAAGTGCATTCTTCATGCCTTTTCTGGAGTACTCTGTATATTCCTATAAACATTGAATAGCTTTTTAACTTCTGCCTCTGCATTATGTGATGTTGAGTTAAGCGTAAATCCATTGCTTAGGATTTTTGCAGATAGCTCACTTATACACTCTAGTAGATTGTTAGGAAAATCATTTTCTTGCTTATATTTAGTTATTGGTTCTTCAATAGTTGAGGCCTTTACAAAGCTTACTATTCTCTTTGGTTCTTCAGTAGTTGAGGCCTTTACAAAGCTTACTATTATCTTTGCATCAATTTGATAGGAAACATATATATCTTGATTATAACCAAAACCTTTTATTCTTCTGTGGCAATGTCCAAAGATATCCATAATTTGAGCAGTTGGATACTTCTTGGCATATTCAATATGATCAAAGATTGCTTCTAAAAGAGTAATTTATAAATTAGAAACATTTCTCCTCCCGGATACCTTATCTTATAACTTTGCTAGAAAAATCATTTTCTTATCAGCTAAATCATCTTCAGATGCTTTATTTAAGCTTCATCATTTTCCCTTATCAAATGAAAATCTTTCTCTAGTTCAATATCTACTAACATTTTTTGCACTTGAATAGCTGATATTAAACTTATAAATCCCCCCTGTAGTAGACATTACGTTCTCCCCACGTATATAAGGCATCTGAATAATTACTGAATCTTCCACTTGATTAGTAAGTAGCTGCATTTCTAATTTCGAGACCAAAGTACTAATATTAAAATTTGGTAGGTCTTCATCTAGAGCCTTGTCCATACTTAGTCTTTCTGGTGATGAGAAGTGAAAAAACTTCATAGTTAAGCGTGCTTGGGCGAGAGTAGTACTGGGATGGGTGACCTCCTGGGAAGTCCCCGTACGACCCAGCTTAACTGTCGATTTCGCTCATCAAAGGGAGGCTGTGACCACCAATAACCCGCCTGTGGAGGGAGAGTGATTGGGGTGCTTGGACTGCAGCCCGGTAGCGATGCCTAGAGCGGATCTGTGACACTGTCATGTTGGATCGGCTTGGGGCGTTACAATAAAAAGTGCACTTTTTATTGTAACGACCCTAGCCAACACAGCGTGACAGTATCACGGCTCCGCTCTAGGCGATGCTACCGAGCTGCAGCCCAAGCACCCCAACCCCTCTCAAGACCACAGGCGGGTTGTTGGTGGCCACAACCTCCCTTTGATGAGCAAAATTGACAGTTAAGCTGGGTCGTATGGGGACTTCCCAGGAGGTCACCCATCCCAGTACTACTCTCGCCCAAGCACGCTTAACTATGGAGTTCTTTCACTTCTCATCACCAATTGAGTTGCAGCTCAACTAGTGATGAGTGTTGGAAGAACTCCATAGTTACGTGTGCTCGGGTTTGAGTAGTACTTGGATGGGTGACCTCCTGGGAAGTCCCCGTGGTGCGCGCTTGACTATCGAGTTTGCCTCATCAAAGGGAGTTTGTGTCCACCAACAACTCGCCTGTGGAGGGAGAGGGGTTGGGGTGCTTGGGCTGCAACCCGGTAGCGTCGCCTAGAGCGGAGGCGTGACACTGTCACGTTGGATTCGCTAAGGGAGTTAAGATGCATGGAGCTGTCCGTGTGGTGCCGCTTTCATGGACGTACATGGGGATGTTCGCGCGCGCGGGTGCGCGCGTGTATTTGTCCGCACATGTGGTCGCGCTTACGCATGCGAGCACGCTTGCGCTTGCTTCCCAGCGCTTGTGCTTTCTTGTGCATGTGTGCACTTGCTTATGCGCATGTGTGCTTGCTTGTGCATGTACTTGCTTGTGCGTGCACTTGCTTTTGTGGGCATGCACTTGCACACGTGCACATGTGCGTGCTTGGATCGTGTGCATGCACACCCGCGCAAGGGCACGCGGGGCGCTTCCACACGCAAGCATGCTTGCACGCGCGTGGGACCGCTCGAGCAAGCTTAGGCGCATAAGGCCACCCGCGCTGATCTACGCGGAGCAGTCCGGGCGCATGCATGCGAGGCCAAGCCCCCCCCCCCCCCCCCGGCGTAGGGGCACCTGCGCTTGGTGTCGCTTCTGTGGGTGTGCAAGGCGCTACCTGTGCGGCCTTGTACAGGTGTGCTTGTCTTCTATGCACGCAAGATTTTCATTTGCCTATTTTGTTGCTAATGATCATCTTTTCAATAGGTATTAAAAGGCGGTGCTCTGCAGTGATCAATGTGCCTTCCGTCTACTTTGAACATTTCACTTGTGGGAAGTTGGAGCAAACATTTTGTCATTTTGGCAGACGTGAAGGTTGTGGTCCCCTCCCCACTAGAGCACATGCAACACACTCCTCTCGGCCATTTCATGATTACGGAGGGGTGCAGAAGACGGGCTTTCAGATTCCCCCTACGAAAGAGGAAGTTGCGGTACTCCAGTTTTATGGAATTTCGGTGACACAGTTCTCCCTTGTGAGGTTGACGAGGATTATGGGTTTACTTTGCTTTTTTTGGGAGCACGACTCCCAGATGTTAGTTTGAATCTTCCGCGAGTGGAGCAAAGTCTGCCTCAGTTATGACAACCAGGTCGAGGTGCGGAGTAATAAGAGATGGTTATCTTTTGAAAACAAGACTGACTATCATCACGAAGGGACGCTATTTGTGTTGGATCCCTAGTTAGATTTGGGCTAGGTTCACTAATTTAGGTTGAGTTTGACCCACCTTGTATAGCTAGGGTCATGTCTAGTAGTCCTAGAGTTTAGGCTAAGTCCTTTTAGTTCTACTTTCTTGGACCAGCCAACAGAGGACCTCAGAAGACTCATATTTAGAAGATTTCAAAAGACAGTTTGATCAGTTTGAAGTTCTTCGAACTCAGCTCGACGATCGTCGATCTCCGATCGACGAACTTAGAGTTAATTCTCTGAGCTGAGCTCGACGATATTCGAGCTCAGGTCGACGATCAGTTTTCTTCTGACAGATTCTCAGCTCGATGAACTCAGAGTGCAGTTTTGGCAAGTCTTTCTCAGTACGCAGTTCACAGAGCTCAGATCGACGAACTGGCATTCTTAGGTCGACGATCTTGGATATCGGGTCGACAAATTCCATTAAGAGGTCGACGATTTCTGTCCCGGTTCCAGGATGAGTCTTTCCCTTCCTTCTGTTCCTTTATTTTCACATTAATTAGCAGTATTATTCCAGAGTAATTAATGCATATATTCCTCTGAATATTACTGTTATTGACAGTATTAATTATGATATTCATCAGGATATTTACTTGCTTATTCTATTAAGGACAGTTGGGGAAACTCATTAATGTATTATTTCAGCCGTTTGTTATCTCCAGATCAGCCAACATTTAAGGCAATAATTCAAATTTCAAAGTAGAAATAATTGACTGAGAATATTAAAAGAGATTCTCTCTTTTCAAGAAATACAGACAAGAAAACAAAAAGGATGCAGCACAGAGAACAGACAATCATTCCAGAACTCTCGTTTTCTCTCAGTACTTTCATCCTTGTCATTTCTCAAGACTGAAGAAGAACATTCATCAGAAATAAAGAGTCTTCTTCAACTGCAGATCCAGGAATCTTCAGAAACATTCTTTTCAACATCTGTCTACTGGATTCCTTAACTTTGACACAACAAAGCTGAAGACCTACACCATAAAGCAAAGCTCCAGTCTTCCTGAATCTTCAACATCTCAGGGGAGCTTTGACACCATCAAGGATCCACAAATTCTTCTCAAGTTGTTTTTGAGAAAAAAAGAAGACTTACATCATTTTCTTTCCCACCTCATTGTACAGGGTTTTAACTCCCTTCAAAAGTTAGGCTGGTTCACAAGTCTCCTTCCAAAAGACTTGAGTTTGGTTTTTAGGCACCTGATAAAAAGCTCAAAGGGTTGCAATGTCTCCCTGCAAATAGATATTATGGTGGCAGTCAACTGATCAAAACTGTTAGTGGATTCCTACCAGGGTGATAGAAGAGTGGATGTACCCAAGTTTAGGGGAACCACTAAATAAGAGTGGAGTCACCTGATCAGCAACCTTTTGGAAAATGTCATTTGACATAGTCTGGGCCAGTATGTTCATGGCCTTGTCATCTGCAATTTTTGCTTTCTTTTGAGCATCAGTCCAAGTTGGTGGTGGCACTGCATGAGTGTCAGTAGATGTAGAAGCAGCTTCAGTTGGTTGAGGGGGACCAGTCAGAATTGAGTTAAAAATGTATTCATCAATTGAGTTCATGTAAAGTCTTATTCTTGCCTTCTAGATACTGAACTTATTTAAGTTACAGACTGGAGGTCTGGTGCTTGCATAGTCCTTGTTCTGTGCCATGTGATAAATGAATAGCTAAGGAAAAGAAAATATGAATAAGCAGGGATCTTGATTCAAGTGTTAGCTTGTACAACCAAAGAACAACAACCCTCCTATACCAATTGAAAGGAGGGAGTTATTCAGATCTACTCTAGAGGGGGGTGAATAGAGTGTTTAAAAAACCTTAGACAAAACTATTCTATCAGAGTACTAAATAAGTGATACCAATAAATATATAAGCAGAAGGAAAACTAGAGAACTATTCCAAATATCACAGAAACTAGCAAGAGTAATAAGAAAAGGTGCAGCCAGACGATACAAGAAATTATAGTGGTTCCCCAAATCTGGGTACATCAACTCTTCTACCACCCTAGTAGGAATCACTCTCAGGTTTTTGATCAGGTGACTGCCACCAAATAATATCTATTTCAAGGAAAATATTGCAACCCTTCTGGCTTTTGATCAGGTGCCAGAAAACCAACTTAAAGTCTTTTGATCAGGTGACCTCACAACCAGGAATTACTTTTGAAGGGAGTAAAAACCCTTTACACAGAGGGGGAAAGGAAAAGTTGAGTTGTCTTCTATTTTATCAAGAAAATGAGAGAAGACTTGAGAGTGTTCCTGATGGAGTCAAGGCTTGTCATGTGAATTGAATGGTTCAGGAGATCAGAGCCTTGTATAGGGTGTAGGATTTGAAATCCAGAAAGCTGAGACTGATTGAAGAGGTTTGTCTCCACAAGCTTTCTGAATGAACTCTTGTTTTTCTGAACTGAGAGCTATTGTTCTTCTTTTTCTTGCAGCCTTGTTATCTCTTTTTCAAAGATCCGTTGACTGCATTAAGAAGTAGTGTCTAGAAAAAAAATTATTCTCTGGGTCTTTTATTCTCTAAGTCACTTTGAATAATTTCAAACTGAATTTGAAATCATCCACATAGATTGACTGCCGGAATCATGGGAATTTGTGCAATGGCTATAAGAGAAATAACTCATTTCCTTAACTGTCCTAAGAAAAGCTGTATAATAACTCTGTGAAAACCAACAATTAATGCTTGCCAAGGAACGACTATATTCAGTGAATATATGCATTAATCAATCCGAGTCATATAAGTAAAAGAATAATCAATCAATATGGAAAACAAATACTTTAGGGAATAAAATGATGATCTGGCAGAAATCGTCGATCTGGTCCTGAGATCGTCGAGCTCAAACATCCTTCATCATCGAGCTGAACCCTGTGATCGTTGACCTGGAAATCTGCATTCCAAACTGGGCTTCACGATCGTCAAACTGAGATGGTTGAACAACGATCTCAATCCTGAAATAAGATCAGAGATCGTCGACCTGAGTTCAGCAATCGTCGATCTAAACATTTAGAGATTTAACTCTGAGATCGTCGAGCGCAGAACGAAGATCGTCGAGCTCTAGTCAGATATCGTCGAACAAATTTTACTTAGAAAAATTTCCGCCTTGTTCACTCTATGCTGTCTTCTAAGTCTCTGATGCCTTGATCTTGTCTCACTGAGTTGTTGACATGACTGACACCTAATACATTAGAGTAGACTCTAGCTATACAATGTGTAACATTCCGATTCGCGCTAGGCCCCTTGTGCGTGTTTTTGGTGTCGAGAGAGCTGGTGTAGGCTCAAGGGGTGCCAGCAATCAGGTGCGCACTCGCGTGGAACAAGGAAATAGGCTGAAAACCTGTACTGAGCTTGACACGGGTAGGGAAATGGGCATGTCCCTACCCATGTGCAGTGGCGTGGAGTGGCCACAGGGTTGAGTGGTAATGGAAGAGCGTTGAGTGGTTTATCCCGAGAAAAACACGGGTAGGGAAACGGGCGTGCCACTACCCGTGTGTCATGACTTGGGTGTGTAATATTGAGGGCTCGGTCCCGAGAAGGACACGGGTAGAGACACGGCCGTATCTCTACCAGTGAGCATCTAGCCAGGCAACCCCGTGAAGGACACAGGTAGAGACACGGGCGTGTCCCTACCAGTGTGCTTCAAGCCTAGGTCAACGAAATTTGCCCCGAGCAGCACACGGGAATGAACACAGGTATGACCATGGCCGTGTCCCATGGATACGGGTACAGACACAGGCATGTCAGTACCTGTGTAGGAGCACGAAACGGCAGTCGAGCCGTTTCGCCAGAGCAGGACACGGGTAAGGACACGGCCGTGTCCCTACCCGTGTCACTTCTGTATAAAAAGGAAAAGTGAAACCCTAGCATTCTCATTCTCTTCCCAAGCCCTATTTTCTAGAGGGAAAGTTCTGGAGCAAGAGGAACTTCTATAGCAAGCTTTGGAGGAGGAGAAACTCCATCGCCGTCAAGGGAAAAGTGATGCCGCCGAGGAGGATGACAAGATCCATGGCCGGGAATGGTGGTACCGCTGGAAATGAGGTGAGCTTCCTCCCCTCTCCCTTGGTGCTAGATTTGTAGATATCTAGGTGAGATGTCGACTCAAGAGAGTCTAGATATGGGAGATGGTGATTTCTCTAGGAAGGGCCATGCTAGAACTTTTATTCTAATGGTTAGTCGTCTTCAACCTCCCCTTCTTCAAAGTGATGATGGGGGTGGATTCGTGAAGAGGAATGGCCTTGAGAGGGAGAATGATATTGGAGGAACTCCTGGTTGCGATTTGGGGGAAATCTCCTTGAGGAGGAAGATGAACCGATGCCGTTCATTCCGCTTCAAGATGCGTGCAGAATCTGTGTTCTGCACGCAGCGACCTTCTTGGCTGTTTTCAGGCAAGAAATGGTCCGATCCGGGCTTTCGACTAAACACAAAAGTTGTATCCCTTGAAATTACCTTTCCAACGAGTGGTTATACGCCTTCGGTTGAAGCCTGTAACCACGGGAATGTCTGATCGAAGTAGGGGATGTAGACTAAGCGCACAAAAATCGTATTCTTTACGCTGTAGGATTTGGAGCCAATTTCATGTGGGTTCTAGCCTGATCTGGGTTGCAGGCTGAACATGAAAGTTGTAGCCAATGGAAAGACCTTTCCATCGAGTGGTTACACACACTCACCGGATTCCTGTAGCCTCGATAATCCTCTGTTGAAGTTGCTGTCCAGATTTATTCTGCACCTAAAATTCTGGGTTTTGTATAATGTGGATTTAGATTCGGTGGAATTAATGTTACAATCTAACTCGAGGTTCAGGTGAACTATTTTGTGGTAATCATCATAGTGATATGAATATTGAAGTTTATTAATTTGAATTCATAAAACGAGTTGTGAGCAAGCCTAATTGAACGAAAGGGGCTTGATATAAATCGGTAGACTATCATTTATGCGCATTGTTTTATATCTTGTTGAAATCATTTGAAAGGACATGTAGATGAATAAACTATGGATATGATGTATGTTGAATTGATAGAAGGAAAGTTAGTAGTCCAATGCTTAGAGTGTCGTCTCCCTATGGGTAGCATTGTGGAAGTTAGTCAGTGTGGTGTTGGCCGTCACTAGTCGGGATGGTGTTGAGATGAGTAAAGTTGGACTGTTGGGTTTGTCCCTCGGTGTTCATATCCCGGGGCTCCTTCCGTGCCAAGTGGATGGTTGGGCTTGACCCTCGTGCTTTCTCCGAGGTTCCTTCCATGCCACGGTGTTGTGGAATTGCATGTTATGTGAGTCAACACGCAGTGTCGTAATCATAGGTTAAGGATAGTGTGGCAGGTCTACGGGCTCGCCAATCGTCACACTGATGGGAGTTGATAGATAGACCTTGGGCGGTTGGGCTTGTCCCCTAGTGTTCATGTCCCAGGGCGCCATCCGTGCCAAGTAAACGGTTGGACTTGACCCTCGTGCTTATTTCTGAGGCTCCTTTCGGGTCACACCATAGGCCAGTCCAGGGCTAGGTTCTTGGTGCACATCTACCTGAGACACCCGCTGAGCCGTAGTACTCATGGGAGCTTCGTTGTTGTGTTCTTAGCGTTGAGGCGTATGGAGGTCTAAGTGATGTAGTGTGGATACCCACTTGGTAGTAGAAGTGCCTGTTCTACTGTCACCGTCTGGCCACGACGGATGGTGCCTGAGAGGTTAGCTACCTGCTCGAAAAGTGGGAACTACGAGTTTGTGTCGACATAGCAGTTGCATGTATGTGAACATGGGTGAGTCATTGCATCGCATACATAACATTGCACCTCATTACATACACAAGACCCTCATCGTATAAGTTTGTATGGGCACTCCTATACGATGAGTTACTTACTGCTGAATGATCCTCAACTTATATGCTTGTATGTGCATCCATATAAGTTGAGTTACTTTCTATTATAACTCTATATTCATATGTTGTGATAGATGGTAGAAATGTTAGAATATCTTACTACATGTTATACCACTTGCTTGTTTATACTCCTACTTATATATATATTATACCCTATCTATTTCTCCGCCTGGTGCCGAGGAGTCGTCGGGGGAGTAGATGTGAAGCCACTTAGTCTTTATGACTAACGGTTGTTACATCTTCCTTTTAAGAAGGAAACCCCACAGGTGGAGCAGCAGCAGGTTATGGAGCCGGACAGCCAGGCCAAGACGACAGGGCCTGAAGGGACGGTTCCGTCGCAACCGTCTATTACAGATGTGAGTGAGGAGAGTTTTGTTGTAGCCCTTCGGGGCAATTTCATAGTTGTACTCTGACTATATAGAAACATGTTTTAGCTTCTCTTTTGTATACTTTTAGACTTTTAGCTTGTGTGGATTTTATTTCTTTATAATTTTTTGGTTGGGTTGGCATGTATATATTGATATTGGTTATAGCTGGCAGAATAGGCGTCTCTTGGTATAGGCTAACCCAAGTGTCAGTACTACCCCAAGATGGCTGTTCTGGGCATAAGACCCCTCTCGTGGTTCCGGGAGGGGGGTCTTACACAATGTGGGTCTGACTTAGCCTAGATTAGTGAACCTAGCAAGCTCAAATCCAAACTAGGTATCCAACAATCTCCCCCTATTTGGATGAGGTCACTAAACAACAATAAATGAAAAACAATAGGAAAACTAAATATTTCTGTCATGAGATATAAGAAAAGTTCAACAGATATTTACAAATAAACATAGACACAAAAAGAAAATAGTTACTAAGACTTGTCTAAAGCTGGCTTAGCAAATTCAATTCTTCTTTTTGAATCTACTGCTTGTTGTCTTGTCATTTTCAAGTCTGCTTCACCAAGAAATTTAATTGTAGTTGCTCTGGGAACAACTGCCTCAGGATGTACCTGCATATAGTTATTAACATCAAAGATATTCTTATCAATATTAAATTGTTCCAGCTCTTTCTCCCAATACTTAGACATAGTTGAGAATTGAAAGGGACCAGTTCCTTATTTTCTATCTTTATTTATTTGAGAGAGACCAATCAATTCATCAAACCTAGCCATCCTGAAGTTATGATCGAGCTCAGGTTCATACTGAGATGTTTCTTTTATAGAGTCATGAGAGGTCTTCTGGAGCTTTCTGTGTTTGATTGATTGTTCTTGGAATTTATGTTTCTGTTGCTATATGTTGAGAATGACTGTCATGAAGGTTTGAAGGATGTCTGACTTGACTGAATTTACCAGGAATTCTGAATCTCCTGCTAGAATCTGAAAAATCTTCTCTGTCAGCCTGATCATTTTGTTTACCTCTCCTTCTTGAGTATCCCCTTGAATAAGACCTGGATGGTTTGTTGTGAGAGTGAGGAGCATAATAAGTCTGCTGATGGGAGGAGGTAGCAGACTTAGAAGCAAAATTTCCACTAGCACCTGCTGAAGGAGGGGGAGGAGGTGGTGTGAAAGTTGACTAGTTGTCTAAATTATCACCTAGAGGGGGGTGAATAGGTGATTGCGACGTCTTTTGCGGAATAAAATAAAACTAATCGCAGCACACACAAAAAGAACACAAGCACAGACGACACAAGATTTATAGTGGTTCCCCGATCTTGGGTACTCCACTTTCCCTCTCACCGATCTAGTAACGCACTAGACTCGGCTACTCCACTTATCTCAGATTAAAGAAATCTTACAACTCGATCCAACCCGGATCTACACTCGGAAGCACAATCTTCCTACAACAAATACTCGGAGTGAAAACTCCTACAACTCGGAGAAGAATCTCCTACAGAATAAAGATTTACAGAAAATGATAAAACTGTGACAGATCTAGAAAATCTTGACGTCTCTTCTTCCTTCAACAATGGCGGCTCTGTCAGGAATCAGTCGGAGAAGATACTGTCGTCGATCTTGAGATCTGGTTCTTCGGAACACACGGAATCAAGAGATTCGAAAAAAAGTCGAGGTCGATCTCGATTCTATGTGTCACTTCGTCGATGTTTCTTCGTCGGCGGCCTTCCAGATGGAAACAGTGAGCGGCGGCGACCGGGAAGACGAATCGAGAACTTAGGGTTTTTCGGCCCTTTTTCGTTTCACGTTCTTGAAGAGAGAGAAAAGATAAACGATGATAAAAGTTCTTCTTAATGAAAAGAGAGACTGATTAGACCTTTTATAGGGAGCCTAATCGGTCAGAAATCAAATCGTATTGAAAGTAATGCCACGTGGGCCAATTAGATGATGACAGATTAAGGATTGGAAAAATAGAACAAATAGTGGGTCAACGATTTTGACAATTTCAGAATTAGAAAAAGGTTAAGTCAGAAGTACTCGAGAACTGAAGGTTGTTCTCGAGCACTGAATCAAGGAGTTCTCGAGAATAGAAATGATTGTCTCGAGATCTGAGACTTAGAAAAATATACTGTCAAAAATAACTTTCTCGAGCACTAATTGTACTACTCGAGCACTTATACTTAGAAGAAAAAGTATATCTGGATTACTCGAGCACACAGTAAACTTGCTCGAGTACTGGAAAGAAAGTATTCGAGAACTTGAAACTTCTCGAGCACAAAGACTTAATCAAAATCCTGAAGACTAGAGTACTCGAGCAAATGGATTATTTCTCGAGCACTTGAACATAGAGGAAAATCTGGAGGAAAGTACTCGAGAAGCTAAAGCTGTTCTCGAGCACAGGAACTTAGAAAAATAACAACAGAGAAATAGTTCTCGAGAAAGGTAGACTTTTTCTCGAGAAGAAGAGTTATATTTCTTGAGTACTTTTCTTTAGAAATATTTTTGCACAGCATTCTAGTTCTCGAGCAGCAAAGTCATTTTCTCGAGAAAGGAAAACTTTCTCTCGAGCATTAATGACAGCCAGATTTGAAAGAAAAAATTCTCGAGCAAGCTGAGCTTCTTCTCGAGCACTTTAAAAACTTCTCGAGACCTAGAGTTGTAATTTACTCGAGCACTATTGTACTTCTCGAGCAAAAATGACTTAGCAAAAATTCTAAGTTACAGAAAAATATTTTCAAATAAAACTTCTTCAGCTTCAGCTTTTGTCCTTTTCTCCAAGTGATTTGAGGTTAAGTATATTCCAATAGAGAGGCTACACATGAGTCAACACCTTGGATTACACAGTGAGGGATTACACTGTGAAGTCCTGTGTTTGATGACCCATTGCAGACTGACATTGGTCTATACTTAAAGTGTACACCTGCAAGCATATGGCTAAAGAGAAATATCAAATACAACTGGATTCAACTTAGTTCATGGGTGACTTCATGCAAATCTAGGTGAGTGTGGATACAATACCCAACAATCTCCCCCTATTTGCAGAAGTCAGAACCCTATACACTAAGCTGAATCCCTTAACAAATAATACATAACAACAAGTAAGCAAGACATATGTGACATAATCAAAATAACCTAGAGCAGGAATAACAGAAATGAATCACAGCACAATCAGAAACATATAGGTATATAAGTAATCAGATTTTTCAGATTAATGTTTTTAAATCCCACTATTCCCAAAGTTACAAAGGCTGTTATGAAATAGAGTGCAGGTTACTTCTTCTTGCCATCAGCCTGTCTCTTTTGTCTTTCACCCTCTTGCCATCTCTTCTGCTCTTGTCTCTCAAAGTAGCTGAAGGGCTTGGGAAAGTACTTTTCAGGTTTAGGAGGAGCTGCAGCATTGTTAAATCCATACTTAGACTCATGCAGCCTCCTCTGAATGCAGTTCTTGTCATACTTTCTCCATTCCTCATGGCTGTAGAATTCTTGTTGTCTTTCACTGAATTGAGTTACCAGCTTCAGAGTTTCAAGGATTAAAGTCCTGGAGGTGGGGCTCCAGACTTCAGAGTGTACTGGATACTGCCTTGGTTCATCCTGATGTCTTCTGTAGCCTTGATCATGTTCAGGTGCAGATCTCCTTGCAGAGGGCCCTTCCCCATATTTCCTTTTCTTTGTTTGGATATTAGGTGGCTGGTTAGGTAGATCTTCCCACACCTCTCCAGTTGGCATGAAAGTTTCTTGAAGTTCAATGTATGGAGAGAAGGCCTTCTGAGCAAGGGCAGCAGCAGCAGCAGCATCTTCTTCAGCTTGGACAGCAGCTAGTGCATCAGCAGCAGCTTGGGCAGCAGAGGCTTGAGTGCTTTCAGCAAGGGCTGCTCTGACTGCAACTGGGTTCAGATGATAGGGAATTGAGTTGGAGTCAATCTGATGGTCAGGGAATATATTGTTGTGCATCCAGACAGAGGTATCAAAGGCATGAAACTTGACAGAGTCAATATGTTTCAGCACATTTTCTTTCAGGGAGGTGTGGAATGCATCCTGAGCCTTGATGACTTTGGCTTCTATGTCAGCTTGGGTTTCAAGGCTGGCATTGGTAATTCTGGTCATGATGGATTCAGAATGTTTAGCTGAGATAGACTTGAAAATCTCCTCCCCCTTTCTGACTTCTGTAGTAAGGGTTGCAATAGCATCTTCCTTAAAGGTGCCAACCTCACCTGTCAGCTTAAAGAACTTGTCATCTGTCCTTTTATCCAACTGAATCTGATTATTAGCCAACACAACTGATTGATCCATGAGGTGGCCAATACTTGTTATAGTATGATCCAAGGCCAATCCTCCTTTGTGAAATGCTTCTTTCAGGGTATCTGTGTTCACCTGGATTTCAGCAAAGCCTTTGTGCATGGCCTTCTCAAGTGCAGTCACCTGGTCTTGAACCTTCTTGACAGCAGTGTCTATGTAGGTTTTCTGTTCAGCAAATAACTGTGTTAACAGTGTTATGATGGAATCAGTAGCAGCAGGAGCACTTGTAGGAGCAAGACTGCATGGAGGTGGTTGAGCAGCAGCAGGTGGAGAAGGTGCATTGGAGGGGCTGGGGGTGATCTCTTCAATTACAACAGTAGAAGTGGATGGCTGTCTTCTCAGAGGGATGTTGTCATCTTCTTCATTTCCTGAAGGAAGGAAAGTTGGGATGGAGTAGTGTGGCCTTGAAGGAATCCTGGACTCTGCCTCCTGAACATCCTCATCAGTTTCTTGGATGTCAGTCATTGGCTCAAAAGAAGAGGGAGTGGTTGTGGAGGAAGCAGCAGCTTGCTGTCCTTGGGTATCAGCTGGGTGAGAAGGTGATGGGGGAAGTGAACTGGAGGGCTGAACTGGTTCTGGAGAAGCATGTTTCTTAGGCAGTTCTGGAACTGGTTCAAGTGGAGCTGGGTCCTGAGCAGTGGCTGGAGCAGAATCTGGAACTGAGTCTGGAACTGAGTCTGGAACTGAGTCTGGAGCTGGGTCCTGAGCTGTTGATGCTAAACTGGGGTGCTCAGAAGTGAGTTCAGTGATCATTGCATCAATTTGTTCTGAAGTGGCAGTCAGATCTATATCCATTGAGGCAGGCTCCCCCTCAAGAGAAGCATCCTGGATGACAATCTCTGGGTTTGGAGGGGGGGATGGAATCCTGTACTCTGGAACATCCTTTACCACAACTGTTGTAGCAGGATCTGGGGGAATTTTTGAAGCTGGGGAAGGTTGTGCAGGCTCCCCCTCAATTGCTGGATGAGGAGAGGGAGGTGGAGTCCTGACAACCTCTTCCTGAACTTGTTCTTGAGCCCTGGTGGCCTGGGTGGTATTCTGCAATTTCAATTCCCATCTGTTAATGGAGTCCACTGTGAGCCTCTTCATGTAGTGCAGAACACTGCCTTTGGACATTGAGAACACTGCTGGGTCAAGTTTACTGAGTAGAAGGGTTATAATTCTGGCAAATCCAGGCTTCTTGAGACTGGACCTGATGTGATCAAGAATCAGTCTGCCAAAAGGATATTGCTTCCTGCAGATTATGGAGGTCATCACATCAAACATCTCTCCTGTAGCATGTTTGATTGATCCAGTAGCACAGAGAAGGCATTTGCCGACGATGTCCAGAAGGAATTTGCTCTCTGGGTTCAGCTGAGGGCGTCGAATACCAGAGGGTATGCCGGCGATTCCACAGTAGGAATAGGCACGGTCATAGTCTGCATGGGTTAGGTCTTCTGGTTCTGTGACTGGAGGTAGATGAAGCAACTGATTGATGATGGAGGCGGTGAGTTTGACCTTGATGCCAGAAACGGTAGATCGGAGAACATGACCACTTGTGCTGACTGTCAAATTCTGGTAGAATTCATGAACCTGAGGAAGAAGGAGACGACACTTCTGTTCTAGGACAAAAGTGAGGCCGGTTATATCCAGGAGGTTCAAGAGGTTCTGAAAGTCTGGGGATATGTCTGCAATGCCATCTCGAAGGAGTTCACTGCCGATTCCGAGCTTGGCGATGGAAGAAGATGAAGCCATTGAAGAAAAACGGAGAAAAACTGTGGGGTTTTCCTGGTTTTCACGGCACCGGCGGAAGGCGAAGGGTCTCAAGAAATTTGGGGATTTTGGGATTAGTGGATTTAATGATTTTAATCTGACTATTTATATACATATTGTAAAAGAGCGGCAGAAATGATCTGGACTGCTACTAGGCATTTCGAAAAATAATAAAAGCTAACAAAAACTGTACTCGGGAAATTAGGGTTAAGAATTTTCGTAAGTATCAAGTGCTCGAGAAGTAGGCTCGAGTACTTTATTAAGTTCTCGAGTACCCCGAATGAAGTTCTCGAGACCAAAGAACTTAGGAAATTTTCGTAACCGAGCAGAATAAAGAGTTCTTGAGAAGCTTGCTCGAGAAGTAGACAGTTCTCGAGCATCGTTCTCGAGCAAAAGTAAAGTTCCCGAGAAAGAATTACTTAGCTTTTTTTTCCTTAGTCCTCTTTGTTGAGCATCCCAAGTTCTGTCTTGAAGAAAGAGAACTTGGCCTCATCCAGTGGCTTTGTGAAAATGTCTGCAACTTGTCTATCTGTTGGAACATATTGAAGGTTGATATCTCCTCGCTCCACATGCTCCCGTATAAAATGATATCTCAACTCTATATGTTTTGTTCTGCTGTGTGACACTGGATTGTTGGCAATGGCAATTGCACTTGATGAATCACACATCAGAGGAATGTCTTCAAACTTCAGGTTGTAATCTTCAAGCTGATTTTTGATCCAAAGCAGTTGTGCACAACAACTGCCTGCAGAGATGTACTCTGACTCGGCTGTTGAGATTGCGACACAATTCTGCTTCTTACTACTCCAGGAAATAAGCCTTCTTCCTAGGAATTGACATGTTCCTGAGGTGCTCTTCCTATCATCCTTGCTACCTGCAAAATCTGCATCTGAATAGCCAATCAGTTCATTGTCATTACTTCTTGGGTACCATAAGCCAAGATTTGGTGTACCTTTAAGGTATCTCAAAATTCGCTTTGCAGCAGCGTAATGAGATTCCTTACTGTTCACCTGAAATCTAGCACATACACATGTTGAGAACATTATGTCTGGCCTACTAGCAGTAAGGTAGAGTAGTGACCCAATTATGCTTCTGTATTTGGTTTCATCAAAAGGTTTCCCTTTCTCATCCTTATCTAGAGACATAGCTGAGGCCATTGGAGTTTTCATTGTAGATGCGTTCTCCAATCCAAATTTCTTAATCAACTCCTTTGTGAACTTCGTCTGAGATATGAAAATTCCATCCTCAGATTGTTTCACTTGGAGTCCCAAGAAATACTTCAACTCACTCATACTGCTCATTTCAAACTTCCCTTGCATTAGTTTAGAAAACTTTTTGCAAAGGTTGTCGTCAGTTGAGCCAAAAATAATGTCATCGACATAGATTTGCACTAGCAAAATCTTGCCTTTTATTTCCCTAAGAAATAATGTCTTGTCTATCTTTCCTCTTGTGAACTTGTTCTCAAGAAGAAAAGTAGACAATGTCTCATACCAAGCTCGGGGAGCTTGCTTGAGACCATACAGTGCTTTAAATAGAAAGTAGACATGGTTAGGAGAGTTTGGATCAACAAAACCTGGAGGTTGTTCTACATATACTTCTTCCTTTATGTTTCCATTAAGGAAGGCAGACTTCACGTCCATTTGATAGACGGTGAAACCTTTTAATGCAGCATATGCTAGAAATAACCTTATTGCCTCCAATCTTGCCACTGGAGCATATGTTTGATCGAAGTCTATTCCTTCTTCTTGTCGGTATCCTTTGGCGACGAGACGCGCCTTGTTCTTTATTATTGTACCATCTTCATCTAGCTTGTTCCGATACACCACTTGGTTCCTATAACGTTCTTATCTTTGGGTCTTGGTACAAGCTTCCAAACTTCACACCGTTTGAATTGGTTCAGCTCCTCTTCCATGGCTAGTATCCATGATGTGTCGCAGTTTGCTTCCTCAAACTTCTTTGGTTCCACCTGAGATAGAAAACTTAAATATAAATTTTCATTAGTGGTACCTCTACGAGTTCTGACACCGTCTCGAGGATTTCCAATGATCTGTTCTATTGGATGATCCTTCAAGTGTCTGAGCTCTAATGTCCTAGCATCTGGAACATCTTCAGCATCTGGAGTGACTTCATTTCTTTGAACTGCTTCAATATCCTGATCTTCATTCTCAATTGTAGTTGGAGAAGTGATCTCGATGAAGGTATCACCCTTCTCTTCACTTGGTTCCTCCAACTTTATTTCATTTATTTTGGAACCTGCAGCTTCAAGTAACACACTAGACGAGTTGCTTTGCAACAAACTCGTCTCATCAAAAATAACATGAATTGATTCTTCTACCACCAAGGATTTCTTGTTAAAGATCCTATATGCTTTACTTTGGCTACTATAGCCTACGAAAATGCCTTCAAAACTCTTTTCGCTAAACTTAGTGGTATGATACTTGCCGTTGTTAAGTACAAAGCACTTACAACCAAAGATTCTAAAGTAAGATATTGTTGGCTTCCTGCCTTTTAAAAGTTCATAAGGAGTCTTATCATGGTTCTTGTTTATGAGTGCTCGATTTTGCACGTGACATGCAGTGTTGACGGCTTCAGCCCAGAAATATTCCGGTAGTGAAGCATCACTCAACATAGTCCTGCAAGCCTCTATGAGTGTTCTGTTTCTTCTCTCAGCTACTCCATTTTGTTGTGGAGTCCGAGGAGAGGAAAACTCATGAAGGATACCAAGGCTTTCACAAAATTCCGTCATGGCCCCAGATTTGAATTCCGTTCCATTGTCACTTCTGATTTTAACAATGGAGCAGTTGTACTCATTCTGTATTTGCCTGACAAAATTAGTGAAAATATCAAAGGTATCCGACTTGTGTTTCAAAAAGAACACCCACGCAAAGCGCGAGTAATCATCAACAATAACCAACGTATAATCCTTACCTCCTAAACTTCTAACTTGCAGTGGACCAAACAAGTCCATATGAAGAAGGTGTAAACACCTGTCCGAATCTTTGCCAATAATGCTTTTAAAAGTAGCCCTTGTTTGCTTGCCTTTAATGCATGCGTGACAAGGTCTTTCCTTTTCGCACTTAACATTTGGAGCATCACGCACCAAATTCTTCGAAAACAATTTATGAATGGTTTTGAAATTAATATGTGCTAATCTCTTGTGCCATTGGTCACTAAGAGATGCACTATCTTTAGCAAGAAGACATACTGGGGTAGAGGAATCCAAGCAAATAAAATTAAGGCAAAATATGTTTCTGCTACGAGTGCCGGATAAAATGGTTTCTTGTTTATCAACCGCTTTTATCAAACACTTGTTGGCATGAAACTCAACAACGTATCCTTTGTCGCATAATTGACTTATGCTTATGAGATTATGTTCTAATCCCTTAACATAAGCAACATCCGAGAAGGATACGCTACCGTTAGAAATTGTACCATATCCTTTTGTAACTCCCCGGTCGGAGCCTCCAAAGATGACCTTTGGTCCGTTCTCGGTTGGAGAGTAATTTTGAAGTAAACTTTTTGTTCCGGTCATGTGCCGAGAACATCCACTGTCCAAGTACCATATTGGCGTTCTATTGGCCTTTGGACATACCTGCAAACACAAAATTATTTTTCCTTAGGAACCCAAATTTGTTTGGGTCCTTGGTCTCTTGTTAGATTGCTCCCCCTACCGATGTTAGCATCGTGAGCGGTCTTTCTCACATTGATAACTCTTGGGGCAGCATAAACACTTTCGTTGAACCAACAATCGATGGCGAAGTGACCAATCTTGCCACAACACCAACAATGAAATCTATTGTATCTTTGTCCATTCTTCTCTTGCTTGACCATCTTGACATGAGGTCTAGCAGGAGGAGCTGCCATGGAGGTGGATGCTTCATGTTGATGACATGAACATGCTTTCCTCTCTTTGGTGGACAAGACTTCAACTTCTTTCACTTTCGGTGCTTTCTTAAAGTTATGACCATGATTATATGGACCATAGCTCTGAAGACTGATTTCTTCATAAGGTGCTTTAAAAACACTTTCGCCAAAGTTTCTAGGACGTGCCCATCCTTGGTATCTAGACTTTGGCTCTACATAAGTAGGCCTAGACCAGTGTCCATAGGAGGACTCAAGATCAAACTTGTTTGTCGGGTAGATTACCTTATTAAAGGTAGTCTGTTCTTGAGGGGCTTTCCCTTTTTCTTTGGCTAAGGCTTTCTTGGCTGCCTTATTCTTTCGTTGAGTCTTATTCCTTCTAGAAGTCTTACTAGAAGAGGCTACATGGCCTAGTCCAGCACCATCAGTCTGTGCTGAAAATTCAGCAATCAATGGAAGAACTGTCTTAGGCTTGGAGAAGCTCTCAACAAGCTTCCTCTCAGCCTCAAACTGCTCTTCCAGTTTCTCAATGACTTTTTCTTTCAGACTGACGAGACTAAGTGTCTCATTCAATTCTTTTATGGCAGAGTTAAGCTTACCTTTGAGTGATTCCATCTCAAGAACTTCTTCTCTCAAAGAGCTTTCACTTGCCTTAAGAGACTTAATCTCTTTGGCTTGAGCTTTCACGACCTTTCGACATTTGTCGTAGGCCTTGATCAGCTCTCTGTACTGAACCATGAGTTCAGACTCATCGTCATAAGAGCTGTCCTCATTCTCATGTTCAGAACTCTCAGATTCAGAAAGAGGTGTGTGAGAGTTTACCTTCCCAGTGTACTGGGGTTCTGTCTCCTCATCAGTTTGAGCCATCAGCCCAAAATATGCTTCTTCTTCCTCACTTGACTCCGAGGAGTCTGAGTCGCTGAGGGTCTTTGTTTTCTTAGCCACGAAGCTCCTTTCATTCTTCTTTTGGTGAAAGGGTTTCTTGCTTTCCTTCTTTCCTCCTTCTCTTTTCTTATGAGGGCATTCAGCAATCATATGACCTGGCTTGTTGCAACAATAGCAAACTATGTCAGATGAAACATGTTTGTTCTGTTTAGGAACATACCTGTCATGGCTGCTTGAGCCTTTCTTTCTTCGATCACTTTCATAATGTGATCGTCTATGTGAGGCATCCTTGCCTCTCCAATTCTTCTTTTTGTTCAGAAACTTCTTGAACTGTCTTGATAAGAGAGAGAACTCTCCTTCAGACAACTCTGAGCCTGATGAACTGGGCTCTGAACTTTCTTCACTCTCAATTGTTTCCTGAGCAGGAGTAGATGATTGAGCTTTGACCTTTTTTGTGCTTTCTGCCTTCAAGGCAACAGTCTTATCCTTTGAAGAGGATCTGCTCTTCTCTTCTTCGGCTTTTCTTGTATTTATTTGCATCTCATAAGACATCAGCTTTCCGAAGAGATTCTGTGGGTCAGTCTCTGCTAGTCTGCCAAACTCCCGAATGGCACATACTTTGGTATCCCACTCTTTCGTCAGGGATCTGAGGAATTTGTCATTCAGGTCACCATTAGTGAACTTCCTGCCATACCCCTTCAGACCATTAACAATTTTGCTGAAGTTCTCAAAAGTATCTGTGATTGAATCCTTTGGTCCTTGTCTGAAGGCTTCATATTTTTGATTCAGAAGGGATCTTCTGTCATCCCTTACTTCTTCAGTGCCTTCCATCAGGACTAACAGACACTGCCACATTTCCTTAGCACTTTGGCAATGTATCAGATTCAGTAGCATAGAGTCATCAACTGCACTTGCTATGATGTTTTTAGCTTTCTTGTCCAACGAGACAAGTGCAATCTCATCTTTGTCAAGATCCATCAGTTTCTTTGGTACCTTTAGAGTAGGATTTATTGTGGAGGTTGTCATGGGAACATAGGGACCTTCTTCAACTATCATAAAGATCCTTGGATCCACAGCTTCCATAAAGAATTTAATTCTTTCTTTCCACATGGGAAAGTTTGTCTTGGTGCACAGTGGAAGCTTTGCAAAATCTTTTGCCTTATCCATGCTTGGCTAACTTCTTAGACAACTTAGGGCAGATCTGATCAAGGTGTTAACCTTTATATGATCAACGACCCTCTGATACCAATTGAAAGTTGACTAGTTGTCTAAATTATCACCTAGAGGGGGGTGAATAGGTGATTGCGACGTCTTTTGCGGAATAAAATAAAACTAATCGCAGCACACACAAAAAGAACACAAGCACAGACGACACAAGATTTATAGTGGTTCCCCGATCTTGGGTACTCCACTTTCCCTCTCACCGATCTAGTAACGCACTAGACTCGGCTACTCCACTTATCTCAGATTAAAGAAATCTTACAACTCGATCCAACCCGGATCTACACTCGGAAGCACAATCTTCCTACAACAAATACTCGGAGTGAAAACTCCTACAACTCGGAGAAGAATCTCCTACAGAATAAAGATTTACAGAAAATGATAAAACTGTGACAGATCTAGAAAATCTTGACGTCTCTTCTTCCTTCAACAATGGCGGCTCTGTCAGGAATCAGTCGGAGAAGATACTGTCGTCGATCTTGAGATCTGGTTCTTCGGAACACACGGAATCAAGAGATTCGAAAAAAAGTCGAGGTCGATCTCGATTCTATGTGTCACTTCGTCGATCTTTCTTCGTCGGCGGCCTTCCAGATGGAAACAGTGAGCGGCGGCGACCGGGAAGACGAATCGAGAACTTAGGGTTTTTCGGCCCTTTTTCGTTTCACGTTCTTGAAGAGAGAAAAGATAAACGATGATAAAAGTTCTTCTTAATGAAAAGAGAGACTGATTAGACCTTTTATAGGGAGCCTAATCGGTCAGAAATCAAATCGTATTGAAAGTAATGCCACGTGGGCCAATTAGATGATGACAGATTAAGGATTGGAAAAATAGAACAAATAGTGGGTCAACGATTTTGACAATTTCAGAATTAGAAAAAGGTTAAGTCAGAAGTACTCGAGAACTGAAGGTTGTTCTCGAGCACTGAATCAAGGAGTTCTCGAGAATAGAAATGATTGTCTCGAGATCTGAGACTTAGAAAAATATACTGTCAAAAATAACTTTCTCGAGCACTAATTGTACTACTCGAGCACTTATACTTAGAAGAAAAAGTATATCTGGATTACTCGAGCACACAGTAAACTTGCTCGAGTACTGGAAAGAAAGTATTCGAGAACTTGAAACTTCTCGAGCACAAAGACTTAATCAAAATCCTGAAGACTAGAGTACTCGAGCAAATGGATTATTTCTCGAGCACTTGAACATAGAGGAAAATCTGGAGGAAAGTACTCGAGAAGCTAAAGCTGTTCTCGAGCACAGGAACTTAGAAAAATAACAACAGAGAAATAGTTCTCGAGAAAGGTAGACTTTTTCTCGAGAAGAAGAGTTATATTTCTTGAGTACTTTTCTTTAGAAATATTTTTGCACAGCATTCTAGTTCTCGAGCAGCAAAGTCATTTTCTCGAGAAAGGAAAACTTTCTCTCGAGCATTAATGACAGCCAGATTTGAAAGAAAAAATTCTCGAGCAAGCTGAGCTTCTTCTCGAGCACTTTAAAAACTTCTCGAGACCTAGAGTTGTAATTTACTCGAGCACTATTGTACTTCTCGAGCAAAAATGACTTAGCAAAAATTCTAAGTTACAGAAAAATATTTTCAAATAAAACTTCTTCAGCTTCAGCTTTTGTCCTTTTCTCCAAGTGATTTGAGGTTAAGTATATTCCAATAGAGAGGCTACACATGAGTCAACACCTTGGATTACACAGTGAGGGATTACACTGTGAAGTCCTGTGTTTGATGACCCATTGCAGACTGACATTGGTCTATACTTAAAGTGTACACCTGCAAGCATATGGCTAAAGAGAAATATCAAATACAACTGGATTCAACTTAGTTCATGGGTGACTTCATGCAAATCTAGGTGAGTGTGGATACAATACCCAACATGGTGGATCCTTCCTTAAAACTTTGACAGGAGAGGAGCCAACCTTTCTCCTTTTCTTCTGAGCCTTCATCTCATTCTTGGATAATCTCATCAAGTGAGGAGTAGCTGATGTGAGAGTAATATTGTGCCTAATAAAGTAAGGAATGTCATCTTGAGAATTAGATTTAGGCACTTCCTTCACTGGAGCTTTCCTTTTCTTGGTCACTTTCTTCTTCTTGCTGACATCTGGATCTGAGTCTGAATCTGAGTCTGAATCACTATCAAATGAGCCTGGAGGATTATTATACAAATCATCAATCTCTTTGATAACTGAAAGTTCTTCAGTAGCATCAGCAGCCATAATTTCTTCCAAACTTGGGATTGGAGAAGTCGAACAAGCATAGGTTGGAGGAAAGAAAGCCTTGGGCTCTGGACTCTAAACCTATGGCATACTTATCTGCTCAGGCACTGGAACTGCAGAAGGAGCTACAGAAGGCTCAGGCGCAGGAGCTTCCAAGAGCTCAGGCACTGGAGCTGCAAAACTTTGAAGAAGTTGAAGTAAAAGATCATTGCTCACAGGAGCAGTATAACATACTATATCTGAAAAAAAAAGGAAAAGCAGCAGGGGAAGACAATCTCTATACAAAAGATCAAAAGAGCTTAGAGCTGAAGTCAGTTCACAAGCTGGAGAGATGAAACAATCTCCTTGAAGGATGTCCAAGGATTCTTCAGGGATATCAAAGACATCTTCCAAAAATTCAATAACTTATGTATCAGAAATTCAATATCTACATTCTCTGTATCTGCCAAAACTGTATCTGCAATCATCTCTGTATCTATAGCTGTTAAACATGGGTTTGCCTCTGCCAAAACAGTATCTGCCTCTGCTGTTGCAACTATTGGAGGAGGAGGGACTTCTTCACTGGACATCTCTCCCTGCCTAGTAGCAGTAATTTCTACTGTCAGGCCCCTAGATGAAGAAGGGCCAGATAAAGAGGCAACAAAGGAATTAAAAGAGACTAGTAGAGGTGCAATGGCATCCTCTACAATTGCTTTGATTGTAGGAGTGAGGAGGGCAATGAGAGCGGATGGAGTAGATGAAGTAGATGGAAGAGAGGAAGTGTAATGACCACAAGCTGTGCAGATGTTGGAGATGGTAGGTTGAGTGGTGGATGCAGGGAGAGACACTTGTTGTTCTGGATGGGGGAAACATGAGGTGAGGGTTCATGAGTTGGTGAAGGGGTTGGTGAAGAGAAATGAAGATCAAAAGTTGGTGAGGTTTGGATTGAGATGTTGGAGGAGGGGATCTCTTCTAGATAATGTGGTAGAGGGGACAAAGGAGTAGGGGTTCCTAGAGGAGGGTTTTGAGGTGGAGTTGGTTGATGTGACAAAGGGGAAGTAGGTCTAGCTAGGGAAGGAGGAATCTCTGACTCATCTTCTCTAGGGTGAGGACTTACTAGAGCAGTCCTTATGTCCTCAGAAACGCTGTGGGTGGATGGAGCCCTGGAGGGCTTTAAGATAGTCCTCTCCCACTTTCCAAAGAGAGTTGGGGTCAGTATCTTGGAAGTATTGATGAATGTTGTTGGGGAAGTCAACAACTCAGGGCATTTTTCAGTGAGAAAAATCCCTAAAATTTTGCCAAGAGAGACCTCTCTCTTATTTGCTTTCTTCATGATCAACTCAAACAAAACTTCAGCCCAATTCACTGATTTCTGATTAACCAAAGCACTCATCAACAGAAACTGGTGCCTGGATATATTATCATGGGAAGTGTGCTCCCCAAGCACCACTTTTCCCACAATATCTGCCAAGAACTTGTATTGAGGAGACAAGTTCTTTTTCATAAGCTTGCTAGGATTTGCCTCAGTATGACCCATTTTGATAAGCATGGCAGTAAATTCCTCTTTATCCAAATCAATATCATCTTCTCCATTAATAAAACCGAAAATTTCTATAAGAATGACAGGGGTTATATGTACCTCCTGTCTAGAAATAGTTCCTGTCATCGTCTGTCCATCTAAAGAAGAGGTATAAGCCCATTCTTTAATTTCTGATACTGGTAACTTCATCCTGGTCGTCAGAAACTTTTGTAACTTCGGTGCATCAAATAGCTTCAACACATCCTGAAATATCTGATCACTATGCTTGAATGAATCCATATCAATATCAAAACTTGAATCAAACTTCATGCTGGACACAATCGCCGCTGGAATTTCCATTGGAGAGTTCCTGTAGAGAAAACAAAGATCAAGTATAGAGGGGAAATGGAAAGCGCGAGACTATTTCTATCTAAACCCTAGATTATAAGGTTTAAGAAAACAAAGAGACGGAATTAACCAAGCATATTAACTACTAAAAAAGACTTCAAAACCAAGGTTGGCGAAGTATTTTAATATAAAATGAGTTCGGTAACCTCAGATCGAAGAGAAGGAATAGATCATCGATCTCAGTTTTGACGATAAATTCTCTAAACCAAAAATCGTCGATCTCAGTTCGACGACAATTGTTTCACTATGAAGTGATCGTCGATCTCCGTTCGACGTTCAACTTCACGAGACGTTAGCAGATCGTCGATCACAGTTCGACGATCTGTCAACAAATCGTCGAGGTCAGACAGAAAGTCAAATAATCTCATCTCCATTAATCATACCTAGCTGATTCATGAAGAATAGATGTTTCTTTTCATCCAAGGGTTTGGTGAAAATATCTGTCCTTTGCAAATCAGTAGGGATGAAGGTGAGATTGATTTTCTTTTTGTCTATACACTCCCTAATGAAATAATGCCTTACATCTATATGCTTAGTCCTAGAATGATGGACTGGATTATGTGCTATAGAAATAGCACTAGTACTATCACAAAATATAGTTGAATTATTTAAGTTGTATCTATAGTCTAGTAGCTGATTTTGTATCCATAGCATCTGAGAACAGCAACTGCCAGCTGCTATATACTCAGTTTCTGCAGTTGATGTAGACACAGATGTTTGCTTTTTATAAAACCAAGAGATAAGCCTAGCACCCAAGAACTAGCATGTTCTAGAGGTACTTTTCCTATATACTCTACATCCAGCAAAGTCAGCATCTGAGTATCGAGTCAAATCAAATTCTAACTCAGCAGGATACCAGAGTCCTAGATTTGGGAAACTCTTTATATATCTCAAAATCCTTTTTAATAAAATAAGGTAGGATTCTTTAGGGTTCACTTGGAGCCTAGCACAAAGACATGTGACAAACATTATATCTGGCATACTTGTTGTGAGATATAACAGGGACCCAATAATGGCCCTATATAATTTCTGATCAACAGGTTTCCCATGCTCATCAGAATCAATCCCAGCATTGGCATCCATGGGTGTTTTCTTAGCTGAGGCACTAGCCATCCCAAACCTTTTGATCAGCTCATTAACATACTTGGATTGGGATAGGAAAATGCCATCAGGTGCCTGCTTGACTTGGAGACCAACGAAGTAGGAGAGCTCACCCATACTACTCATCTCAAACTTTGAATGCATAAGGTTGGAAAACCTCTTGCATAGTTTGGGATCTGTAGAGCCAAATATTATGTCATCTACATATATTTGTACTAACAATATTTTATTATGATAATGTTTGACAAATAAAGTTTTATCTACTATGCCTCTAGAGAATCTATGTTCTAACAGGAAGCTAGCTAGGGTCTCATACCAAGCTCTTGGAGCTTGCTTAAGACCATAAAGAGCTTTATGCAACCTATAAACAAAAGAAGGTTGAGTTGGAGAGATAAAACCTGGTGATTGTTCAACATAGACTTGTTCTTTCAGTTCTCCATTCAGAAAAGCACTTTTAACATCCATTTGATAGACTTTAAATTTTTGAGAAGCAGCATAGGCCAAGAAGATCATGATTGCCTCTAACCTTGCCACTGGAGCAAAGGTCTGATCATAATCAATACCATCTTCATGCCTATACCCTTGAGCAACAAGCCTAGCCTTGTTCCTTATGATTGCTCCTTATGCATCCATCTTGTTTTTGAATACCCATTTTATTCCAATTACTGGTTAGTTCTCTGGTCTTGGGACCAATTCCCAAACTCTACACCTCTCAAATTGGTTGAGCTTCTCTTGCATTGTAAGGATCCAGTGGGGATCTTACTCTGCATCTTGAATGGATTGAGGTTCAACTTGAGAAATGAAACAGACATGCATCAAATCTTGGTGGAGCTGATGTCTAGTTTGCATACCTATTTATATGTCTCCAATCACTTGAGATACAGGATGATCTCTAAGTGTGACTAAATCAGCAGGAGGAGTTGGTTGCTCAACAGCTGGTGGAGCTAATTCCTCTTGTGGAATTATTTCAGTTGTTGGGACACTATCAGTTGGCTCACTGATATCTTCATCACTGCCCTCAGCTATTTGTGGTGATGATGGTGTAACAACCTCAGGAGAAAGTGTTATAGCATCCAAATTCTCACACAAAGTAGGTACCTGCAAGTTCTAATTGGTAGAAGTATTCGTCTCCTTATAAAACATGTTAGTTTCATCAAAGGATACATGTACAGACTCTTCAATTTGCAAGGTAGATTTATTATAGATCCTATAAGCCTTGCTTACTTGGGAATATCCTAGAAAAATTCTCATTTCAAACTTGGCTTCAAACTTTCTAGTGTATTTTCTGTTGTTAATACGAATGTAACAAACACAACCAAATACTCTAAAATAGTTTACTTTAGATTTCTTCCCTTTGAGTAGCTCATAGGGGGTCTTAGACTTTAGCTTATGTATTAAACTTCTATTCAGGACATGGTTAGCTGTGCTCACTGCCTCTGCCCAAAAGAAAAGGGGCAAGTATGCATCAGCAAGCAATGTACTTGCAGCTTCTATCAAGGTTCTGTTTTTCCTTTCAGCTATCTCATTTTGTTGAGGAGTTCTAGGAGCAAAAAAACATTGTCTGATACCTTCCTTCTCTCAGAACTCTTGCATAAGAAGAGACTCAAAAATAGTACCAAGATCAGTTCTGATCAATATAACTTGAGTAGAGAACCCACTTTGTATGCACTTGAGAAAATCTGTAAGAACCTTGAAGTTAACTGACTTGTTTTTCAAGAAGAACACTCAAGTGAACCTGGAGAAGTCATCTACAATAACTAAGGTATAAGACTTCCCTCCTAAGCTTTGTACAACAATGGGTCTAAAAAGATCCATATGAAGCAAATACAAAATCCTAGGTGAGCCACTCTTATTAATGGATTTGAAACTATTTTTAGTTTGTTTGTCTAGTTGATAAGCCCTACATGCTTTCCTTCTTATATGGGTAAGAAGGCAATCCTCTTACAAGGTTATCCTTAGGTAGCCTAGCAATGTATTTTAGATTTACATGTCCTAGTCTCATATGCCATAGTTCATTTTGATTACATGATTGCTTAAATAAACAAATTTCATTTATGGCTGAATTGAAGTTAATAATATAAATGTTACATACTCTAGAACCAGATAAAACTACTATGTTGTCAGCTGAAGAAATAATGCAAGAAGACTGATTAAAAGTTACCTAAAATCCTTCATCACAGAGCTGACTAATGGAGATCAAGTTATGTTTCAATCAACATACATATGCAACCTTCCTGAATATGATAACACCTATTCTGATTTCTCCATAGCCTTCATTCTGGACAAAGTTGGAGTCACCAAAAATAACCTTAGGTCCTAGCTTTGACTTATAGTTGAATAAGTTGTCCTTCAATCCTATCATGTGCTTTGAGCACCCACTGTCCAGATACCATTGTTGGTTGTATGGTGGACAGTTCTTCACCTGCAACAGTCAAAAGATTAATTGTTCTTGACCCAGGTTACCTTGGGTCCTTTGCTTTCTTGATAAGAAAAACTTGAGATAACAGATATGGTTGGCTGAGATTTATAGCCTAGTGGATGGTATCTCCTAGGTGGAATTTCCCAAAGGGTGAAAGGATTCATTGTTTGTCTATTCTGATTAGGGTTTATGTTACAGTAAAAGGTTTTATTAATTCTCACTGGGTTCGACGATTGGAAGTGAGATCGTTGATTTGAGTTCGACGACATGGGTTGAGATCGTCGATCTCTACTCAGAGAAGGATAATATTCATTCTCGGTGTCCCAAGTTCGTCGATCTCTGCTCGATGATCCATACAGAATTTGTCGATCGCAGTAAGACGATTGATTATAGTATAAATTTTCTTTCAAAGATGGTCGACCTGGGTTCGACGATTTGTTCACATTTCGTCGATCTGAGTTCGACGAAAACTACTGAATATTGTTTTTGTTTTGTTTTTGTATGTTTCTATTTTTTTGTTTGTTAGGTTTGTTCTTATTTGCAGTTAAGGGTTTCTCATAGATTAGTTCTTTACCTTTTTCAGAGATGAATTTTACCGGGGTCCTTAGTGCATTTTTCTGGACCAGTGGGGGTTGGCTTGATGAAACACCCAATTCCAGTTTGCCAGTGAGTCTGGCATTAATAGTGCTTGTAATGTCCATCAGCTTGAGGCTTCTCCCATTAAGGGATTCTTCAAGTTGCCTTGCCTCAGCTAGTTCTGTTTTCAGTTTAATTATCTGTTCATTAGCAAGAGTGATTTCATCTTTTAATTTATGGTTTACTGCAACTAAACTACTTTGATCATTCAATTGCTCTCTAAGTTGTTTAATTTCCTTTTCTAAACTAATTAGGTCCATGCATATAGTTTTGAATTCATGTACAAAATCTTCAGAATTTAAGTCAAAAGAAGAGAGTACCTGATCCACTTCTAAAAGTGGTTGTTCATCATCTGATGAATCTTCTCCTGAATGAGTGCGGGAAGCATCAATTTCCATTAGGCAAACTTCCTTTGCCTTTGCTTCCTCCTCATCTTCATCACTGGAGCTAGAGGATGAGGAATCCTTTTCTGTATCACTCCAGGTTTCTGCTACAAAGTCTTTTTTTCTCTTATGCTTGCTTGAGGAAGGCTTACTGTATTTCTGTCGTCTGGAGTCCTTGTCCTTTCTTTTCTCCTTCTTTTGATTCTCTGGACACTCAGAGATGTAGTGTTCATGTTTCCTGCAACCAAAACAACCTCTTTAGTCGGTGTTTTGTCATACCTGGGTTTATCTTCATGTTTGGATGACTTCTTCCTGAAGTATCTTTTTCCCATCTTGTAGAATCTCTTTGCTAAGAGACTCAAGAACTCTTCATTAATAGCAGGAGTTGATGTTTCTTCTGTAGCTTTAAAAGCAATGTTCTGCTCTTTACTGACTAGAGTAGAGATCTTCTGCTCTGCCTCCCTAGTCTTTGTCAAGTGCTCAAAGGATTTGAGCTTTCCAAGAAGTGTTTCTGTGGAAATTTCTGAAATACTTCTAGCATCTTTGATAAGCCAGATTCTTGTGTCCCAAGAACTAGGAAAACACATCAATATTTTGTCATTGATCTCTATCAGTGAAATATCCTTGTCCAATGTTCTTAGTTCTCTGATGATGGTACTCAGTCTTCTATACATATCTTCAACTAACTCAGCATCTTCCTTTCTGAAGCTCTCATACTTTGAGATAAGAAGGGATCTTCTGTCTTTTCTTTCTTCCACTAAACCTTCCATCATTTGGTTCAAATAATACCAGATGGCCTTTTGCTGATGTGCAATCAACAACCTTTTGGAAAATGTCATCTGACATAGTCTGAGCCAGTATGTTCATGGCCTTGGCATCTGCAATTGTTGCTTTTTTTTGAGCATCAGTCCAAGTAGGTGGTGGTACTGCATGAGTGTCAGTAGATGTAGAAGCAGCTTCAGTTAGTTGAGGGGGACCTGTCAGAAATGAGTTAAAAATATCTTCATCAATTGAGTTCATGTAAAGTCTTATTCTTGTCTTCCAGATACTGAACTTATTTAAGTTACAGATTGGAGGTCTGGTGCTTGCATAGTCCTTGTTCTGTGTCATGTGATAAATGAATAGCTAAGGAAAAGAAAATCTAAATAAGCAGGGATCTTAATTCAAGTGTTAGCTTGTACAACCAAAGAACAACAACCCTCTTATACCAATTGAAAGGAGGGAGTTATTTAGATCTACTCTAGAGGGGATGAATAGAGTGTTTAAAAAACTTTTGACAGATTTAAACTATTCTATCAGAGTACTAAATAAGTGATACCAATAAATATATAAGCAGAAGGAAAACTAGAGAACTATTCTAAATATAACAAAAACTAGCAAGAGCAATAAGAAAAGGTGCAACCAGACGACATAAGAAATTATAGTGGTTCCCCAAATCTGGGTACATCCACTCTTTTACCACCCTAGTAGGAATTGTTGGAACACCCTATTACTAATTTGGGTAAGGATCACTAAGTTTTTCTTAGGAAACCAGGTTGACCTAGGTGTATAGTTGAAAAGGTCAACATTAGAATGTGTCTAGGGCTTAGAACTTAGGTTTGAAGCTGCCCCCAGGACCATTCCAAGATTTTAGAAATAGAGCCAAGTCTAAGACCTTTTTTCGTCGAGCTTAGGTCGACGAAACGTCGAACTCCGTTCGACGCTCTCTGAGCTCAACTAAGTTAAGTCTTCGAGCTCAGATCGACGATCCGCCTTCAGTCAGTTTGCTTAATCGTCGAGCTCCGGTCGACGATCTTCTAGCTCAGGTCGACGATCCTTCTTCACTTATTCTCCAGGTCGCTGAGCTCAGTTCGACGATCTTCGAGCTCAGTTCGATATTTTCTGGCTGATGATCATTTCCAGACTCTGAGCTCAGGTCGACGATCGTAGAGCTCAGATCGACGTTTTTCTTGAGAGATCGACGATCTTTAAGGATTCAAATTCAGTCAGACTTTGGAATGTGTTTCAAATTATCTCAGCATTTATGTCAAGAGATCTGCCAGCCGTTTTCATTTATTCTGGGGCAAGTTTCAAGGAATTATTCAGAGAATGTTTTACTGGACTTTCCTCTTGAAGACAAAATCTTTTATGGAAGGCATTTAATGTCTGGTTAACGGCTATCTTGTACATAGAATAGAATCTCCAGAGAATTAAAAATCTTCTTCTCTTCTTTTTCCAAGTAACAAGACACAGATACACAGACTGATACAGATAAGAAAGAAAAAGAAGAAGTGATTCACAGGATTCTCTGATCAACACAAGAAAACTCAAGTGATCAATCCTGAAGAATTAGCTGAATAATTTTGTGTACTTAAAAAGTGATCACAGCTTCATCCCAAGGACTCCAGACAACTCATCTTTCAGCCTCTGCTGAAACTATCTTATGCTGGAGAGCTGAAGCTTCTGAAGACCTATCACCCTGAAGCAAAGCTTCCTCTCCTAAACTAGTCAACATCTCAGGGGGAGCTTTGACAATACAAATCCACTTGTGCTTCTCTCTTTGATTGAGACAGAGAAGACAACTTCACCCCTTTTCTTTTTCCTTTCCCTCTGTAAAAGGGTTTTCAAAACTCCCTTCAAAAGCTTTGATTCTGGTTCTGAGAACCTTGTCAAAACTCAGTGGTGGCAAGACACCTGATCAAAAAATCTAGTTTGGTTTTTGAGCACCTTATCAAAAGCTCATTGGTGCCAGGACACCTGATCAACCCTTCCTGCAGTGGATTCCTACCAAGGGTGGTAAAAGAGTGGATGTACCCAAGTTTTTGGGGAACCACTATAGCTCCTTGTGTTTTCTGGTTTGCTTGTGTGTTTTCTTTGCTGTGTGCTGTGCTCTTCTTTTTACTGTTCTTTTAATTATATAGCAAGGCACCTTACACCTATATATAAATTAAATCTTAATAGTTTTGCTAAGTTTAAAATTGTGAATTTACTTTAAATAAACTCTATTCACCCCTCCCCCCTCCCCCTCTAGAGTTGAGATAGATCTTACTCTCACTTTCAATTGGTATCAGAGGGAGGTTGGTTGTTCATACAGGCTAACACCTGAACCAAAAGATCCTTGATAAGATCAATCTTTTAAGAGGGTTATTTTCATTATATTTAATTTTATATAAAGACATGGCACAGAACAAAGATTATGCAAGCACCAGGCCTCCAGTGTGCAATCTATCCAAGTTTGCACTTTGGAAAGCAAGGATTAGACTCTACATGAACTCTATTGATGAAGACATTTAATTCTGTTTTGACAGTGTGCCCAAGTCCACCAGCAAGCTCAAGTACAAATGTTGTTCCACCTCCTTCAGGAACAGATGCTGAAATAAAGAAGTGGAAGACTGCAGATGCCAAGGCCATGAACATCTTAGCTCAGACAATGTCTGATGAGATATTTCAGAAGGTAGCTGACTGCAACTCAGCCAAAGGAATTTGGGACAAGCTCTCTGAAATTGTCTCAGGATCTGCTGATGAAAGGAAAGACAGGAGATCCCATCTGATAAGCCAATATGAGAATTTCAAAAAGGGAGAAGCTGAATCAGTGGCTGATATGTACAATAGACTAAGTCTGATTGTCAATGAGTTGAAGACTCTGGATAAAGAAATCTCACTGACTAAGCTGAATGACAAAATCTTAATATGCTTCCCCAGCACTTGGGATTCAAGAATCTGGCCAATCAAAGATGCCAGAAGTCTAAATGAGATTACCACTGAAGCTCTTCTGGGCAAGCTCAAATCTTATGAGCTGCTCATTAAAAATAGAGAAGAAGAACAAAAGGCTACTTCTCCAGTCACAAGGAAAGAAAAGACCATAGTCTTCAAAGCTGCAGAAGAGGAGCCTGAAGATAAAGCTACAGGAAATGATGAGCTCCTAAGTCTACTGGCCAAAAGATTCTACAAGATGGCCAAAAAAGAATTCAGAAAGAGATCATACAAGGGTCATGATAAACCAAGGTATGATAAATCAAATAACAATAAAGAAATTATATGTTTTGGTTGCAGGAAACCAGGCCATATTGTGCCTGACTGTCCAGAAAATAAGAACAAGGACAAGAAAGATAGAAGAGAAAGAAGAAACGAGAAAGATTTCAGAAAGAACAGCTCAGACAAACCCTCCTCCAGCAAGAACAAACATACAAGGAAGGGATTTGTTGCTGAGACATGGAGTGAAACTGAAGAGGACTCTGAAGCCTCATCCAGCTCCAGTGATGATGAGGATGATGCTGATGAAAAGGAATTCTGCATGATGGCTATCAATGCCTCTCAAACAGATTCAGAAGCAGAAGAGTCAGAATCAGATTCAGAAGCTCAACTAGAAGAAGATCAGGTAATCAATTCTTTTGATTTCAGTTCTGAGGACTTTAAACATGAGTTTAAAGTACTATGCCTAGATCTGTTGGAGTCTGAGAAGGAAATCACTTCCCTCAAAAAACAACTATCTGAGTATAGCACCTTAAAATCAGAGAACCTCAAACTCTCTGAAGAGTTAGAATGCTATAGAGAGGAGATAGCTTCACTAAAAAGTGAACTATCCAAGGCCAAGCAATTTGAAGAATCCCTTAATGGGAGAAGTATCAAATTAATGGACATTACAAGCACAGTGAACTCAAGATTAAATAGTACACTGGGCTTGGGTGCTTCATCTAGCCAACCCATAGTATTAACCATCCCAATCAAGTTTATTTCTGATAAAGGGAAGGGTGTTGTAGAGATAGCTAGGAAAAATTCAGATCTACCTAAGAAAAAGAAAGTTCAACAGAAAACGTCGAGCAGAGGTCGACGATCGTCGAACAGAGATCGATGATCTCAGACTGAAACGTCGAACTCAGCTCAACGTTTCCTGAACTCTGAACTCCCTCATAGTCGATCTTCGAACGGAGCTCGACGATTTTACCCAAGATCGTCGAAATCAGATCGACGATCGTCGAACGGAGTTCAGAGCTTTGAACCTTCTTTCATAGGCAAATCTCAATTCAATCCTAGAAGTGCTTCATCCCAATGCTTTAATCCTTATACTGAATGGATAATACCTCCTAGGATATATCATCCTGAAGGTTATAAGAATCAACCTGGGATATCTTCTATTTCTGAATTTAAGGGATATCAACCTAGGCCCAAGGTTAACTGGGTCAAAAACATATAAGCTGTTTATGTGCAGGTGAAGACCTATCCAACATCAAACCAGCTATGGTATCTGGATAGTGGGTGCTCAAAGCACATGACAGGGAATAAGGACAACTTCACATCCTTTAAAGCCAAGCTTGGACCCAAAGTAATTTTTGGTGATTCAAATTTTGGAACTACAAAAGGGTATGGTGCAGTTCAAATTGGAACAGTCACCTTCAAGAAGGTAGCCTATGTTGAAGGACTCAAGCACAACCTGATAAGCATTAGTCAGCTGTATGATGAAGGATATCAAGTGACTTTCAACAAAGAAATATGCAAGATCAAGTCAGAAGACAACACAACTGTGTTGACAGGTAACAGGAAAGGTAATATTTACTTAGTAGACTTTCATTCATCTAAGGTAGATATTTGTCTGTTCAATTCCATATCTAGACCCAATATTCTATGGCATAAAAGACTAGGACATATTAACCTTAGAACCATTGCTAGGCTATCCAAGGATAACCTTGTCAGAGGACTGCCTTTTGGCCCCTACAAGAAGGAAGGACTCTGCAAGGCTTGTCAATTAGGCAAGCAAACTAAAAGTAGCTTTAAATCAATTAACAAGAGTGATTCACCTAGGATTTTGTATCTAATACACATGGATCTTTTTGGACCCATTGCAGTACAAAGCTTAGGAGGGAAATCCTATACTTTAGTGGTTGTAGATGACTTCTCAAGATTCACATGGGTATTCTTTCTGAGGAAGAAGTCTGATAACTTTAAATGTTTGACAGATTATCTCAAATGCATTCAGACTGAGTTCAACACTCATATTGCCCTGATCAGAAGTGATCATGGGACAGAGTTTGATTCTCTTCTCATGCAAGAGTTCTGTCAAAGTGAAGGGATCAGGCATACTTTCTCAGCTCCTAGAACTCCTCAACAAAATGGGATAGCTGAAAGGAAAAATAGAACTCTCGTTGAATCTGCAACTACATTATTGGCAGATGCTCACCTACCTCTATCCTTTTGGGCTGAGGCAGTGAGCACCTCCAACTATGTGTTGAATAGAAGTTTGATACATAAACTGAAGGGCAAGACTCCCTATGAATTGCTTAAAGGGAAGAAACCTAAAGTAGACTATTTTAAGGTTTTTGGTTGCACTTGTTACATTCATAATAATGACAAGAAATATCTAGCAAAATTCCAAGCTAAAGCTGATGAAGGAGTGTTTCTGGGATACTCCATGATCAGTAAAGCCTATAGGGTTTATAATAAAACTACTCTAAAAATAGAAGAATCTGTCCACATTACTTTTGATGAAGCTAACATGTCTTTCAAGGAGAAGAATACTTCTACCATAGAACATTTGCAGGTGCACTCTCTAGCTGAAGACTTGGACAGATTACAAGTTACACAAAAGGATGACAGTAGTGAAGATGAAGAAGCTGCTCACCATCAGGAAGGAAATCTTTTTGAAGAACCAGTTGTTGTTCCACAAGAGGAAACAACAACACAGGTTGGTGAACCATCAACACCCCCTATTGATCTAGTAACAACAAGAGATCATCCAATTTCTCAAGTAATTGGAGACATCTCAGCTGGTGTGTAAACTAGAAATCAGGTCAACCAGAACCTGATGCACACTTGCTTCCTCTCTCAAATTGAACCTCAAATCATTCAAGATGCAGAACAAGATCCACACTGGATCATTGCAATGCAAGAGGAGTTGCATCAATTTGAAAGAAATAAAGTTTGGGAACTAGTGCCTAAGCCAAAGGATCATCCCATTGTTGGAACCAAATGGGTGTTCATAAATAAGCTAGATGATCAAGGAATCATTGTAAGGAATAAGGCAAGGCTAGTTGCTCAAGGGTACTCTCAGGAAGAAGGGATAGACTATGACCAGACTTTTGCACCAGTTGTAAGATTAGAAGCCATAAGAATCTTTCTGGCTTATGCTGCTCACAAGGGATTCAAAGTCTATCAAATGGATGTCAAGAGTGCTTTTCTCAATGGGGAGATTAAAGAAGAAGTCTATGTCAGACAACCTCCAGGTTTTATCTCTCTAACTCATCCTGATTATGTTTTTAAACTACACAAAGCATTATATGGTCTCAAGCAAGCTCCTAGAGCATGGTATGAGACCCTAGCATGTTTTTTGCTGAAAAATGATTTTGTTAGGGGGAGAGTAGACCAAACTCTTTTTATTAGAACCCATAAGTCTCACACCCTACTAGTATAAATTTATGTAGATGATATTATATTTGGGTCTACTGATTCAAATTTGTGCAAAAAGTTTTCCAAGCTTATGCACTCTAAATTTGAAATGAGTAGCATGGGTGAGCTATCCTTCTTCTTAGGATTGCAAGTCAAACAACATGC
Organism: Platanthera zijinensis; assembly: GCA_039513925.1. Lineage (NCBI taxonomy): Eukaryota > Viridiplantae > Streptophyta > Magnoliopsida > Asparagales > Orchidaceae > Platanthera > Platanthera zijinensis. The sequence continues at coordinate 90,692,616 of CM077097.1, forward strand.
TGAAGGCATATTTATTTCTCAAACTAAGTATGCAAAAGAGCTGGTTAAGAAATTTGGTATGTCTGATGCATCATGTATGAAAACACACATGCCTACCAATGCTGTATTGGATGCTGATGAACATGGGAAACCAGTTGATCAGACAACATATAGAGCAATGATTGGCTCTTTACTGTACCTTACAGCTAGCAGGCCTGATATAATGTTTGCTACATGCATTTGTGCTAGATTCTAAGTTAGCCCTAGAGAGTCTCACTTAACTTTAGTAAAGAGGATTCTTAGGTATGTGAAAAGCTGTCCAAATCTAGGACTCTGGTATCCAAAAGATTCAGCATTTGACTTAACTGGATTCTCAGATGCTGATTATGCTGGATGCAGAATAGACAGGAAAAGCACCAGTGGAACTTGTCAGTTCCTTGGTGACAGACTTGTCTCTTGGTTTTGTAAGAAACAAACATCTGTGTCAACTTCAACTGCTGAAGCTGAATATATGGCTGCAGGCAGTTGTTGTTCACAAATCTTGTGGATACAAAACCAACTCCTAGACTATGGTTACAACTTAGAGAAGTCAAAAATATTTTGTGACAACACCAGTGCTATTTCCATTGCACAAAATCCAGTCCTCCATAGTAGGACAAAACACATAGAAATTAGACATCATTTTCTGAGGGATAATGTTGAGAAAAACAAAATTGAACTTGAATACATCCCAACTGATTTGCAAAGAGGAGATATTTTCACCAAGCCTTTGGATGAAAAGAAGCATAACTTCTTCCTCAATCAGTTAGGAATGCTAGATGGAGGCAGTTTAAAATAAACTCCAAGATTTTGTAAATCTAAAAACAGACCAAGACTAGGTTAAAAACTTATCACTTTTTGTGTCTGTAGAATAGGTTTTGTCTCTGAACTGCGCTCGACGTTTCCCCAGAAATCATCGAACGGAGATCGACGATTTTCCAGAAATCGTCGATCGCAGATCGACGCTTCCTGAATCGTCGATCTGAGTTCAGCCTCGCTGTTAGTTCCATGCTTCCATTCTTTCTGTTCATCGGTCGTCGAGCGGAGCTCGATGCTCGACAATATCGTCGAACGGAGTTCGACGTTATTAGAGACTCTTCAGATTCCCTTAGTAGCCCAAATCGTCGAGCTGAGTTCGAAGTTTTGTCGAACTGAGCTCAACGATTTTCTGTTTTCGCGTCGAACCCTAATATAAAATCTTTTTTCGGCCGCTGCTCGTCGTTTATGCTTTCATACCCTCTGCAACTTTCTCTCTTTCCCTCCAAATCTTCTACACTTGGTCGTGTTTGTTTCATTGTTGCAGGTACAGATGGCTGGATCAAGTGCTGTTATTTCAAAGATGAAATTCGATACAGGTTTTGATATTGATATGAATTCGTTCGATGGAAGTGATCAGCGATTCAAGGACATTCTCAACCTCTTCCGAGAATAGCAGCTATCTCAGATCATGACCACCCGAATGAAGATTGCTTCAGAAGAGATAAAAGAATGGTGTTTTACCGCGACAGATGAGAATGAGAATTCTGTCATCGGCTCAATAAAAGGGACTCAGGTACCATTATCCCCGGCCCTTCTGACTGAAGTTTTCCTCCTTAGTTCTGGAGATGACTCCATTGATTTATCTGGAGAAGAGTATGCATCTATGCTTGATAGAATGGGTCACACTGCTGTGAACCCTAACAAACTGTTCAAAAAGAATCTGTCTACCGAATACCAATTTCTGGCTGATGTGGTTGGAAAAGTGCTTCTGGCAAAGCACTCAGCCCATGACACTATATCAAGATATCAATTCTGCTTAATGGGAGCACTGGTTGATAAGAAGCATTTAGACTGGGGATCAATCTTTTTCAGCTTAATCAAGAAGAAACTGAACAAAAACTGTGTAAGCTTTGGGAGAATTTTAGGGGTTTACCTGCACTCCAGGTGCCCTGAGCTGCTGACCTCTAGTGGGATGTTCATCAATGCATCCAAGAGGCTTACCTGTGCCCTATTCAGCAAATAGGACAGGCAAATCATCAACCCCATCAGGGCTGCTGCAGCACCACTTGCTTCAGGCACCAGGACTACACAAGTCACTCCTCCTCAGGTATCTGCCCCAGCAGAAGGATTGCCTGCTTCCTCTTCTCCTTCTCCAGCTGTTTCTATCCCAGTCACCACCTCAACCTCTCCTCAAATCTCAGCTTCTTCCCCCATTACCATTTCTTCACCAATGTCACCTCCTCCAGCCACTACCTCAGAAGAATTCCATTCTCTATTCTCTTATCCAACTTTCACCACTCCATCATTTTCTCTTATAGATGACTCCCTTATGGATGATTCTCCTCCCTCTCCTCCTGAGCTTCCCTCAACATCCTCCTATCAACAATCCTTTCTCAAACATCCTTCACCCCATCCTTTGACTCTTCCATCTCATCCATCTCCCCCTCAATAACTTCTATCTCCACTATTCCTTCTTCAGAGCCATCCATCCCTACACTTCCCTCTACCACATCCTCCATCCCATTAGTTCCAGTCACCCTCATTCTAGTACCTTCACCTCCTACCTCTGTTCAAGCCCATCTTGAGCATGTAGATATTTCAAACCTGGCAGACAAGCTTTATGCGTTGCTATCCCCCAGGCTAACTTCTCTGCTGGAGACCTCCTTGGCTCCACTCCTGCAACATGTTCAGGAGTTGTCTACCAAGTTGTCTTCCTTCCTCTCTTCCCAGGCAATCCCTTCATCTGGGTGCCTTGATTCAATTGTTTCTGAACCAAGGCAGGGGGAGATGCCTTATGAAGCAGTGGATGTGTCTGAGACTGCTGAAGATTCCAGTTTTGCTCCTATTTTTGCAGTGGACCTTCAAAGTCTGCTCTCTATTTTTGATACTGTATATTTCAGCTCTCTGCCAGTTCAACAATCTGAAGACCTCTCTAAAGCCATTGTGCCTATCAATTACTGTGATCCCAGCCTGATTGCCCTACATGTCAATTCCTTCAAAGCTGTGGATGCTGATATTTTAAGTGCTGGTGTTGCTGTTACAACAAGTCTGCTTTCAAAAGATACTGAAATGGTCTCTGTGATTGAGGATACTGCTGCTACTAAAGAACTTACTACCTACCTAGAAGAATCTGAATCTATTTCTGCTTCAATTATTTCTACTCCTGCTGTCTCTGCTCCTGTTATTTCTGCTGTTACTGCTCCTGCTCTTATCCCTGATCAAGTCAAGCAACAAGAAAAGTATATAAAAAGCATTGATGACTTATATGATAGACCTCAAAGTTCAGACAGTGATCAGTTTCAAATTGAATCTGATGATTCCTCTAATACTATTGCCAAGAAAAGGAAGGCCAGAAGCAAGGCCATAATGAAGGTTCCCCCAGCTCAAGCTAAAGATTCAAATGACATTCCATACTATATTCTGCATAACTGTCCTATCTCTGAGCCATGGATGCAGTACTCCAAGAATCAAATAAAAGCTATGAAGAAGAGAAGGAAGTTAGACAGATATGAAAAGGGATCTTCTCAGTTTCAGCCTCCTCCTCCTCCAGATTCTGGGTCAGGCTCAGCTTCTCATGCCCCAGCTTCCAAGCAAATTTCCTCCTAGTCTTCTCAGAGATACCTTCCTAGAGGGTAATACCAAAGGGGCTATCAGTCCAGAAGGGGTCAGTATAGAGGAAGTCAAAGAGAGCATAGATTTCAAGCTAGGGAAGGACAAAGGCTCACAAACTCTACTCAAGGTCCTTTCCCTTACAAGCTCAGAGAAAAAGTTGAGACCAGAACTCCTAGTACATCAGAAACTGTTAACAGATATGAGCCTGCAGTGCCATTTGAAGACCCAGAGAATAATCCATTGTCATGGACTGCAAGGATGAAAGAATTGGCTGCACTAGATCAATTGAAGAAAGCAAGAGAGCAAGGAAAAGATACCTCCAATATTACTACTCTGTCAGAACAAAGAAAAGCTGAATTGGAAAGGTATTCTTCAAGTAAATTCTTTGACCCAGTGGACTACCTGAAGCTGCATCCTGAGGCTGTGGTTCCAAGGCCAAGAGCTAAAACCTCCTTAGGTGCAGATGATGACAGAAGGTCAAAGAAGGAAGCCCTTAATCCTAACAGAGAAATCATATTTAAGAAAGGAAATGAAAAGAAGTAACATGTGTATGCAGACAGTATAGTCTCTCTAAACATTTGCTGAAATTCCTCTTGATTGCTGCTATGATTTCTTGCTATGTTATTTTCTATATGTTGTTTGTAGTTTTTATTTCTGAAATATGTAAATAGTAATCCTAACCCAAATAGGGGGAGATTGTTGGAACACCCTATTACTAATTTGGGTAAGGATCACTATGTTTTTCTTAGGAAACCAGGTTGACCTAGATGTATAGTTGAAAAGGTCAACATTAGAATGTGTCTAGGGCTTAGAACTTAGGTTTGAAGCTGCCCCCAGGACCATTCCAAGATTTCAGAAATAGAGCCAAGTCTAAGACCTTTTTTTCGTCGAGCTTAGGTCGACGAAACGTCAAACTCCGTTCGACGCTCTCTGAGCTCAACTAAGTTAAGTCTTCGAGCTCAGATCGACGATCTGCCTTCAGTCAGTTTGCTTAATCGTCGAGCTCCGGTCGACGATCTTCTAGCTCCGGTTGACGATCTTCTAGCTCAGGTCGACGATCCTTCTTCACTTATTCTCCAGGTCGCTGAGCTCAGTTCGACGATCTTCGAGCTCAGTTTGACGTTTTCTGGCTGATGATCATTTCCAGTCTCTGAGCTCAGGTCAACGATCGTAGAGCTCAGATCGACGTTTTTCTTGAGAGATCGACTATCTTTAAGGATTCAAATTCAGTCAGACTTTGGAATGTGTTTCAAATTATCTCAGCATTTATGTCAAGATATCTGCCAGCCGTTTTCATTTATTCTGGAGAAAGTTTCAAGGAATTATTCAGAGAATGTTTTACTGGACTTTCCTCTTGAAGTCAAAATCTTTTATGGAAGGCATTTAATGTCTGGTTAACGGCTATCTTGGACATAGAATAGAATCTCCAGAGAATTAAAAAACTTATTCTCTTCTTTTTCCCAAGTAACAAGACACAGATACACAGACTGATATAGATAAGAAAGAAAAAGAAGAAGTGATTCACAGGATTCTCTGATCAACACAAGAAAACTCAAGTGATCAATCCTGAAGAATTAGCTGAATAATTTTGTGTACTCAAAAAGTGATCACAGCTTCATCCCAAGGACTCCAGACAACTCATCTTTCAGCCTCTGCTGAAACTATCTTATGCCTGAGATCTGAAGCTTCTGAAGACCTATCACCCTGAAGCAAAGCTTCCTCTCCTGAACTAGTCAACATCTCAGGGGGAGCTTTGACAATACAAATCCACTTGTGCTTCTCTCTTTGATTGAGACAGAGAAGACAACTTCACCCCTTTTCTTTTTCCTTTCCCTCTGTAAAAGGGTTTTCAAAACTCCCTTCAAAAGCTTTGATTCTGGTTCTGAGAACCTTGTCAAAACTCAGTGGTGGCAAGACATCTGATCAAAAAATCTAGTTTGGTTTTTGAGCACCTTATCAAAAGCTCATTGGTGCCAGGACACCTGATCAACCCTTCCTGCAGTGGATTCCTACCAAGGGTGGTAGAAGAGTGGATGTACCCAAGTTTTTGGGGAACCACTATAGCTCCTTATGTTTTCTGGTTTGCTTGTGTGTTTTCTTTGCTGTGTGCTGTGCTCTTCTTTTTACTGTTCTTTTAATTCTATAGCAAGGCACCTTACACCTATATATAAATTAAATCTTATAAGTTTTGCTAAGTTTAAAATTGTGAATTTACTTTAAATAAACTCTATTCACACCCCCCCCCCCCTCTAGAGTTGAGATAGATCTTACTCTCACTTTCAGGAATCACTCTCAGGTTTTTGATCAGGTGACTACCACCAAATAATATCTATTTCAAGGGGATATTGCAATCCTTCTGGCTTTTGATCAGGTGCCGAAAAACAAACTTGAAGTCTTTTGATCAGGTGACCTCACAACTAGGAATTACTTTTGAAGGGAGTAAAAACCCTTTACAACGAGGGGGAAAGGAAAAGTTGAGTTGTCTTCTCTTTTCTCAAGCAAATGAGAGAAGACTTGAGAGTGATCCTGATAGAGTCAAGGCTTGTCCTGTGATTTGAATGGTTCAGGAGATCAGAGCCTTGTACAGGGTGTAGGATTTGAAATCCAGAAAGCTGAGACTGATTGAAGAGGTTTGTCTCCACAAGCTTCCTGAATGAACTCTTATTTTTCTGAACTAAGAGCTGTTGTTCTTCTTTTTCTTGCAGCCTTGTTATCTCTTTTTCAAAGATCTGTTGACTGCATTAAGAAGAAGTGTCCAGAAAAAAAATTATTCTCTGGGTCTTTTATTCTCTAAGTCCCTTTGAATAATTTCAAATTGAATTTGAAATCGTCCATATAGATTGACTGTCGGAATCACGGGAACTTGTGCAACGGGTATAAGAGAAATAACTCATTTCCTTAACTGTCCCGAGAAAAGCTGTATAATAACTCTGTGAAAACCAACAATTAATGCTTACCAAGGAACAACTATATTCAGTGAATATATGCATTAATCACTCAGAGTCATATAAGCAAAAGAATAATCAGTCAATATGGAAAAACATTACTGCAGGGAATAAAATGATTATCTGGCAGAAATCATCGATCTGGTCCTGAGATTGTCGAGCTCAAACATCTTCTATCATCGAGCTGAGCCCTGTGATCGTTGACCTGAAAATCTGCTTTCCAAACTGGGCTTCACGATCGTCGAACTGAGATGGTTGAACGTCGATCTCAATCCTGAAAGAAGATCAGAGATCGTCGACCTGAGTTCAGCAATCGCCGATCTAAGCATTTAGAGATTTAACTCTTAGATCGTCGAGCGCGGAACGAAGATCTTCGAGCTCTCTTCAGAGATCGTCAAATGACTTTTACTTAGAAAAATTTCTGTCTTTTTCACCTCTTTGTTGTCTTCTAAGTCTCTGATGTCTTAGTCTTGTCTCACTGAGTTGTTGACCTGACTAACACCTAAGACATTAGACTAGATCCTGGCTATACAATGTGGGTCTGACTTAGCCTAGATTAGTGAACCTAGCCCAAATTCAAACTAGGGATCCAACACACTGTGTCGAGACAGTTGATTTGTCTCGACACTGCTGTCCAGAGCTTCAAGGTGTCGAGATAACTAACTTGTCTCGACACTGCTATTCTGACCTTCAAGGTGTCGAAATAACTGACGTGTCTTGACACTTCTATTCTGAGCTTCAAGGTGTCGAGATAACTGACTTGTCTCAACACTACTGTTCTAAGCTATCGAGTGAAGTGTTGTGTCTCGACACTCTAAACTTGTACATTTCTGTCTCATCACTTTTCCTACAAAGGTGTTAACATAGTTGTGAAGTGTGTCGACACTTTTGTACTTACTTCATGTTTATACTCAGCACTTCTTCTACAAAGGTGTCGACATATATGTGAAGTGTGTCAACACTTTTGTACTTAGTCATTTCTTTAAGTTTTCAACCTACACATGAAACTTAACCATACATCAAATACATACTTGTGTATATCATTGAATTGAAAAGGGATTCTTCAAATCAGGTACATTGTTTCCAATGTACCCAACATATGACATAATCGTACCTCAGTACAATGATGGGGGCACACACCTGTCTTTATCATCATCCTAGCATAATAATATTTATAAATAGAGAGAGGTTCAACTTAGATTATCATAGGTAGAGCTAGCTTGCGGTCGCTCCTTCGTCGAAAAAACACAGTTTGTCATCCTACTCACCCATTAGTGTTTCCTAACTGGGAAACCGATGGACATACCATATATATGCACTAATACCACCCATCAAGCATGCATGTGTATGATTAATTTAAATAAAAGAAATGTTGGTAATTAGGGCACCTATACTTCTAGACATAAATGACACACACCCGCTCTTTGTTGGGTCCTCCCTTAGATGCTTTTCATATTTGGGATATGTACTTTACCTTTTTTAATCTAAGGCTTTATTTGATATAGCGGTTGCTATTGTAAAAGGAGTTGTTGTAAATGCAGGTATGTAAATGGAACTGTTGAAAACTAGTGCTTGGAAATGGAGATCTGTTTGGATAGTCTGCATTTGCAGAGCTGCTCCAAACAGAGAACTATTTGTCAAAACTACGTTGGCGTTTCATAAATAAATTTTATTATATATTTTTTCCTATTATTTTTTTTAATTATTATATATATATATTAAACCATTAAAAATAACTAAATGGAAACAAGTAATTGTTTTTATTAGCCGTTGGCGGTGGCCGTTACCGTGAGGCTCATTTCAAACATATATAGATACTCTACATTACATATGTAAACTTTTAAAAATTATGAAAAACACGTTCAAGCTCGGTGTCGTTGTTCGGCAATGGAGTCACGCAATGTCATCAACTCATCCAATCCTACTTGAATCCCTCTAACATGGTCTCCACTTGAGCAAACATTACTTTGACCAGTTCTGCTCTTAAGGCATTCTAGGTAAATGAAATGCTCGTCTATATCACAAGCACGAAAATGAATGCTGAGTGGGATGGATGTATGTGAATGTAATTATGCAATGTCATTGTTGCAATCACAATGTCATGTTGCTTTGTCAAACTGTGTGGCGGTATATCCCTATGTATCTTCCACTTTTTCCACATGTCGAATAAATGTTCTATAACACTGCGCAAGGATGAGTGAGCCTGGTTGAATATTTCACGGCACCCTTGTATGGGCCTACTAACCCATCTAAAATCTAGTAAATGATACCGTGTACCTGAATATGGTTTTAGAAAATCACATTGTAGTGGATATCCGGCATCTACTACGTAATATTTGCCTGCAAAATGATATATTTCAAGCTAAGTATGAATAAAAAAATCTTCAAAATTTCTTATAAAAAGAGTCTCAGAATACGAAAGCTCACCAAGTGGAGGATATGGGAAATTATAAGTGGGATCCATAAAAGCATGCTGAAATATACGGCTATCATTAGTAGAACCCTCCCAACCTGCTAATGCGAAAGCATTACACATGTTGAATTCACAAACTATCATGACATTCCACGTCGTTGTGCCATGCCGACCAATGTAAGAAACTTGCTGATCAGCAGGAACTCGTGCGTACACATGTGTTCCATCAATAGCTCCTATGCAGTATTTTAAAAATGGCATGTATCGAGCGTCATTTAAAATTTGCGGGGGAATATTATTGAAATGTTGATCTACATGCCTAATGACATCAGAAGATAGTCTCTTAATTACAGTTATACCCCTTACAAAGAATCTACTTATCATTTCTATAGAACGTTATTTGCAACAACATAAGGTACAATAATATAATAAAACAATATAATAGTAGACCCGTCAAAGGAAAAACATAATACCAAATGTCCAGCAATGAAAGTAGAAAATCACAGGGAAAACATAGAAATAAGTCCAATCCTAGAAAAAAATGGTGCCAACTACTCCAAAATTTTGGCATAATAAGCCTACAGTCTTGTGAGACGCTGATCTGCTCGCATGCTCATAAATGTTTCTCGATTCTATTTCTGTCTCAGAAAGATGATGTAGTAGTTGTAAAAGTCTATATTAGAAATAGCCTCAAGAATGGTGTACAAGGATGAAGATATCTGTATGCGAGGCAGCTCGTGCATGCAATGACCAATAATGCGCGATGTCCCGGCTAACTCATCCTTTGTCGAACTCCTTGCCTTCTTTCTTGAAATCGTAGTACTTTTCCCTGTAGCTGCCCTTTTCTGTTTAGTTGCAGTATCCTCGTTGTCATTAATGTCCTATGTGCCATATTCAGGAGACCCGTTGTAACGCCCCAATTTTCTTAAGGCAGGAAATGGTGTTATGGGGGTTATCGCCCAATGGTAGCTATTATTGCGTGGCAGTAGCTCCAGTGGTAGTGTCGAGAGCATCGAGAGCGCTGAGTCAACTCAACGCTGGACTTACCGTATGGCGATAGTGTTACTGCGCGGCGATAACTGGGGATTTATTTTGACAGGGTTCTCGGGAAATTACCGCTCGACGAAAGTATTACCGCCGACAGTAGATTTGGCGATTAATTTGGACAAGCCCTCAGAATGCTACCGCGCAGCGTTAGCCTTAACGCGGAGCGATAGCATAGCAGTTATGATGCGCCTACGTGTCGATGCCCGATTCGAGTTTTGGGTGGCAGCGTCCTTAAGAAGCCAAACGATTGAGGTACCGCGCGGCGGTAACTTCTTACCGCGTGGCGGTAGCGCTCGTAAATTGAATCCTTGGGCAAATCGTGGACATCCATTGGTTCTATTGAGAGACCTAATGGCTGGAGGTTAACCCTGCGGATATATGGCCGAGAGTCCAGGGTTCCATCTCACTTTTCCTTTGTCCATTATCTTTCTAAGAGGTAGAGAGAGGGGAGCAAAGGAGGAATCCCGCCATTGTTGGAGCTTCGCAGCTCCAAATTACGAGTCGAGTCTGGATTTGTGGAGGCAAGAGTGTTGTGGTCGCGTTCATCCATCTAGATCTTTGGCATGGCACCGAAGAGAGCGCAAATGGTAATGATTTTCTACTTGGTCATGTGAAGTCATCTTCCTTTTGCATAGGGAACCCTATCCTGCGAGTGTGCGGTGAGAATGAGGTTTTCCTTTGGGTAGATATAATATATCCCTGTAGTTTTGCATTTATAGTTTGGAATCGAAGTACGAACATAGGCATGGTGTGTGAAGCCCATCCGGATAGGTTGGTCTAGATTGGTGATGTTTTAATTATGCTTGTACTGCCGGAGAAGGCTCTGTGATGTTTGATTTTCAGGTTTCTACGCGGTAGATTGCAGCAGGGAACCTTAGGGATTAACTCCAAGGAGCACCCGAAAAACTGGGCAGAATCGCATTTCTGTCAGGTACCGCGCAGCGGTAGATCTAACGATGGTGGTAGCTCTTTGAGATCTTTGTTTGAGGCCTGTTTAGTGGAGACCTAGGACCAGTGTTGTGGTGCTGAGCTTTGAGAGCCCATCTTGGTGGTCTGAGAGCCATCTGTTTAACCTGTGTGGTTATGTAATGTCTGGAGAAATGGGAATGGGGAGGCCGACTCGCATTGTGGCTTTTTGTGCCCGGCGATGTGAGCAACGGGTTAGGGCTGAACCTACCCAGTAGCCATGTCGAGCATCCATAGGTAGTGTTACCTGTCGCTGCCATAGTTACGGGTCTTAGGCCTTGCGCAGGTCGTAAAGACTACTGAATGCTAATGTATGGTGTCTCCTGGTGAATGGTGGTGAGTCCCTGGCTTTTGTCCGGACACCGAGAATGTTCCCTATATGCACGGGGTGTGTGGTTGTTCGTGTCTACGCCTATGATGAAGTATGCTTAAATTGTACTTTCATTGTTATGTTTGGTTTTGCTAATATGTTGCAGGGAAAAAGCACAACCGCCCCAAGTAAGGGGTGAGGTCATTATAATTTGGTCAGCTTTAGCTGACCATTGCTTTGTTTTGCCACCGTTTGGTGGATTGTTCTCATGCAGGAACAAGTGAGCAAAGTGTCAAGTAGCGGCTGAAGCCCTTGATGCTGTGCTGGCCCTTGAAGGCCAAAGCGAAGTGTTTTCTTTTACTATTTTCATGTATGGTCGGCCTACGTGCCGAAGTCTGTAAAACACTTATTGTTTAAGTTAACAATTGTAAGGCCATAAGGCCAAGACTCTTTTGTGTAATTTACTTTCATTCCTATCTTGGTCTATAGTGGACATTCATGTTTATTGATGGGTTCATTCAACTTGATTTTAAAAACTTCCGCTAGAATGCTCTGTGTTAGGATACGAAACTTTATATTAGTACGATGGTATTAATATGTAACTCCACTGACTGTTCGTGGTATATGATGTGGGGGCCCGACCGGACCTTCTGTTATATCTCATATGACAGATGGGGGTGTTATACCTGTCTTGCTCGTCGATGGGCTCATGCTAAAAGATTCTTGAATTTAGAGCTCATACAAGATCTCCATTTGCAATTACCTAGCTAAACATCATATGCAGCTTCCCCTCCAACTCAGGTGATGTGCCACAAAACTAAAATTTCCTTATACTCGGAAGAACCTAACATGAAAAAGAGTATGTATTAGGCATATCATCAACCACAGTGTGTAAAAAACAAGGTGCTCAATAGTTAAAAAAAATGCATACTTAGAGACGTTCTTTCCACCAATCTCCTGAAGAAAGAATAGTTTTGCGAATAGGATCCCAGCCCAACCCTGCCTCACGCCCCGTAAGTTCTCTCCACAACTTCCAGTCTTTCTTGAGTAGATCTCACTTGTTCTTCATTTGGTTTCGATCGTACGCCTTTCCCGTGCGAGCCAAGAAATGTGTTGTAAGGTTAGTCCACCCCTCACTATTGAAGTGTGTGATTGGGCGATTACCCAACTCAATTTCTTTCAGGCATAGGTTATAGAAAAATAAGACATCATTGGTCTCCCAATTGGCACTCACACCGCCTTCTTTATGTTTACCCATTAGAATAAGGCAACACAAATCTACATTGCATTACACATTAGACATCCACATATTCATACATTAGACACAAATTACACACTCACAACACACACACAACATACATACAAAGCATACACACACACACACACACACACAACATACACACAAAGCACATACACTCATACATACACACACAACATACACACAAAGCACATACACTCATACATACACACACAACACACACACACTCACACATACACACACAACATACACACACATTACACACAACACACACACAACACAACACACACACACACACAACACATACACACATACACACATACACAACACATGTACATACACACATACACACAAACACATACACAACACACACACAACACACACACAACACATGTACATACACACATACATAAACATACACACACACCACACACACACACACACACAACACATGTACATACACATATACACTACACACACACAAAAAAAACCACATACACACACACACACACCAGAAGCATGCATACACAACATATACATACATACACAACACATAAACACACACTCACACGACACATACACACACTCTCTCTCACACACACACAACACACACACACACACACACACAACACATACACACTCACAACACACTGACAGCATACACACAAAGCATACACACACACAACATACACACTCAGCACACACACTCACAACATACACACAAAGCACATACACTCATACATACACACACAACACACACACACACACACAGCATACACACACATTACACACAACACACACACAACACAACACACACACACACAACACACAACACATACACACATACACAACACATGTGCCTACACACATACACAACACACACACATACACACAAACACATACACAACACACACACACACACACACACACACACACACAACACACACAACACATGTACATACACACACACACATAAACATACACACACACACACACACAACACATACTCACACACACACACACACAAAACAACACATACACACACACCAGAAGCACGCATACACAACATATACATACATACACAGCACATAAACACACACTCACACAGCACACACACACACACACAACACATACATTGCACACACACAACACATATAAATAACGCATACACACACACATCACATACACACAAACAAATACACAAGTATACCCTGCACACATACAAACACTCAACACCCTGCACACACACAAAGAACACATACACACACACTCAACACCCTGCACACACACACACACACACTCAATGCCCTGCACAAACAGATCACAATACGCACTCATCTACACAAACACATTCACACAAACATTACAATGCATATCATTAATAAGCATAACACAGTCAGGAAAAACCACAACATCAGTATACCTACAAGCTGCAATAGGAGGAGACGCGAAGGAGATAGCCGCCAGAGACGCGGAGGAGAGAAGCCACCAGAGAATGATGCGAAGGAGATAGCCGCCGGAGACACGAGTACCGGAGACCCGAAGGATAGAAGCAGTCGGAGAATGATCCGAAGGAGATAGCCGAGAAAGCCGCCGGTGAATCGAATAAGTTTTTGCCATCGGAGAGAAGCCGCCGGAGAATCGAAGAAGTTTTTGCCGCCTGAGAATCGAATCAGAGATGCGATCGGGAGAGACGGGGTCTTTCCCTAGCGCGATTCGCCTGCTCCGCAAAACGCAATAAATCAGAGGTGTTGAGCAGGGTTTCGTCACGTGACATTTTGAACTGGGAGAAACGCGAAGCGGGCAGAAACAACTGCGGAAAAACAAACGATAATGCAGCGCGGCCTCCATTTCGCCAAAACTAACCGGGCAGATAAGCTTAATCAAATGAGGCCAAAGATGGTATACTATGGCCAGTTATATAATTTTGAGATTCAGCACCTGTGAGACTTTTCATAAACTTAAACACAATTTGTTTATATTGTTTTGCGCTTTATTATGATTGTTTTGAAACATATGCTTCTGTCTTTTGCGCGCCACCTTGGTGATCTTAACATGCAGCTTAAGCATTGGCTTGGAAATGTTGGTGGTTTCTATCGTGCCCTCCAAGCTAGCTACCTAGAAGCCTAGAAGTGGAGTAAATGATGAGACAGGTCACTTGCTCGGTTTGCATGAGATTGTATTTAGTGGATCGATGGCCGTTTAGGGGTGTTTTATTTTTAAATTAGGTTGATCGGGTGAGTTAGCGGAATTAATTTTGGGTGGTCTTTATTTTTCGGGTAGACTAGCGGTTGGTCCTTTGGTGTGAGTTGTATCCTCTCTTTCCCTATAAAATAAAAATAAACCTTTTATAAAAATAAAAATAAAAAAAATTTAGTGCATCAATTCATCCATATGCGTGAACACGGTCATTGTTATTATTTCGTACTTGAGGCTTTGATCAAGTCATATTTGGTGTTTGTTTTGTGACTTCAGGAAGAGCATGTCCCGTGGTGGAGGAATTTTTAGGTCCAGAGACCGTCCCTAAATCTCCGTCCGGGAGCCATACCAGTTTGCCGCGTGAAAGAGGTGACGGTGGTGATCAAAAACTAAAAAAATTTGGGGATTGGTGAACCGGTTTCCTTACCCCGAAAAGAAGGAACCCGGAGTCCGGACTCCGGATGCAAAAATTTTGCCCCATGGTGAGAGTATACTTTCAAATATTCTTGCAAATTTGCTTCGACAAAAATCTCCCGTTTTATCACCAAAATCTGCATTCCACGTTAATATTTCACTAAAATTTGCCTTTTAAGTCTTTAAGATCTTCAAAATTAGACTAGAAGTTTCAATAGATTTCAACACTAGCATATTCTATGCCAAAACATTAATTGTTAAAATTTATGGTCAAATTTAACTAAAATTATGAGGGCCTTAGGAGGTTTTGATGAAAAAGCTCTGAATACAAATAATGTAAAGCTTATATATAGGACTAAAGCTCCGTTTGGGAGGACTTATTTTCACCGGTCAAGCGGCCATGACCGCATGAATCGGGACTTGAATCAAGTCCCGATTAATGCGGTCTTGGCCGCTTGACCGGTGAAAATAAGTCCTCCCAAACGGAGCCTAAAACTTTGGTGTTCCCCGTTTTTAAATCAAAGACCTATAATGAGCTTAAACATTGGTATGAAATTTGAGAACACAATCTGAGTAAAACAGATTTTAATTTTCTTGTCCTATTTTATCACATTTTTTAGACTGATAGAACCTCCCATGGAAAGTCTTTGAATACCAAAGTTATAGCCTGTATATAGGCTACATCTTTAGTGTTCAATATTTTCCAATCAGATGTCTCTAGAAACTCGAAAAAGTGGGGTTAATTTTCAAATAAACTGCCCCCAAATTATTTGTTTTTTATTTTCCCGACTTTGAACCTCCCTATGAGGTAGGGGTGCAAAAAAACTTGAGGGCCTAGGCCGGGCTCGGGCCCCTGGGCCTGGGCTTTTTTTGCTTGTCGGGCCCAGACCGGGCCCTGCTCAAATCAAGCCCAGAATGCTCTCGGGCTTCAGTAAAAAAAAGGGGTCTAATTGAGCCCTTTAGATCAAGCCGGCCAAATGATGACAGCCCAGCAAAATGTTGGGCGGCCAACATTTAAATGTTGGCCTTGCCGGCATTTAAATGCTAGCTGGTAGCATTTATTAATGTTCGCAAGGCTAACATTTAATAAATGCTGGCAGTTAGCATTGGTTGCCAGCATTATGCTGGGCGGCCAACATTAAATTGTTGGGTGTCCAACGGGCTTTTAATTCCCGTGCGGGCTTGGGCCTGGGCCTGGGCCGGGTCGGCACCAAATCATGCCCTTCTCAAAAATGGGGGTCTACTGAGTCACCAAATGATGCAGGCCCGACATCACACCGTCCTGCCACCCTGACACTAGAATCACACCAGCACAGGTGTCCCACCAAGAGTCGCATCTGATTGGCCTTTTCAGGAACTGCAGCTCGTACACCCCAACTCATCTCCAATGGGACTACCAAACCAGCAGGTTGTTGAGGCGGGGATTCAAGCCCCTGACCTAGTAGTTGAGGAGCTGCTCAGTTGGTGATGAGTAGTGGTTTGCAAGCTCCTCATCTAGGAGGTCAAGGCTCGAATCCCAGCCTAAACAACCCGCTGGTATAGAAGCCATGCTGGAGATGGGTTGGGATGTACCGGATGCAGTCCCTGATAAGGCCCGTCTGGTGTGACTCCTGGTGGGACCCCTGGGATGGGTGACTCCAGTGCCAGGGTGGTAGGATAGTGTGAAGTCGGGCCTACATCATAAAAGTGTATTTTTATGAAGCACTATTAATTAATTGATAGTGCATTTATTTTAGGCTCTATTAATTAATTGATAGGAGCGAAGCACCGTATAAGTCGTAATCGAGGTATTGTCGTGATTGGCTATAGAAGTGGAGCCCCTAACTACCCGATTTTTCTCATCTTCCTTCTCCAGCGATGACAAAGGTTATCTAGGGTCAATGTGGGTTCTTGGTGGTTTGATATCATGTTGTTAGAAATTTAATGTCTAAAACATTATAAATTAAATATTTTATTGGATTCAAATGTTGTTTGGTGTTTGAGCTCCTCATATTTGATGGAAAAGCTTCAAAACAAAATAGAGGGAATCCGAATTTTGGAGGGAAACCTTTCATGAAGAAAGGTTAAAACCTTTACTCTTACCTTATTTATCATCACTCTTATAAGTGAATATATAAAGTAATCCACTCCGTATTTGTTCAAAGAAACATAAGTAGGAATTATGAAACACACGCGCGCGCGCACCACACTAGACCGGATCCTAATTTCGGATTTGGGGAATAATTAAATTGAATGTATTTTTTATACAAAATAGTTTTGACACTTTTGAATCCAAAATTTTTGAGTTGCGTCGAATTCTCCGAGTTGCATCAGCTATGTTGTGTCGACTCCTCCATCCCACGTCAACATGTGTCGAATAGTATTTGACACATACGTCGACTTCTACTTGTCTGTGTCGACATGCGTGGAGATGAACTCGATGCATGCCTCAACTTCACTTGCTTCGATGTGAGTATGTCGATACGTACTCGACGTGCGTTGACTTGGATTCGATGCAGCCTGCGTCGACTTGAATTCAATGCAACCTGCGTCGACGCAACCTGCATCGACACAACCTGCGTTGTAAGTTTTTGTTAATTGTTTCCTTCACGCATTTTTTCACCATTAATTTTATACGTTGGAAATCCAATATTTCACTGCACGATTAAAACTTACTAATTATAACTATTGAAATTTTTACGTGATAAATTTCTTGATATTTTACAAGACTCGTTTTTAGGGAGATTTTTCAATTTTTTACGTATGCTCTCTGAATATCCAGTGGCTTGCTCTGGCTTCGCTCTTACGACGATCTTCTTCGTGATTTCATTTTGTACAACCCCATATTCGCTGGGTGGGACCTAGAGGCATCAATGGTCAGAATTGGACTAGCTTCGGGCTAGCTTTGGGCTAAAGACCAGAAGAGCTCCCATCTTGGAGGAGCTCCCGCCTAAGAGCAGGCGAGATCGTTCGCGCCAAGCCACGGCCGAGACCCACCAACGACCAGAGGCGGGCGAGAAGGCGTCGAGTCCACTCGACGGCACGTTGAGTAAGCTCCACTCACTCAATGTCGGGCCAAGCAGTGAAGGCGTCGAATCCACTCGACTCCGCGTTGATTAAGCTCCACTCACTCAACGCTGGGCCAAGCAGTGAAGGCGTCGAGTCCACTCGACGCCGCGTTGAGTTAGCTCCACTCACTCAACGCCAGGCCAAGCAGCGAAGGCGTCGAGTCCACTCGACATCGCATTGAGTAAGCTCCAGTCACTCGACGCCGCATTGAGTGGAGGCGGGAAGGTTCTCGTCAAGTGGGGCCCAGAGCCTAGGGTAAAATTACCTAATTATCCTCGGGTAAAATTACCCATATACCCCCAGGTGTTGCATTTAGTATTTTGTAAACAACGGGATTTGGCTATTGACAGGCCAGCCAGGGGTATTTCAGTAATTTCAGGTCAGCAAAGGGCTATAAATAGACCCATAAGGTATCCATAGAAGGCAGACTTTCATTATTCTCTAATTCTATAGTGCTTTCTGAGGATCTCCTAGCCCAACTTTTGGCTTTGGAGAGGAAGCTCTCAGAGATCTTCCGGGTGTGAGGTGGGACCTCCCTGCTGAGGCTTTGGGTCAGTTCTAGGTCCTTTGCAACCAGTCGAGGGTCGAGACTTGAGAGAAGTAGGTGTTGGCTGCACCCCTGTTTTTGAACTTTCATTGAGGTCGTTTTTGGATTCAACAGTTCTGGTGCGGTAAGCGTGGAAGGCAGTCGATACAAGAAAGCCTTGAGTTTGGTCTCATGACTAGAGGTGATGGTGAAGGGTCTGGCTTAGGAGGTTCTCCCTCCCAGGGAGAAGAGGTAACGAGGAAGATGGTGGAGGACTTCAGGCAAGAGGTCCTGCAGACCATCAGCTTGGCCTTCTCGGCAAGGAGTGAGTGGTAGACACCTCAGGTTATGGTGGAGGTGGTCCCGCTTTTGGGCGAGAACGCCCCTGGGCAGCGCCCCGGGAAGGAGGTCCCGGTAGAGGTTGGCGAGAGGGACGTGGCTGCGCGGGAGCTCTTCCCAGGCCACCCCCCCCCCCCCCCGAAAAGGAGGTTCCGACAGAGATAGGCGAGAGAGAGGCGGCAGTTCGAAAGCTCTTCCCTGGGCATGGTTCCGCGGATCGGGCAAGCCAGCCGAGGCCGCGAGACGTGCCCTCTCGCCAAGCAGGTGGCGAGAGTCCTTTTAGCGAGCTCATTATCTTAGATCTAGTATCAGAAGGGTTTCAGGAGCCCGACATATCCTACTACTCGGGGAAAGACGACCCTGTACAACATGTGTAGTGGTTTGAAGATGTGGTTTCAATAAGGCAGATGACGGATGCCTTCAAGTGTCAGCTGTTTGCCATCACATTGAAGGAAAAGGCCCGGGACTGGTTTCATCAGTTGCCGTCGAGCTCGATCTACAGTTTTGAGGACCTACGTTGAGAGTTCCTGTTGAGGTTCTCGATGTCGAAGAAGCGGAAGAAGGAGGTGGAGTGCCTGCTTGTAGTAAGGCAGAAGTAGGATGGGATGCTGGGTCATTACGTTGACCGGTTTCAAGAAGAGATCCTCCTGGTCCAGGAGGTCCCAGGGTACGCACTAATGCTCGCCTTTACCCTAGGGCTGAGACCAGGGTTCTTTAGCATGGAGTTGAAGAGAGTGCCCCCCTCTATTTTGAGGAGCTCATGGAGAGGGCGACGAAGGAGATAGATTTTGAAAGAGCCAATCCGGCTTTCGCCAGGAAGCTGGCCCGGTTGGCGGAGGACAATGTGAAGGAACCAGCAGCAGGGAAGCAGAGAGAGCATAGGGAGCCAAGGGAAGAGAGGAGAAGGGAGGAATCCGGAGGGCAGGGGTAGCACCAGGGATGGGGGCCCAGGAGTCGAACAACCGGTTGGGTTGGAGGCCTCAGGAGGGTCGCCCCCAGGGCGATGAGGCTTCCAGGGAAGAGACAACTTCCGGGAGCCGAGGAGGTTCGATCTGTCGACGTGGAGGCAGGGACCGAGGGGTCACTTCCCGCCGCCGCAAGAAGCAATGGAGGTCGGTAGAGGAAGAGGAGGAAGAAGAGGAGTTCAAGGAGCCGGAAGAAGAGGCAGGGAAGAAGGAAGAGGGGGCAGGGTGGCATTGCCCTTCTGTGACTTCCACCAGGAGGAAGATCATGCGATAGCCACCTGCCCGGAGTTCTTGGAGATGAGAGAAGCTAGGGGATGGGGAGGCATGATCCGCCGGTAAGGATCATGGAAGTGCAGCAGGGAGAGGGAGAAGATAGGTGTGAGGCCAGAGCAGATGTGGAGACCCGAGGAGGGATCGGGGTCATCCACGGAGGACTGGGGATTGAGGCAACTCGCAAGGGTAGCCTCCAGACCATGTTCCGAAGGGGGGGGTCGCCTCGAACTCCCTGGCTCCCCCCAGAAGGAAAAAATCACCTTTTCATCAGCAGACATGCCAGACTATGAGGATCCGTTCTACGACGCCCTTGTGATTCAGATGGCAGTGGAGAACTTCACGGTCTCCAGGATAGTGGTGGATAACGGGAGCTCCGTGAATGTGATCTGTAAGAAGGCTTTTGACGAAATGAAGGTTGAGGGGAAGAGGGTTCTGGCTTCGGATGGACCGCTATTTGGGGTTTCAGGAGAGAAGAAGGAAGTAGAAGGGGGAGTAGGGTTGCACGTGAAGTTGGGGGCGTATCATAGAACTGTAGGTCCGTGATCGTGGACGCCCCAAGCAGTTACAATGCCATCTTTGGGCGTCCCCTCATCAGCGCCTTTCACAGCGTCCCCTCCTCGTTCCATCAATGTCTTAAGTTCAACAACGGAGGGGTGCAGGTCAGGATTAGGGGGGACCCGAAGGTGACAAGGTAGTGCTATGTGAAGACGGTCAGCACCGTATCTTAGATGGCTGAGGCGGAAGAGCTGGAGAGGGAGATGGAAAAACAGGAGGAGGATGTCTGAGAAGGGGAAGTGAGCCTAGGGGAGATGAGGAAGGAGATTGTGGAGGAGCAGAGAGAAGTTAAACAGGAGGCCCGGAGGGGCGTGGAAGTCGAGCAACAGCAACAGGAGAGCCTGGAGGAGGCGATAGCGGTTGAGGAGCGAGCAACGGGAGTTGAGCAGGAGAGACTGGAGGAGGCTATGGAGGTAGAGGAGGAGCGAGCAGCTGGAGGAATAGAGAGGAAGTCCCTGAGGGGCGCAGAGGTCGGGCAGCAGCAGGAGGAGAGGCCAAAGGAGGCGATTGAGGTTGAAGAAGTAGGAGGGGGGAGGAGTTGGAGGTGGAAGAAGAAGCAAGGGTCGGCTGGGAGCAGTCACAACTGGAGTTGGACGATGAAGTGGTGGAGATAGAGATCTTCACAAACGTATGGCATATGTAGAGGGTGCGGGTCAGCGGGGGCCTAAGTCCCAAGGACCAGGAGCGAGTGAGAGCTTGCATCCAGAGCAATGTCGACATCTTCGCTTGGAGCGTGGCAGACATGCCGGGCATTGACGCAGATGTGGATTTCCATCGTCTGAACCTGGACCCCCGAACTCGCCCCATACGCCAAAAGATGAGGGTCATCGCCACCAAGCTGGAGGAACCCATCCGCGAAGAGGTCAGGAAGCTCCTGGAGGCCGGCTTCATCTCGGAGATACAGTATCCAGGCTGGATCTCCAATGTGATAATGGTTAAGAAAGGGGGTGGGAACTGGCAAATGTGTATTGATTTCTCTTTGTTAAATAAATCATGCCCTAAGAATTGCTACCCCCTGCCTCGAATCGACATGCTGGTTGATTCAACCGTCGATTTTTCTGTTATGACTTTTCTGGATGCTTTTTCAGGTTATCACCAGATCCGGATGCACCCTCCCGATGTCAAGGATGTCTCCTTCATCATTAGGGAGGGGTGCTTCAGTTATAAGATGATGGCATTTGGGTTGAAAAATGCAGGGGCTACATACCAACGCATGATAGATCGAGTCTTCCAGGGGAAAAGGGGGAGGAACTTGGAGGTCTATGTGGACAACCTGATAGTTTTACTTTCAAGACAACCTAAACACCTAGAGGGGGGGTGAATAGGTTCTAATTTCTTGTTTATAATTCTAGGCAGAATTCAATTACAAATTAAAACATCTAGCACAGAATTCACAGACAACTAAGCATCCCAGATTGCATAATGTTTTATAGTGGTTCCCCAAGATCTGGGTACATCCACTTTCCCCCTTCACCTATCTAGCAATATGCTAGATTCGGCCAAACTTCCACTATTCTCAGATCCTCAGATCATATAGCTCAGAACCTGGATAGGTTCCTACAACTCAGGCTCAACAGCCCTACCTCAGCCTTGCCTCAAGGCCTACCACTCAGAGAATAACCTTCTCCTACACTCAGGCAAATAGCCCTACCACTCAGAGATCACCTCTCCTACACTCAGCCTTTATAACACAGGCTTACAACTCAGATCTGTGTAAACAGATCCTACAGAAATTTAGAAAAGATATTTTATTGTCTTGCCTTTGTTGAGAGAGAAGAGGACAAGACACTTCTTGATCAGCTGATGAAATCAACTGAATCTGAGCTTTCTTCAAAGCTTCTTGAATCTGAACTTAGCTGAGTTGATTTCCAAACAGCTCCTTGAGAAACCACAGATGGCTTCCTTCTTCTTCTTCAAGATGACTGGATCCCTCTCTATCCAACACCTTTTCTGATACTTCAGACTTCTTCTTAGATTTTCTGATGAAGATCTTCTTTTGAGCTTAGCACTTTCTTGAATTGAAACTTCAATAGGATCGTAATCCTTTTGTTTCTTCTTCTTAGATCTTCTCCTGTTATCTTTCTTAACTATTTATTTCCTTCTGAATATGTCTATTTATAGACTTTCTTCATGGTAACCGGCTGTTCCGGTTTCTAACTGATTTCTGACAGGTCTGACAGCTTCAGTTAAACGGTGGCAACTCACAGCTGTCAAGCCTTCAAACAGTTCCTGTACCTTAGCCTTGGACAGCAAAATGTCGAGACAGTCTGTTAGAAAGTGTCGAGACCAATCTGTCTATCTGTGTTGACACAAGTGACTTTGGTGTCGACACAGTCTTTGATGATGTCGACTAAGTTGCCTTTAAGTCGACACAGCTTCTTCAGAAAATAACTTGGTCTAGACTCTGCAGTGTGTCGACACAAGTCCTGTGTGTCGACACAGTTGTTGTAGATTCAGAACTCAGTATGTGTCGACTCAGCCTTCAGGTGTCGACACATCAATCTTCAATTCTGCCAAAATATATCGACTCAGTCTTCTGGTGTCGACACAAGCATAGTCGACTTCTGCCAATATGTGTCGACTCAATCTCAAGGTGTCGACACATCCATCCAGTGTCGACACAGTAGAGGTCGACTATCTTCTTCTGTGAGTCGACTATCTTTCTCTGGTCGACTATCTTTCACTAGTCGACTATCTTCCACTAGTCGACTATTTTTCTCTGGTCGACTATCTTCTTCTGTGTCGACACTGCTTCCCAGTGCTGAGGTCGACGATTTCCTTTATGTGTCGACACTGCTTCCCAGTGTCGACATAAATGTGGTCGACCATCTTTCTCTGTGTCGACACTGATTTTCTGAAGTGTCGACACAAATATTCTGAAGTGTCGACACAATTTCTTCAGGTGTCGACATGTGGACTTAGAATATTTTTCTGCATTCTTTAATACTTCTTCACCTGCACATGTCAACTCAAAACAACATCAAATGCACCTTGATGTATATCATTGAGCTAAGTTGGGCTTCTTCAAATCAGGTACACATTTTCCAATGTACCCAATAATCTCCCTCTATTTGGAGAAGTCATAACCCTATAGCCAATGATAAACACCATTTATAAAAAGTATGTACTGATGAAATATGACATAACAGAAATACTTAATATAAACAAAATAAAAACCATCCAACACAGAATGAGCATTATATGATACCAAACAACATTTTGTTTATAACTTGATAATGTTTGAATACAGAGATTTACATCTAATGATTTAATCAAAACATTACAAAATACTTTGAAAGAACTAAAAATTAAGACTGATCAGGCTCTTTTATGACAATCCCTTTGCCAGATAGAACTTGAGCCTTCACAGGAGCTTCAGAATCTTCAGCTGGCTTCTTGCCTTTTAGATCAGCCTTCTTCTTTGCTTCTTCCTTGAGCCTTTGCCTTTCAAAATAATGAAAGGGCTTTGGGAAGTACTTGCTTGGCTCCTGAGCATCTGGAGGCAGCCTACCCATCTTGGCTTTTCTTCTAAACTGTACTATGGCCTCTTGCCTGGCTTCATACTTCTGCCATTCCATCTCATTGTACCACTTGCCTCTTTCCTGCACTTGGTCTTTGACAGCCTTCCATGCAGTGAGTATAATATTTCTGGAAGTAGGACTCCACTGCTCAAAGTCTGGCTTAAGTTCAGCCTGCTCTCTAAAACTTTTCTTAGATAGTAGAGCATCTTGCTGGTCTTTCAAAGTAGCCTCAGGCTTATCAACCTTCCCAATAACAACATTAGTAACCTCCTTTGGAGGACTATACATTCCTTGAACTTGCTGATCAATCATATCATAATCTGGAGGAGGGTAAATGACTTGGGCAACCTCAAGTTGATTGCCTTCAAGTAGACTTGTTTGTATTCCTGACTCAGCCACCATAGCATCATCACATAATGGTGGATATCCCAATGTGGCTCGAATACTATTGGTCACCCATTTGGTGTGCTCTGAGCCTGCATGAACTAACATCCTCTCCCCCTTTATGGCTTCTCTAGTAACATGATCTCTTAGATCTTCCTTCTGAAATCTGATTTGACCATCTAGATAATTCACACCCTCTTTAAAAAATGGTTTTAACTTTTGAAGCTTGTCAGATATTTCCTTTTGAGAGGTTGTGATAGCAGTTTTAACAGAATCAATAGCAGCTTGAAAGTTCTTATCAAATTCTTCCATTTCCTTTGCTCTAGCTGCAGGCAGGCCTGGAACAATCTTTTTCAATTCCTCAATGATCTCATGATGAGATTCAGTTAAATTGTCATTCATCCTTAGCTGATTTTCCAAGACATAGCTTTGCTTTAAAGCAATATCATCCACCTTAGGGATGATAGACTGCTATTGTTTTGCCAAATATACCACAGCATTGCCTCCCTTATGGAAGCAATCTGTCATCTCCTTCTTATGCATATTGACCTCAAACCTAATAGATTTTATATCTTGAGCTAAGTCAAATTGCAGGGACTTGTTGTTTTCATCAACATATTTTTCAATAGCCACTCTATGTTCATCCAATTTCACTTGTAAATCGATCAAAAACTTGTTATAATCAAAGTCAGAAGGAGTGTGATGTGCTGTAGACTGTAGAGCCTGCTTATAGCTCTTGCTCCTTCTCTGGAAGACCATAAGTTTTCTCTTCTTAGCCACCCTGGCTTCTTCATTCTCAGAATCAGATGTACTATCAATTTGAACTCTTTCTTCAGTGTCATGTTGTACAGTCTCCACATGCAAAGGCTCCCCCTCAATTTCTTGCTCCACTTCCATTTCATCAGTAATTATTTCATTATCTGGAAATAACTCTTCTAGAGTATATTCCTTTTGGGCTGGAACATCTGCAGTATTCAAATTTGGAGATATATCAATTTGAGCATCGTCTTGCACTTGCTCAGACATCTTCTCCCCCTGTACTTGTTCAGTATTGGTGATGTCTTGGGCAGGTGAGGACACTTGCTTTCCCTGGACCTGTGCAGAAATAGAAATATTAGAGATGTCTTTTGTAGGAAAATACACCAGCTCCCCCTGCACCTGTACCTGGTTATGAGTATATACAGTCTGTGTAGGTGAATAAACTTGCTGAGCTGGTATTCTTACTTCTTCTTCTTGAATTGCAGGTATTGTGGCATCCTGAACTTGTGTAGAAGCAGGCTGATCTTCAACCTCTTGTCTCACTTATTCTTCTTGTAGGTGCTCAGTACTGGTAGCATGACCTGGGGATTTCTCAGGTGAATCATGCCTTTCCACTTCAGGCATCTCTTTGGTCAGCACCCTATCCCATCTGGAGAACAATCTCATGTCCATCCTTCTCATGTGATTAATCTTTGTTCCAGATTGTTGTTGCATAACATCAGGAATCTCCTTACTTAGGTATATACTCATTATTCTAGCCAGATTTGGCTTCTTGATTCCTTCCTTAATCTTTTCAAAGATTACAGTTGACCAATCCGTTGGAATTGTAAACACAATCCTGGTCATTAGGCTGAACATATAGGCGGAAATCCTATCATGTCCACCTGGCTTGCACAGAATAACTTTTCCAATCACCTCAGACAGAAACTTGCCCTGTTGATTCATTCCTTTCCTATTGAAAGCAGCCCCAATTTTCATGGTGGAATCCAATCCACACCATTGAAGAGCCTCCCTTGATTTAGAAGCAGGGACATCCTCTTCATTCTCGATTATAGGTAAGTGTAGAATTGTTCTTAACTTACATGGTGTAATTTCCACTGGTGACCCATGAACTGTTGATTTAATCTCAGGACTTTCAGAGACTACAGATGCAGAAGTATAGAACTCATGCACTTCCTTCTTCCATATCTTAGATGGTTCGGAGACCAGAAATTCTAATCCTGAGTTGGAGAGGAGAGAGATAACCCCAAGAACATCTGAAGGGGCAGCAGCAAAGGCCTGGCGCACCAACTCATATCCTTCATTCACATTATCTTCAATCTTTGGCGCCATTGATCAATCGAGAAAGCTTGAAAGATGAGAGAAAGAGAGAGAGAGGGAGAATGTCGACACAGGGTTTCGAAAACCTTGTAAGCGTGTCGACAGAATGAGTTTTTGACCTATTTATACCTTCTGTTGAAAGAAGATCAAAAGACGCCAAAAACAGACTATAAGTGTCGACACAGATGGAATGTGTCGACACAAGCTTCTATTGACTCGACATCAAGTCCGTCTATTATGTGTCGACACCAATTTGCAGTTATGTCGACACCAGAGATATATAGAAGAGCATCAGAAATTCTGTGTCGACTCTTAGTATAAGTGTCGACACAAAATCTGTAAGTGTCGACACCACTATCCTAGTGAAGTCGACACTACATTCCTGGATAAGTCGACAATAAGATTCTTAAGTGTCGACACATATTTTCTGTGTCGACACAATATCTCTGACTTGTCGACATTACAACCCTGAGTCGACACAATATTACTGAATGTGTCGACACCATCTTACTTAGCCAATTTCTGTTTGTTCATCACAACTTATAAGTACTACAGAGTACTTGATACTACTTCAATGTGTCTTTATATCACTTGAATGTCTTGTTACCACTTCAACTTCATTGTTGATGATATTGTAATTACACTAATCAATAGTAAACATACCTAATTCAATTTTGAATTTATTGAATTTGGTCTCATCTAGGGGCTTAGTAAACACATCTGCTATTTGATAATCTGTTTTCACAAATTCCAATGAAATGTCTTCTTTTTCTACATGTTCTCTAAGAAAATGGTATTTTATTTCTATATGCTTAGTTCTACTATGAGAAACAGGATTATTAGCAATAGAAATTGCACTCTTAGAATCACACAAAAGAGGTGTTCTACTTACTTGAATACCATAATCCTTAAGCTGATGCTGCATCCATAATAGCTGTGCACAGCAGCTTCCAGCAGCAACATACTCAGACTCAGCTGTGGAAATTGCCACACTGGTCTACTTCTTACTACTCCATGATATTAGTCTTCTTCCCAGGAATTGACAAGTACCTGTAGTACTCTTCCTATCCTCTCTACATCTTGCAAAATCTGCATCTGAATAGCCTGTTAGTTGAAAATCTCTATTCCTAGGGTACCAAAGACCTAGATTAGGTGTGCCCTTAAGATATCTCAGAATCCTTTTGACTGCAGTATAATGAGATTCTTTAGGGCAGGCTTGGTACCTAGCACAGACACATGTAGCATACATAATATCTGGTCTACTAGCAGTGAGATATAGTAGTGAGCCAACTATTCCTCTATACAAAGTCTCATCAACAGGTTTACCTGCATCATCTTTGTATATAGGCATACTTGTTCCCATAGGAGTTCTCATGGTAGAGGATGACTCCATACCATATTTCTTAATCAATTCTTTGGTGAACTTAGACTGGGATATGGACAAGCCATCATCAGTCTGTCTTACTTGGAGTCCCAAGAAGAATTTCAGTTCCCCCATACTGCTCATCTCAAACTTCCCTTGCATAAGTTTGGCAAACTTTTTACAAAGGTTGTTTTCAGTAGATCCAAAGATTATGTCATCAACATAGATCTGAACTAAGATGATCTTGCCTTTGGATTCCCTAAAGAATAGAGTTTTGTCAATTTTTCCTCTTGAGAATTTATTCTCAATAAGGAAAGTAGACAGGGTTTCATACCAAGCCCTTGGGGCTTGCTTTAACCCATACAGAGCTTTCCTAAGCTTATAAACAAAATCAGGTTTAAGAGAATCTACAAAACCTGATGGCTGCTCTACATATACTTCTTCTTTAAGATCACCATTCAGAAATGTTGACTTCACATCCATCTGGTATACTTTGAAGTCTTGATAGGCTGCATAGGCAAGGAATATTCTGATTGCCCCCAGCCTTGCTACTGGAGCAAAGGTTTGATCAAAGTCAATCCCTTCTTCCTGCCTGTATCCTTTTGCAACCAATCTTGCTTTATTCTTTACTATTATTCCTCTTTCATCTAGCTTGTTCCTATATATCCATTTTGTGCCAATTATGTTGTGGTCTCTTGGTTTAGGAACAAGCTCCCAGACATTGCACCTTCTGAATTAATTCAGCTCCTCTTGCATAGCATCAATCTAGTGCTGGTCTTGGATAGCTTCTTCAAACTTCTTAGGCTCCATTTGTGACAGGAAACTTGAATGTAGAACTGTGTTTTGATTTCTGCTTCTAGTTTGCACCCCTTGTCTTGGATCACCTATTATCTGATCAGCTGGATGATCTCTCAAATGTCTTGTAGCTGGAGGAAGATTCCCTTCTGGTTGAACATCTCCAGCTCCTTCATTTAGCTGAATCTCTTGGTTTTCATCAGCTTCTATAGTGTCTTGTTCTCCCCCTGGACAGAAGCCTTCAATTTCCAATGCCCCATCTTCCTTTGATCCTTCAGTAATGGAGAGCTTGTCCATACTTTTGCTTATACCTGTTGAGTCATTTGATCTACAAGACAACTCACAGTTGATTAATCTTGTTTCATCAAACACAACATGCACAGATTCTTCAACAACTTGAGTAGTCAAGTTGAAGACTCTATAGGCCTTACTATTAGTGTTGTAACCAACAAATATCCCATCCTGGGATTTGGCAGCAAACTTAGTCAAATATGACTTGCCATTGTTAAGTATATAACACTTGCAACCAAAGATCCTAAGGTAAGATAGATTTGGTTTTCTGCCTTTCACAATCTCATAGGGAGTCATTTTGTGGCTTTTGGTGATAGTAGCCCTATTGATTACATGACAAGCAGTGTTAACTGCCTCAGCCCAAAAATATTCTGGGAGAGAGGTGTCACTCAACAGAGTTCTACCTGCTTCAATTAATGTTCTATTCTTTCTTTCAGCAATTCCATTTTGCTGAGGTGTTCTAGGTGAGGAGAACTCTTGGAAAATCCCAAAGTCTTTACACAAGTTTGTTATGCTTTCAGATTGAAACTCAGTACCATGGTCACTTCTAATTTTGACCACTGTACTATTCAGTTCATTCTGAATTTGCTTTACAAAATTAAGTAATACACTTGGGGTTTCAGATTTTTGTCTCAGAAAGAACACCCATGTAAATCTTGAATAGTCATCTACAACCACAAAAGTGTAGATTTTCCTACTTAGACTGTGAACTGGCATAGGACCAAAAAGATCCATATGCAAGAGGTATAAGCACCTCACAGAATCCTTGTTTTCAAGGCTTTGAAAGGAGGATTTTGTCTGCTTGCCCTTTTGACAAGCTGAGCATATCCCTTCCTTTATACACTTAACTTGAGGTCCATTCCTTACTAACTCTTTGCTAAAGAGTTGGCCAATTGTCTTGTAGTTTAGATGAGCCAATCTCTTGTGCCACTTAACACAATGAGAGGCATTGTCATCAGCTACAAGACAGATGGGAGAAGCCTTATTCTCACATTCAAAATTAAGACAATATACATTTCTCTTCCTATACCCAGTCAATATGATCTTTTGATCACTTGACCTTTTGATATGACATCCATCTTTAACAAATGAAATGTCATATCCTAAATCACTTAGCTGGCTTATGCTTATTAGATTATGTTTCAAACCTTTTACATAAGCCACTTGAGTGATAGTAATTAGGTTAGAAGAAATGTTACCAAACCCTTTGATGACTCCTTTTTCAGATCCACCAAAGATCACTTTAGGTCCATCTTTGACAGATGAATACTCCTTCAGCAGCCCCTTTGTTCCAGTCATGTGTCTGGAACAACCACTATCCAAGTACCATATAGGGGCATGGTTACTTGGATTCACCTGCAACACATAATTACTTACCCTTAGAACCCAAGTAAGTCTTGGGTCCTTGGTTCAGGTTAGCATTAATAAAGCTACCATAACCTCTTCTAATAGGTAGACTATTATTCTTTATAATACTTGGGTTATACCAGCAGTCTAGTGCAAAATGGCCTCTCTTGCCATAGCACCAACATTCAAACTTATTATATCTAGATCTAGATACATCCTTGTCAGAAGAATTTCTGTTCATTGCTGATGCTGCAGCAACTTCACCTGCTGATTTCTTAAAGCCATTGGGTTTATGACCATGGGTATGCCTGCTTGCATTTACACCCTTGTTCTTCAGAATATTAGTCTTAATATGACCTTGAATATCTTCATGATCATATTTGTTAGAAGGCACTTCCACCTTACTAAACTTTATGGGGACTGAAAGATTTTGTGGCTGAACAGGAGCTTTGCCTTTCCTCTTGAATCTGCCTGCCCTGGAGTTACCTTTAAATCCTAATCCAGCCTTAGCCTTTTGAGTGACAAATTCATCTATCAAGGGTAAGACAGATTTTGGCTTAGAGTAACTAGCCACTAAATCCCTTTCAATTCTAAGTCTGGCCTCCAGACTCTTCACTTGATCATTAGTATAATTAATTGTGCCCATCTGAATAATAGTTATATTCTTCAGCTTGGCAATTTCATTTAATTTTTGATCAATAACTTTCTCTAACTCAGTTGTAGCAACCCTTAGTTCAGCAATTTCCTGAGCCTGAGATTTAACCAGGTTCTTGCTTTTCTTAAGGGCCTGCAACAAGTCCCCATACTTGTCTATCAATTGATAGACATCTCCTTCAGATTCAGATGCATCTACATCACTTGATGCAGATGTAGCTGATTCTTCACTTGTACAACAAACAGATGTAATAGAAGGACATTGTACCTTATTAGGAACAGACTGATTCTGGCATATGTCCTCTTCTGATCCTGCCATCAGCCCCATACACTGATGATCCTTTTGTTCATTGATGGAGTCTAGCAACTGCAGAAACTCCTCTTCTTCAGATGCAGCATATAGTCCAATATATGCTTCAGCTTCAGATTCTGACTCTGAAGTTGACTGGTCTGTTAGACTCTTATCTTTCTTTGCAACAAAGGATTTCTTCTTCTTGCCTTTCTGATGAGTCTTCTTCTTGTCTGAAGACTCCTTTCTCTTATCAGGACAGTCAGCCACTACATGTCCAGGCCTATTGCAACAATAGCAGACAATCTTTGAAGTAGTGGCTTTGCTGGGCTTTAATCTGCTCTTCTCTTTCCTTGATGACCTTTTCTTCTGATAATAGTCATCAACTTGCTGTGATGTGGAAGGCCTAGACTTCCATTGCTTCTTTTTCAAGAACCTCTGGAATTGCCTTGTGAATGCAGCAAAGTCTGCATCTGAATCACAGCTTTCTGAACCCTTATCTGAATTTTCAGAACTATCTTCTGCAACTTCCTTAGGAGGAGATGGTGATTTCCTCCTATTCTTTCTAGTGGCTTCTGCATTGAATGCCACAGTCTTTTCTCTATGCTCACCTCTTGAATTCTTTTCCTCCTCCTTCCTCACCATAAGTTGCATTTCATAGGATAGCAACTTTCCAAACAAGGTGGGAGGAGATATCTCTGCCAATTTAGCCACTTCTCTTATGGCACAGATCTTTGTGTCCCAATCCTTTGTTAAGGATCTCAAGAATTTGTCATTCAGTTCATAAGTACTGAAGACTCTTCCATAGGACATAAGCTCATTCACAATTCTATAGAATTTCTTGTAGCACTCAGTTATGCTATCAGATTTTCCTTGTCTAAAGCTTTCATACTCCTGATTGAGCATAGATTTCCTGTCCTGCCTTACTTCTTCAGATCCCTCCATGTAGACAATCAATGTGTCCCACATCTCTTTGGAGGTCTTGCAGTGAATCAGATTCTGAAATGTTGAATCATCTATGGCACTAACAATAATGTTCTGAGCTCTTTTATCCATGGTTGCCAAGATGATTTCATCCTTGGTCATTTCTGAATAACTCTTTGGAGTTTGGATATTTGCATCAAGAACTGATACCTTCATTGGTATGAAGGGGCCTTCCTGTACTGTGATGTAAATCCTTGGGTCAGATGCCTCCATAAACAATCTGACTCTTTCTTTCCAAATTCCAAAAATTTCTTTCTTGCATATGGGTAATTTCATAGACCCAAGCTCCTTATGATTCTCACCAGAACCCATCTTTTTAAATCTTGATTCTGCCTTTCAGATCTACCTCAGACTGTTAAGTCCTTTCTGAGGAACCTCGCTCTGATACCACTTGATAGTTTTACTTTCAAGACAACCTAAATACCTAGAGGGGGGTGAATAGGTTCTAATTTCTTGTTTATAATTCTAGGCAGAATTCAATTACAAATTAAAACATCTAGCACAGCATTCACAGACAACTAAGCATCCCAGATTGCATAATGTTTTATAGTGGTTCCCCAAGATCTGGGTACATCCACTTTCCCCCTTCACCTATCTAGCAATATGCTAGATTCGGCCAAACTTCTACTATTCTCAGATCCTCAGATCCTATAGCTCAGAACCTGGATAGGTTCCTACAACTCAGGCTCAACAGCCCTACCTCAACCTTGCCTCAAGGCCTACCACTCAGAGAATAACCTTCTCCTACACTCAGGCAAATAGCCCTACCACTCAGAGATCACCTCTCCTACACTCAGCCTTTATAACACAGGCTTACAACTCAGATCTGTGTAAACAGATCCTACAGAAATTTAGAAAAGATATTTTATTATCTTGCCTTTGTTGAGAGAGAAGAGGACAAGACACTTCTTGATCAGCTGATGAAATCAACTGAATCTGAGCTTTCTTCAAAGCTTCTTGAATCTGAACTTAGCTGAGTTGATTTCCAAACAGCTCCTTGAGAAACCACAGATGGCTTCCTTCTTCTTCTTCAAGATGACTGGATCCCTCTCTATCCAACACCTTTTCTGATACTTCAGACTTCTTATTAGATTTTCTGATGAAGATCTTCTTTTGAGCTTAGCACTTTCTTGAATTGAAACTTCAATAGGATCGTAATCCTTTTGTTTCTTCTTCTTAGACCTTCTCCTGTTATCTTTCTTAACTATTTATTTCCTTCTGAATATGTCTATTTATAGACTTTCTTCATGGTAACCGGCTGTTCCGGTTTCTAACTGATTTCTGACAGGTCTGACAGCTTCAGTTAAACGGTGGCAACTCACAGCTGTCAAGTCTTCAAACAGTTTCTGTACCTTAGTCTTGGACAGCAAAATGTCGAGACAGTCTGTTAGAAAGTGTCGAGACCAATCTGTCTATCTGTGTCGACACAAGTGACTTTGGTGTCGACACAGTCTTTGATGATGTCGACTAAGTTGCCTTTAAGTCGACACAGCTTCTTCAGAAAATAACTTGGTCTAGACTCTGCAGTGTGTCGACACAAGTCCTGTGTGTCGACACAGTTGCTGTAGATTCAGAACTCAGTATGTGTCGACTCAGCCTTCAGGTGTCGACACATCAATCTTCAATTCTGCCAAAATGTGTCGACTCAGTCTTCTGGTGTCGACACAAGCATAATCGACTTCTGCCAATATGTGTCGACTCAATCTCAAGGTGTCCACACATCCATCCAGTGTCGACACAGTAGAGGTCGACTATCTTCTTCTGTGAGTCGACTATCTTTCTCTGGTCGACTATCTTTCACTAGTCGACTATCTTCCACTAGTCGACTATTTTTCTCTGGTCGACTATCTTCTTCTGTGTCGACACTGCTTCCCAGTGCTGAGGTCGACGATTTCCTTTATGTGTCGACACTGCTTCCCAGTGTCGACATAAATGTGGTCGACCATCTTTCTCTGTGTCGACACTAATTTTCTGAAGTGTCGACACAAATATTCTGAAGTGTCGACACAATTTCTTCAGGTGTCGACATGTGGACTTAGAATATTTTTCTGCATTCTTTAATACTTCTTCACCTGCACATGTCAACTCAAAACAACATCAAATGCACCTTGATGTATATCATTGAGCTAAGTTGGGCTTCTTCAAATCAGGTACACATTTTCCAATGTACCCAACACAATCTAATGGTAAAAAGCAAGTGTATGAACGCACACCTTCGGGACCTAGAAGAGATGTTCGCCACCCTGCGGAGGTACAAGATGAGGCTGAATCCCTTGAAGTGTGTCTTCGGGGACAGCCACGGGAAGTTCCTTGGGCATCTCTTGACTCCGGCAGGGGTAGAGCCTAACCCAGATAAGATGAAGGCCATCCGAGACCTGGAATCACCGCGCGATGCCAAGGAAGTCCAGTGCTTGACAGGTAAGTTGGCTGGACTAAACAGGTTCCTCTCCAGGTCAGGGGACAAATGTTCATCATTTTTCAAGGTGCTGAGGGGTAACAAAAGGTTTGAGTGGACCGCCGAATGTGAAGAAGCTTTCCAGGGGCTAAAGAGACAGCTCTCCCAGGCCCCTCTACTTCAAATCCCAAAAGAAGGAGAGGACCTGACCTTGTATCTCAGGGTAGGAGCGGAGGCCGTGAGCTCGGTGCTGGTCAGGGAAGAGGGGAAGAAGCAGCTACCCATATATTACGTGAGCCGGATCGTGAATAAGGCGGAGCTCCGTTACCCAATCCTAGAAAAGCTAGCATACGCTCTGATCATCTCAGCAAGGATGCTTTGACCATATTTTCAAGCGCACTCGATTATGGTGGTGACCGACCATCCTCTTCACAGGATCTTTAAAGGGGTAGAGCACTCTGGGAGGCTTGCCAAGTGGTCCATCGAACTGAGTGAGTTTGACATCTCTTTCATTCCAAGACTCTCCATTAAGGCACAAGCAGTGACAGATTTTCTGGCGGACTATGTTGTTGAATTCGGGGAAGGGGAGCCGTAGCCGTAAGGAGCGTGGAAGATGATGGTTGATGGGGCCTTGGGAAAGCATTCCCTTGGGGGAGGAGTGGTATTGATAAGCCCCCAGGGGGTCGCTATAGAACAGGCGGTAGCCTACCACTTTCCAGTAACCAACAACCAAGCAGAGTACGAGGCCGTGATAGTCGGTCTTCGTTTGGCAAAGGAGCTTGAGATCTAGGATGTGGAGGCCTTCACAGACTCGATGGTGGTAGTATCACAGATCCGAGGAGAGTTCGAAGCTTGGGAGCCTACCCTCGTAAAGTACTTATCCAAGTTAAGGGTGATCATCAGAGGGTTCCGGTCGTTATCAATCCAGCATGTCCCTAAGGAGGAGAGTGCAGTCGCCGATCAATTGGCAAAGTTTGGACCTCGGTGAGGAGGGACCCTGACTGAACTGTTTCGACCAGCGATCGAGGATTGGGAGTTGATGGAGGTAGGTCGGCGACCCTCGTGGGTGGACCCACTGGTAACCTTCCTGGCCACTTGCAAGCTGACGGAGGAGGTTAAGGATGATAAAAGCTTTAGGCGCAAGGCAGCTCACTACCTAATGCTGGAAGGGGGATTGCATCGTAAGATATTGCCAGGGATCCTAGCAAGATGTGTGACCGAGGAAGAGATCCCGAAGATTTTGGGGGAGGTACACTCGAGCGAGTGCGGCAGCCACTCGGGAGGAAGGATGTTGGTAGCAAGGGTGGTGAGGCAGGGGTATTTATGGCATACCCTGAGGAAGGATGCAGCAGAATTCACAAAAAGATGCCAAAAATGTCAGCTATACGCTCCCTCCAACTCTTGCCCGCTCAAAGACTTAGGAGCATTACATCGTCATGGCC
This sequence comes from Platanthera zijinensis, assembly GCA_039513925.1. Taxonomy (NCBI): domain Eukaryota; kingdom Viridiplantae; phylum Streptophyta; class Magnoliopsida; order Asparagales; family Orchidaceae; genus Platanthera; species Platanthera zijinensis. The sequence continues at coordinate 90,729,027 of CM077097.1, forward strand.
TTTCACCATCTGGGGGATGGACCTTGTTGGGCCTTTCCCTCTGGCTAGTGGGCAGAGGAGGTTTCTCCTAGTCATGGTCGATTACTTCTCAAAGTGGCTGGAAGTTAAGGCATTGGCCAAAGTCACCTCGCAAGTTATAAGGAACTTCGTCTGGGGGAGATCATATGCAGGCACGGGCTACCCCAAGTGATAGTGACAGATAACGGTCCCCAGTTTGCCAGCGAAGAGTTCTGTTGGGTTTGGTGACCGGGCGGTATGGCTTGGCGGGTTGTAGACCGCGCGGTCTGGCGGTTTCCCTTCCGCGGTCTGGCGGCTTCCCCTCAGCGGTTTGGTTGCTGAGTTGTTGTTGTCTGGGGTCCAAGCGGTCTAGCAATTTGTCTCAGGAGACTTGGAGACCGGGCGGTCTAGCGGTCTCCCATGGCGACGTTCCTCTCTGGTAGAAGCAGGGCGGTTTGCTCTTCCCTTTAACCGCGCAGCTTGTAAGGGTTGCTTCTTGTATAGCGGTTTAGTCTTGTAAATTTTTAGTCCCACATCTCTAAATTATATTCTATCCTCTCTCCTCTATTCTATAAAAGAGAGGTCATATCTTTGTAATACTTACTTTTTTGGATAATAAAATTTTGATTATTCCATTTCCGGTTTGTTTTTATTCGCTTTTAACATGGTATCAGAGGACTTGATCTTTTTCGCCTGATTCGCTTCTTCCTTCTGTACTTCTGTCCGCGCGGCTTGTTCCTCTATCCGCACGGTCTCTTCTTCTTGTAGCTGTCGTGTGTGCGCAGCCTTTTTGTGCGACCTGTGTTTTGCTCGAACGCCCTGTTCCTTTCCCGCAGACTCCTTTCTGTTCGCGCAGTCTTCTCTTCCTTCTGCTCGTGCAGGCTACTTCTAGCCGCTCGACTTCTTTCCCTCTGCTTGGTTTTGCGGCTTGGTCGTGGTTTTTTTGGTCGCTGGTGTCTGACACCATGACCGCTGCATCTCTTCTTTTTCTCTTCTTATTCACGCGGCATGTCTCCAAACCGCGCGGTTTCCTTTGTTTTCTCCTATGGATCTATCTGATGCTTCTACTGCTACCACTCCTGCCGCCTCCACCTCTTCCTCCTACTCCTTCTGGGAACCTTGACACCGTTTCCAAGCTAGTCGGCTCCAACTACCCGGATTGGAGTGTCTCCTTCACCTTTCTCCTTCGCTCTCAACGCAAACGCCACCATCTCATTGATGATCCTCCTCCTCCCACTTCCACTCTTTTTGATAACTAGGATGTGAGCGATGCTCTTGTGCATACTTGGCTCGCTAACAGCCTCTCTGATGAATGCCTTCCCGTCATCCGTCATGATGAGACGGTCAAGGCCGCTTGGATTCATCTTGCTGCTCTGTACTCCAAAGGGGCTCAAACGTCTCGCATTTATACATTGTATGCGGACCTCTTTTCCCATCCGACCTTATCTCCTACTGTTGCCTACCGACAGGTTCAGGCTCTTGGGGCTGAGATTCTTCAGAATCTCCCCTTTTTTGCGGATTTGGCTAAACAACACAAGCATTTTCAGGAGCTTCTTGTTGTGTGCTATCTCCTACGGCTTCCTGACACTTAAGATATGATCCGCCAGCAAATTCTGGGTGAGGCGGAATCTCCTACCTTAGATGTCACTGTTGCCCGCATCACCACTATCACCTCTCTCCTTCAGCATCCTCTTCTGCCCGTTCCTCCTCCTCCGGACACCTATGCTCACCAGTCTCAGCGAAGTGGCTCTGGTAGCCACAGTCACTAGTCCGGCGGGCGTGCTCCCTCCCGCTACCTCTACTCTCATTGTGGTCATATCGGCCACACTGTGGATCGCTGCTGGATGAAGCATCCCCACCTTCACCCCTCGAGTGACTCTTCCGCCTCCTCTTCCAAGTCGTCTGCCTCCATGGTCACATTAACAGTTAGTGCCCACGTGGTGACTCAAGGTAAATGGCTTATCGACTCTGGTTTGACTAATCACATAACGGACAATCTTTTATGCTTCTCTCTTCTCGAACAGCATGATCGGTTGCCTCTAGTCCTTATTGCCAACGGTTCTCCCTCCCTGGTTCATGGTTCGGGAGTGGGTCATGTTACTCCGTCTTTTCGCCTAACGGACACTCTCTATGTGCCCAAGTTTCTATGCAATTTATTGTCAGTTATTTCTTTATGCAAGCAGCTTCAGTGCTCTATGATGTTTACTCCGACCTCTTGTTCTTTTCAGGATCCGAGCTCCCAAAGGATGATTGCTACTGGGACTGAGAGCGGTGGCCTCTACTTCCTCAATAATGTTTCCGCCTTGTCCGCCTTCTCCTAATCTTGTACGGATCTTCTTTAGTGGCATCTCCGCCTCGGTCATCCTCCTCCACGGCTTCTACATCAGCTTCTTCCCCACCTCCCTCCTTCCAGTACTCCTCTCAATTACGATGCGTGTCAGCTTGGCAAGCATCATCGTTCCTCCTTCCCGCCGAAGCAAGGTCGGGGTTCTACCCATCCGTTTGATCTAGTCCACTCAGATATCTGGGGACGTGCTCCTACCCTCATCATTGGTCGGGGTAGTTCGTATTTTTTTACTTTTATTGATGATTTTTCTATATGTACTTGGGTGCATCTCTTACGAGATCGCTCTGAACTTGTTAATGTATGGCTTTCTTTTTATCATTTAATCAAAACACAATTTTGTGTTTCTATTAAAACATTTCGCTCTGATAATGCTAAAGAATATCCGAGTCATGTCTTTATCTCTTTCTATGTGCAACATGGTATTATTCATCAGATTAGCTGTGTGTATTCCTCCCAGCAAAATGGGGTGGCAGAACGCAAAAACAGTAATCTCCTAGATGTCACTCGCACCTTGATGACCCAGATGCATGTTCCTCGCTCCTATTGGGGCTATGTCGTTCTCCTGACCTGCTATCTCATCAATCGCATTCCCTCCACGGTTCTCCACGGCCATACCTCATTCTCCATTCTGTATCCGGACAAGGAGCATTTTCCTCTCCCTCTCCGCATCTTTGGCTGCACTGCCTTTGTGCATGTGCCATCTGCCACCCGTGATAAGCTCTCACCTTACTCCACCAAATGCGTCATTCTGGGGTACTCGACCACTCAGAAAGGTTTTTGTTGCTTTGACCCTGTTCTTCATAAGAAATTCGTCTCCGCTGACGTCACCTTCTTCGATAATGCCTCCTACTTCTCGGCTGACTCCTCTCTTCTTCCTCCGACTTCTGATACTCCTGTTGTTTCCCTCGTCCCCTCGTATCCTACTAAGGTACCACCTCATGCACCATTTCCCGCCTCTGATCCACCACCGTCTTCTCCACCACCGTCTCCATCATCATCGCTCTCTCCTCTCAGGCCAGCTCTCTCCGCCATGGATGCTCCGGATTTCGAGGGACCCGCCGACCTGGATCTTCATGTTGCTCTTTGCAAAGGGGTGCAGACGTGTACCTTGCACCCCCTTGCTGCTGTTGTTTCATATGATCGTCTTACCCCTTCTCGCAGAGCCTTTGTACTGGCTATCTCTGCCACTGCCACTCCTCGTTCCTACCAGGAGGCCCTTGCTATTCCTCATTGGAAGACGACCATGGATGAGGAAATGACCACCCTCATTGAGCGGGGTACCTGGACTCTTGTTCCACCACCCTTCAGCACAGATGTTGTTGGCTGTCGTTTGGTCTTTGTGGTAAAATTTGGCCCAGATGACCATGTGGATCGGTATAAGGCCCATCTTATTGCAAAGGGCTTTACTCAGACCTATGGGGTTGATTACTTTGACACCTTCTCTCCCGTGGTTCGTCTCTGTACTATACGGGTTCTCTTCTCGGTGGCGGTCAATAGAGATTGGCCTATTTCCTAGCTAGATGTTAGGACTGCCTTCTTTTATTGTGATCTTCAAGAGGACGTCTACATGGATCAACCTCCTGGGTATGTTGCTCAGGGAGAGACACGCATATGCTGGCTGAAGAAGACAATCTATGGCCTCAAGCAGAGCCCTCGTGCTTGGTTCGACAAATTCAACGACATTGTGGCGGCCATGGGTTTTGTGAGAAGCTCTGTCGATCACTCGCTATTCATTTTCAAAACCTCCTCGGGTCTGGTGGTTCTTACTTTTTACATCGATGATATTCTTCTCACTGACGATGACTAGGAATGGGTAGCCTTAACAAAACAGCATCTTCGTCAACATCTGGTCACGAAAGATATGGGCTCTCCGAAGTACTTTATGGGGATTGAAATCTCTTGGAAGCCCAACTCCTTAGTCCTCTCCCAACGTAAGAATGCACTTGATCTATTAAAAGAGGCAGGGTTGACTGGAGCAAAACCTGGCTGATGCCCCATGACTACTGGAGAAGACAAAACCTGGACAGATGATTCGCCTCTTCTTTCAGATATTACGCGGTACAGACGTCTGGTTGGTAAGCTCATATATCTCACGGTGACCAGGCCTGACATTTAATATGATGTGGGCAAGGTGAGCCAATTCATGCAAGCTCCTATGGAGTGCTACCTACAGTCTGCCTTGAGGATCTTGGAGTACGTCAAAGCAGCGCCTGGGAAAGGGTTACTCTTTCAGAAGAATGGTTATCTGAGAATTGAAGCATACTCAGATGCAAGTTATGCTGATGAAAAGGGGATCATAAGTCCACCTCGGGTTTTTGCACCTTTGTTGGGGGAAATCTGGTGAGCTGGAAGAGCAAGAAGCAGTCTGTTGTTTCCATATTCAGTGCAGAAGCGGAGTATCGTAGTATGACATCGACCACTTGTGAGTTAAAGTGGTTACGGGCTCTCATGCTAGATTTAGGAGAGGTCTACAACCATCCTCTACCTATGTTCTGTGATAAAAAGGCTGTCATACACATCTCCAGAAATCCGATCTTCCATGAAAGAACCAAGCACGTTGAGGTCGACTGTTATTCGTGAAGAGATTTTGAAGTAACAAATTTGCACTCCCTTCGTCACTTTTGATAAGGAGCTGGCTAACATCTTCACCAAGCCAGTATCCGCCTCATTTCTTCAAATTTGTGACAAGCTTGGCATGATCGATATATATGCTCCAGCTTGAGGGGGAGTGTTGGGTTTGGTGACCGGGTGGTCTGGCGGTCTGACTTGGCGTGTTGCAGACCGCGCGGTCTGGCGGCCGGTTTCCCTTTCGCGGTCTAGCAGCTTCCCCTAAGCGGTTTGGTTGCTTAGCTGTTGCTGTCTAGGGTCCAAGCAGTCTAGCGGTTTGTATCAGGTGACTTGGAGACCGGGCGATCTAGCGGTCTCCCATGGCGACATTTCTATCTGGTGGAAGTCGAGCGGTTTGCTCTTCCCTCTAATCGCGTGGCTTGTGCGGGTTGCTTCTTGTATAGTGATTTAGTCTTATAAATTTTAGTCTCACATCTCTAAATTGTATTCTCTCCTCTCTCCTCCATTCTATAAAAGGGAGGTCATACCTTTGTAATACTTACTTTTTTGGATAATAAAATTTTGATTATTCTATTTTCGGTTTGTTTTGTTCGCTTTTAACAAGTTCATCAGCTTTTGCGCCCAACTGGGGATAGACCTCAGATTTGCCTCTGTCCACCACCCCCAGAGCATTGGCCAGGTGGAAGCGGCAAACAAAATCATAGTGAATTTGCTCAAGAAAAAAGTAGAGAACTTGAAGGGAAATTGGGTGGAGCAGCTCCCCTCAGTCCTGTGGGCCTTACGAACGACCCCGAACACGGCCACCGGCGAGACCCCCTTTAAGCTTTCTCGTGGGTATGAGGCGGTCGTGCCAGTGGAGTTCGAGGTCCGGTCCCCATGGGTCACAGCCGCGGGTGAAGGAGATGAGATTTGGAGGTTGGATAATGAAAAAGGGTTGCGCCTCTCGCTGTACATGGTGGAAGAGCTGCGGGATGTTACAGCCATCAGGCAAGAAGAGATCAAACGGCGGATGGACAAATACTTCGACAAGCATATCAGGATCAAGCAGTTTGCCGAAGGAGATCTGGTACTAAAAAAGGTCGACGCAGCAGGAAGGTCAGCCCCCGTGGGCAATCTCAACCCGAATTGGGAAGGGACTTACATTGTGAAGGAGGTCCTTGGAATAGGAGGTTAGTACCTCCGGGATGTGGAGGGAAGAACTTTGAGCCATACCTGGAGCGACGATGACTTAAAGCGCTTCTACCCATGAGAGGGGGAAGGTGATTGTATTAGTATTTTCAAGTGCTATCATAATATATCGCTTACTTTGATCCATTGTCAACTTTTTCATCTTAAAATTAGAATAGGGTTTAGAAACTTCAACAACACTCCGAGCTCAGCTCAGCCCCAGGTAGACCCGCTGCGCAGGCTTTAGTCTAGCTGGCAGGTCCAAAGGCTTGCCTGTGGGGGAGAGGTCTTGTTTTGGGAACTTCAACAATACCCCGAGCTCGGCTCGGCCTTAGTAGACCCGTTGTGCAGGCTCTCATCTAGCTGGTAGGTCTGAAGGCTCACCTGTCGGGGAGAGGTTTTGTCCTTGGTTACTTCCGCAATACCCCAAGCTCAGCTCGGCCCCAGGTAGACCCGCTACGCAGGCTCTCATCTAGCTGGCAGGTCCGAAGGCTCACCTATGGGGGACAGGTCTTGGTTTGGGAACTTCAACGAGACCCCAAGCTCGGCTCGGCCCCAGGTAGACCCGCTGCGCAGGCTCTCATCTAGCTGGCAGGACCGAAGGCTCGCCTGTGGGGGAGAGGTCTTGCTTTGGGAACTTCAATAACACTCCGAGCTCGGCTCGGCCCCAGGTAAACCCGCTGCGCAGGCTCTCATCTAGCTGGCAGGTCCGAAGGATCACTTGTGGGGGAGAGGTCTTGTTCTGGGAACTTCAACAACACCCCGAGCTCGGCTCGGCCCCAGGTAGACCCGTTGTGCAGGATCTCATCTAGTTGGCAGGTACAAAGGCTCGCCTGTGGGGGAGAGGTTTACCTTGGTTACTTCCGCAACACCCCGAGCTCGGCTCGGCCCTAGGTAGACCCGCTGCGCTGGCTCTCATCTAGCTGGCAGGTCTAAAGGCTCGCCTGTGGGGGAGAGGTCTTGTTTTGGGAAATTCAGCAACACCCCGAGCTCGGATAGGCCCCAGGTAGACCCGCTGCACAGGCTCTCATCTAGATGGCAGGTCCGAATTCTCTCCTGTGGGGGAGAGGTTTTGCTCTTAGTTACTTCAGCAACACCCCGAGCTCGGCTCAGCCCTAGGTAGACTTGCTGCACAGGCTCTCATCTAGCTGGTAGGTCTGATGGCTCTCCTATGGGGGAGAGGTCTTGTTTTGGAAACTTCAACAACACCCTGAGCTCGGCTCGGCCCAAGGTAGACCCACTGCGCAGGCTCTCATCTAGTTGGCAGGTCTGAAGGCTCGACTGTGGGGGAGAGGTCTTGTTTTAGGTAACTTCAATAATACCCTAAGCTCGGCTCGACCCCAGGTAGACCCGCTACGCAGGCTCTCATCTAGCTGGCAGGTCTGAAGGCTCGCCTGTGGGGGAGAGGTCCTGTTTTGGGAACTTCAGCAATACCCCGAGCTCGGCTTGGCCCCAGGTATACCCGCTGCGAAGGCTCCCATCTAGCTGATAGGTCTGAAGACTCGCCTGTAGGGGAGAGGTCTTGTCCTTGGTTACTTCCGCGACACCCCGAGCTCGGCTCGGCCCCAGGTAGACCCGCTGCACAGGCTCTCATCTAGCTGGCAGGTCTAAAGGCTCGCCTGTGGGGGAGAGGTCTTGTCCTTAGTTACTTCCGCGACACCCCGAGCTCGGCTCGACCCCATGTAGACCTATTGCGCAGGCTCTCATCTAGCTGGCAGGTCCAAAGGCTCGCCTGTTGGTGAGAGGTTTTGCCCTTGGTTACTTCAGCAACACCCCTAGCTCGGCTCGGCCCCAGGTAGACCCGCTGCACAGGCTCTCATCTAGCTGACAGGTCCGAAGGTTCGCCTGTGGGGGAGAGGTCTTGTTTTGGGAACTTTAACAACACCCAGAGCTCGGCTTGGCCCCAGGTAGACCCGTTGTGCAGGCTCTCATCTAGCTGGTAGGTCTGAAGGCTCGCCTGTGGGGGAGAGGTTTTGTCCTTGGTTACTTCAGCGATACCCCGAACTCGGCTCGGCCCCAGGTAGACCCGCTGCGCAGGCTCTCATCTAGCTGGCAGGTCCGAAGGCTCGCCTGTGGGGGATAGGTTTAGTTCTTGGTCCTTAGTTACTTTTGCACTACCCCGAGCTCGGCTCGGCCCCAGGAAGACCCGCTGCGCAGGCTCTCATCTAGCTGCCAGGTCCGAAGGCTCTCCTATGGGGGGGAGGTTTTTTACTTTGAAGTACTTTATCTTGGATGTTCTGGGTAGGACAAGAGACACACCCAGAAGGCAGAACAAAGAGGTTGAGGATCTCCTCAGGAGGGAGAGGTCTCGGCCAGGAGGTCTCAGCTAAGGGGATCTCGTCGAAAGAAGTTCCCGGCGGGAAGGCTTTTGACGATAGATCCTTGGCCAGACAGCGAGAAGACCAAGGCGAAAGGTTCCGTCCGTTCGCGCAATGTAAAGAGGGGTGGTCCTCCCTTAAGGATCTGCGAACGACACTTCCGGAAAATGGCTCTCGTCAGATCGCTAAAACGACACGTCTAGGCCCAGAGCTCTCGGCAGGTTCCTGTTGGAGTTACCATGGTGATCTAGAAGTGGTCAAACATGTAATCTCACTGCCAACGCGATATGAGTCTGCAGGGTCGCACATAAGAGCATGTGGAGAAGTTGGAGGATTGAATGTGTTGGTAAAGGTTACCAATCACCATACAGAATGGGTCAGGCAAATGTTGCCAAGGAGGTTCGTCGAGAATGATTCATCGAGAATCGTTTGTTGAGAATGATTCGTCGAGAATCGTCGAGAATGGCTCGCCGGCTAAGGCAATTCGTCGAGAATCGAACTATTGGATTCTCGACGAAAGCTGATCCTCGACGATTCTGGAAGCTGATTCTCGACGATTCTGCAGCTGATTCTCGACGATTCTACAGCTGATTCTCGACGATTCTGCAGCTGATTCTCGACGATTCTAGATGCTGATTCTCGGCGACCTTGAAGCTGATTCTCGACGAATTTATCCAGAAACCCTATGTTGTGTGGTCTGCAGATAGCGATTTTCCTAGGTCAGTTTATCCTTCGGGTATAAATAAGGACTTAGGTTTGAGCGGAAAAAAGTGTGTATAGATCCACTCACGACCCGACGGAAGAGTTCCGCCAGTTCTGCCGATTCGCCCGACGGAAGTGTTCCGCCGATCGCTCGCTCCACCGGCCTCCTCTCCAACGACAGTCGGCGGTGCTGCTCTTCCTGGAGCGGACCTAGCAGTCTGTGGAAGTGCAAGGTGCAGTCGATCTCCTTCCCGATCTTTCATGCGACGAAGATCGGTGTTCTCTCGCTCGTGTGGATTTCTGCAGAGACGTAGACGCTATTCTACGTGGAACTCGCCACTGACAAGGACTCATACATTGGAGCATCTTCGTTGAGTTGTGACTCAATGCCGCTAAGGTAATTTTACCTAGTTTTTCTTAACTTCTTGATTCAACATTCATGGCCCGATCCCAATCTCTTTTGGGTTGTTCTTGATTTTACTATTTCTGCTGCGTGCACAACTGTTGTGCCACCTAATAGAGAAACCCAACAGTGGTATCAGAGGGAGGTTGCAGCCATGATTGTTGTATTTGAAGTTAGGTTATTCCAGTACGTGTAAACCTAAGGATTTAGAAGTGTTCTAAATGTCTAGATTTAATCCTGGAACATCAATTTTTGATGGTTTTTCCAAGGGAAATCGGTGGGCCCATAACCCACAGGTTAGGGGCTCTGCCCCTTGGAACCCCGCCAGGAATGCCTGGGATTTCGTGGTAATTTCTAATTGTTAGAAATTGTTGTCTTTTTAGCAGTAACCGTCCCTCCAGTGGTTAATGAACCCGTGCATTGTTTTGGATTTTGAATCCAACAAGGAGAGACGATCTTGTCTACTGCTTTAAGTCGAGTTGCCTGTCTTTGTCCAATGCATGTAAATGTGAAGATTTGGAAGAGTCCGGATGTTCAGATTTAGCCCTTTCTTCTATCAAATGTTGATAGTACCTCGTTGTGCACATAAGGGATGCATGTGGATTTTAGAAAAATATTTTTCTGTGGATGTTCACATTAATCAAATGTTGATCATGGTTAATTGTTAACCTATTATCAAAATTCCCTTCATCAAATATTAAGTGTTTGGATGCCTTCCGATGGATGACACTCTTCCTTCCTCGATCGATGAAGTGTGGGCTTGCCAAAGCAAGGTGCATTAATCTATCTTGGTAAGGGTGCAAGCGGATAATTGTGATATCCCACTGTCGACATTGGGTCTAACTTAACTAGGTGACCTCAAAGGTTGAGTGACTAGAGGCATAAGGTTGGCATACACCATATGATGGATGTGAATAAGGAGTTATTCACCAACCATACAAGAATTACATGAGGATGCAATTGGCAAGCGTTGCCTACCTAAATAACCATATCGTGAGAGAAAAGCCAAAGCTGACTCATTATTTTGGTGAAATACGATCTTGTCCACTAATAGAGTAGCTCGCATGAACTCTCCGAATTGATAGTGAGGGCTATCATTTCGAATAAAAATAGTGGGAGTTTTAATTGAAGTCCAAATTAAAAATAAATTGTATTTTGAAATTTTAGTACTGATATTATTCTGCATGAATTCTTGTAGAATTTCATGGCAAGTGGTTCACACTTCACTCTGTCTCTGAGAGCCATCCTTGAGAAGGATAAGCTCAGTGGGACCAACTACATGGACTGGTACAGGAACCTGAGAATTGTTCTCAGGCAAGAGCGAAAGCTCTATGTCTTGGAAGAAGAAGCCCCCGAGGTGCCGACCGGGAACTCTTCCCGTGCTGATAAGGATACTTATAATAAGTATACTGATGACGCCTTAGACGTCGAATGTCTTATACTTGCCACCATGAACACTGAGCTTCAGAAGCAACATGAGAACATGGGGTGCAAGGAGATTGACGAGCATCTCAAGAAAATGTTTCAAGGGCAGGCTCGTCAAGAGAGGTTTGGCGTCACAAAAGCGTTATTTCAGTGAAAGATGGGAGTTCGAGACTCAGTAGGGACTCACGTACTCAAGATGATTGGGTATATAGAGAACCTTGAAAGGCTGGGTTTTCCTCTAGGTCAAGAGTTGGCCACAGATCTGGTCCTACAATCATTGCCGGACAGTTATGAGCAGTTTGTCTTGAACTACAACATAAATGAAATAGACAAGACACTGCCCGAGCTCCTAGGCATGTAAAGAACTGCCGAGATCAACATGAAGAAGGCCAAGCCTGCCAGTCCCATACTAATGGTGTATAAGGGCAAGGGCATGACCAAGGGCTCTAAGAAGACGAAGGTGGGACCTAAGTCACATCTTGAGCCCAAGTCTTCTGCACTAAAGAAAAAGAAGAGCACGGTGAAGGAAGGGAAATGCCACCACTATGGCAAGGCTGGTCATTGGAGGAGGAACTGTCCTTCTTACATTGAGGGTCTGCAGAAAATGAAGGGAGGTATGACTTCCACTTCAAATATCTACGTTATAGAGATAAACCTTTCTGCTCCTTCATCTTGGGTATTGGATACCGGATGTGGTTCTCACATTTGTACAAATGTGCAGGAACTGGAAAGGAGAAGATTGATGAGTAAAGGGGAGGTGGACCTGCGCGTCGACAATGGAGCAAGAGTTGATGCTGTAGCCGTAGGGGTTTACCGTCTTTCTTTGCCCAGTGGGCTTGTAATAGAACTAGATAATTGTTATTTCGTTCCGGCCATAACTAGAAACATTATATCCATTTCATGCTTGGACATGATTGGATTTTCTTTTATAATTAAGAACAACTGTTGTTCTATATTTAAGAATGATGTTTGTTATGTTGTAGCCCAATTGTTTAATGGTCTTTATGTTTTGAACTTGGACCATCTGATCTATAATGTAGAAAATAATAAAAGACTAAGAACAAATGACTCAAACCCTACATATCTCTGGAATTGTCGTTTGGGCCATGTAAACGAGAAGCGCATATCTAAGCTCCATAAAGATGGACTTTTAGACTCATTTGATTATGAATCATTTGAGCGATGCGAATCTTGTTTGTTAGGCAAAATGACTAAAGCCCCTTTCACTGGTTATACTGAGAGGGCTGAGGATCTCTTGGGTGTTGTACATAGTGATGTATGCGGACCCATGAGCTCCATGGCTAGAGGTGGGTATTTCTACTTTGTTACATTTACTGATGATTTCAGTAGATACGGATATGTGTATCTTATGAAGTGCAAATCCGAGACCTTTGAAAAGTTCAAAGAGTTCAAGAATGAAGTAGAAAACCAGTTGGGTAAAAGGGTTAAAGCACTCCGATCTGATCGAGGTGGCGAATACATGAGTCATGAGTTCCGTGATCATCTGAAAGAGTGTGGTATTGTATCACAGCTCACTCCACCTAGAACACCACAACATAATGGTGTGTCTTAGAGGAGAAATCGTACTCTGTTAGACATGGTATGTTCGATGATGAGTCATGCAGACTTGCCTGTTTCCTTTTGGGGTTTTGCTTTAGAGACTGCTGCAATGATACTGAATCGCGCTCCAATGAAAACGGTTCTGAAGACACCATATGAGATATGGACTGGGAAGCGTCCTAGTATGTCGTTCATTAAAATTTGGGGTTGTGAGGCATACATGCGACGTCAAATGCCTGACAAGCTGGAACCCAAATCGGATAAATATTATCTGGTGGGATATCCTAAGAAAACGAAAGGGTATTACTTTTACCTACCGTCCGAGGGCAAAATGTTTGTCGCAAGGACTGGCGTCTTCTTGGAGAGAATTCTTATCAAGAAAGACTGAAAAGGTAGAACTTGAAGAAGTTCAAGAACCACAAGTAGTGAATGAACCGGAATTGGATTCTGAGACAGGACTATAAGATGTTGTAGCTAGAAAACCTGCTCAAGAAACACAAGTCCTACGTAGATCTGGTAGACAAAGATTTGAGCCTAAGAGATATGGATTTCTTGTGTCTCAAATATGTAATGTGTTTCTTATGGATCATGATGATGAACCAACAACCTACCAAGAGGCTATGAATGGACCGGACTCCGACAAATGGCTTGAGGCTATGAAATCCGAAATGGACTCCATGTACGCAAACCAAGTTTGGAACTTGGTGGAACCACCTGAAGGGGTACGACCCATAGGGTGCAAATGGGTCTTCAAGAAGAAGACCGACATGGATGGGAATGTACAGACATTCAAAGGGCGACTGGTGGCTAAGGGTTTCAAGCAAATTCATGGTATTGACTATGATGAGACCTTTTCCCCTGTTTCCATGGTAAAGTCCATAAGGATATTGCTTGCTATTGCTGCGTATTATGACTACGAAATCTGGCAGATGGATGTCAAAACGGCTTTCCTTAATGGAAACCTCCTTGAGGAAGTGTACATGACATAACCCGAGGGTTTTGTATCCTCCAAATGAAGCCACTAAAATATGCAAGCTGAATAGGTCCATCTATGGACTGAAGCAGGCCTCTCGAAGTTGGAATCTTCGTTTTGATGAGAAAAATCAAAGAGTTTGGTTTCATCAAGAATGAAGATGAGCCTTGTGTTTACAAGCGAATCAGTGGGAGCATTGTTGTCTTCCTGATATTGTATGTAGATGACATACTATTGATTGGGAATGACATTCCTACCCTGAAAGTTGTTAAGAACAACCTAGGGAACTGCTTTTCTATGAAGAACTTGGGTGAAGCGACTTATATACTCGGTATTAAGATCTATAGAGATAGATCGAAGAAGTTGCTTGGTTTGACCCAGAGTACATACATCGAGAAGGTGTTGAAGCGGTTCAACATGCTTGAGTCCAAGAAAGGTTTTTTGCCCATGTCTCATGGTGTGAATCTCTCTAAGGACCAGTGTCCAAAATCTTGTGAAGATAAGGACCACATGAAGTTGATTCCATATGCTTCGGCAATTGGATCAATCATGTATGCAATGTTATGTACTTGACCCGATTTCTCCTTTGCTTTGAGCATGACTAGCAAGTATCAGTCAGACCCCGGTGAGTGTCACTGGATTGCAGTCAAGAATATTCTGAAGTACTTGAGAAGGACAAAGGATGTGTTCTTTGTGTATGGTGGAGAGGAAGAGCTCATTGTAAGTGGTTACACGGATGCTAGCTTCCAAAATGATAGGGACGATTCAAAGTCTCAGTCAGGGTTTGTGTTTTGCCTTAATGGAGGAGCTGTGAGCTGGAAGAGTTCCAAGGAAGAGACAGTTGCTGATTCTACAACAGAAGCCGAGTATATCGCTGCAGCTAACGCAGCGAAGGAGGCTGTATGGATTAGGAAATTCATCGGCGAGCTTGATGTAGTTCCTAGCATTGTTGGTCCCGTAGTTCTCTACTGTGATAACAATGGTGCAATTGCACAATCTAAGGAACCTAGATCCCATCAGCGCTCCAAGCACATACTTCGGTGGTTCCATCTTATTCGTGAGATTGTCGAACGAGGAGATGTGAACATCTGCAGAGTGCCAACTGAGGAGAATATTGCGGATCCACTGACAAAGCCTCTCGCGCAGAGAAAGTATGATGGTCATACTAGATCGATGGGTATATGATACCTAAATGATCAACTCTAATGAGAGTCTTGTGGGTTGCGTGTAAACATAAATTCTGTTGGCTATTTGTTATTTATTCATATGATGAATTGTGTACCAATATTTTTATTTTAAAATTAATGGCAAGTTCTTTTATTATGATTTCTCTATGCGATAATTAAATGTTAACATAATAAATACCCTTAGAATGTTCGCTTCCATAGGACATCAAGTACGTGACTTGAATGTGAGAGCCTATGATTTGTTTGAAGCTTCATTCTTAAAAGGTTCCTGGTCGTTGTATCATCATAGAAGCTAAGGGTGATGATGATACATTAAGACTAGCACGTGTGTTGACTGATGACCAGTTCTCATAGGTCATGATATTGTGATATCAAGTCATCACATGGGTACTTGTTAATGAACAAGTTGTACTGGACAGACCCAACCTGAGAATACTTTGTGGATTATTATCTAAACGTATCACGAGTATGTCTCAATTGATAATGGTGTTGTGGTCCTTTGACCTGAAGTCACAACATTCATCAAGTGAGGAAGAGCATGCTTTGATGCCATCTAAAGTCTTCCTTGAGAAAGGTTGATGATAAGGGTAGTTGTTGGGCATGTTACGAATCATTTGGGTGTTTGTGTGTGAGCAGATATGGGATTTGTCCTCCTATATGACAGGAGTTGCATCCATTGGCCCCTTGATGGAACTAGACTGAGAAATGCATGGTCATGCTTGGTTGAGTCAATATGTGATATTGGACTCACCATTCTCTGGAAGTCCGTTCTAGATCAAGAAACTTGGATTGAGCTATTATGAGGGTGACACGGTCCATACCTCTAGTTCTTTCCGGATGTAAGGGACAAAGGGACAAAGACAACGCTGGGACATTGTTCATAAATGCTTATGAGTTATGAACTCTTATTGCTTGGGTAGTAATGATGCATTGCTAGATGCCGCTCATTGTTTGTGAGGTCTTTGGTTTGATACTTTCAAGATCAAGTGGGAGAATGTTGGAGTTACCATGGTGATCTAGAAGTGGTCAAACATGTAATCTCACTGCCAACGCGATATGAGCCTACAGGGTCGCACATAAGAGCATGTGGATAAGTTGGAGGATTGACTGTGTTGGTAAAGGTTACCAATCACCATACAGAATGGGTCAGGCAAATGTTGCCAAGGAGGTTCGTCGAGAATCGTTCGTCGAGAATGATTCGTCGAGAATCGTCGAGAATGGCTCGCCGACTAAGGCAATTCGTCGAGAATCGAACTATTGGATTCTCGACGAAAGTTGATTCTCGACGATTCCGGAAGCTGATTCTCGATGATTCTGCAGCTGATTCTCGACGATTCTGCAGCTGATTCTCGACGATTCTGCAGCTGATTCTCGACGATTCTAGATGCTGATTCTCGGCGAACCTGAAGTTGATTCTCGATGAATTTATCTAGAAACCATATGTTGTGTGGTCTGCGGATAGCGATTTTCCTAGGTCAGTTTATCCTTCGGGTATAAATAAGGACTTAGGTTTGAATGGAAAAAAGTGTGTGTAGATCCACTCACGACCCGACGGAAGAGTTCCGCCGGTTCCGCCGATTCGCCCGACGGAAGTGTTTCGCGGATCGCTCGCTCCGCCGGCCTCCTCTCCGACGACAGTCGCCGGTGCTTCTCTTCCTGGAGCGGACCTAGCAGTCCGTGGAAGTGCAAGGTGCAGTCGATCTCCTTCCCGATCTTTCGTGCGACGAAGATCGGTGTTCTCCCGCTCGTGTGGATTTCTGCAGAGACGTAGACGCTATTCTACGTGGAGCATCTTCGTTGAGTTGTGACTCATACATTGGAGCATCTTCGTTGAGTTGTGACTCAACGCCGCCAAGGTAATTTTACCTAGTTTTTCTTAACTTCTTGATTCAACATTCATGGCCCGATCCCAATATCTTTTGGGTTGTTCTTGATTTTACTATTTCCACTGCGTGCACAACTGTTGTGCCACCTAATAGGGAAACCCAACAGTTCCCACCTATTGATCGCTAAGGGAGACTACCCTAGGGGGGTTGAGGGACTCAGCGAAAGTGTGCTTGAGAAGCATTCGGCTTCAACAGTCCCGGCACAATACAGTTAAAAAAAGAGAGGGAACTAAATACAAACACTTGCATATATATATTCTCAATGTAATCACAAAATGAGAGCATCTCGCTCATTACAGACAAAAGAAAAAGGGGGGAGAAAAAGACATCAAGGTGATGCGCTATATCCACTCGAGCTCCTGCTTGAGCTCTCGTGGGAGCTCTCGCCAGAGCCCTCCCCGGATGTCTCGCCAACAGTCTCGCCAGCAGCAGTAAGAGGTTATGGGACATTCGAGGGCGTGGAGTTTGGTGCACCCGGGGGCTTCTAGAGGGACTCGAAAAGCCAGGGTAGGAGTTGGAGGGCAGAGATGGTCTTGCAACCCTCGTCCAAGCATCCTACGTCTCGCAACGTCTCAATGGTCAGCCTGACCGTCGCTTGAGCGTTGGTCTACAGAAGTTTGTCGATCTCGTACTCCGAGTAGTGGCGGCTTTTCAACCTCTCGTCCAGCGAAGGAGGGGGCGGAACCGCAGCAGCAGCAGCAGCCTCCATGCGTCGGAGCTGGTCCTTTAGTAGAGCGTTCTCGCACTCCACCCCTGCCAGTTGCGCGCGAAGCACCATAGCCTGAGCGGAGTCCTGCGTAAAGAGAGAAGTCAGTATGGGAGGAAAAAGGCAGTGATCCACAGTGGCGAGAGCAAATGTCTTGAGAGGTCTCGCTTACCTCTTCTGCCGGGTGCAATGGACAACAGCCACTTGGCATCCGTCAGCTCTATCTTCAAGGCCGCCGCCTAAGCCACCGCCTCCTCCCTTGCCTTGTACATCTCGAGGAAATTACGGTCGATGGTGATGCTTCGGCATGCACAAATGTGTGCAAGCTCGAACCCACGCATAAGGGCCCAGGTGGAGTCGAATGCCAGGAGTCGGGTGAGCAGTTGATCGTAGACGCTGGCGTTCTCCCGGCTGTAAAGGTCATAGCCCAGTGTGAAGGCCTCGCCGGTACCTAGGTCGCTCTCCGCCCAGCTGGGGAGAAGCATCGAGACGGAGACTCGGTTGGTATCGAGATCCCACTACAGCAGGGGTTTCCCTTCCATATCAAGACACTTCACGTCGAGACCAAAATTCTAGTGCCCTTTTGGCACCTGCTTGGGAGGGGACTGAGTGGAGGTCTCGGCAGCTGCCCCCTCGCCACCAGTCCCGCTTGCGGCTAGTGGGTTCTCGGTAGGGGCCCCGGTGCTACCCCTGGCGGCAGCTGACATCTCGTTGGCCGCCTACAGGATCTCGGTGAAGGACCGGCCTGGTGCGAGAGGTCGGACGGGCGAAGAAGCTACGGACTTCCCCTTATCAGCGGCGGTTGGTTTTGGTATTTTTAATGGTTGGGACGAAAATGCGCTGGGCTTCTGCTTTCCGGCATCGGATGGCGAAGGCGGAGCTGGCTCGTCCCAGCAAGCACGAGCCACATATTTTGCGAGAGCCAGCGGATCACTCGCAGCCTGGCTCTTTGCAGCTTGAGTCTCGACAAAGTGTTGGCGCAGGGGAATCTCTCGCTCCCCTGCAAGGGCGAGTACACAGTGTTAAGTTTTAGAACAGGGAATACCGAGTTAGAGGCGAGTCTGTACCTTCGCCAAGGGGCACGGGAAGGAGAGAATCGACGTCCCGCCTGAGGAATTGGACGTCGAAGTCCTTGGTCCCGAAGAACTCCAGAAGGGCGCTCTCGCGTGACCCTAGGGTGGGAGGCTTGTAGGCGGCGTTCTCATATTGGACGGGCACGAGAGGTGCATTGTCGAAGTCGCTGGAAACGAAGATGAACTTCTCGTCCCAGTAATGGTGTTTGTTGGCAAGACTGGTGGTCTTGAGTAGCTGCCCGGAGAAGAAGACCACCACTCCCTTAGCATGGAAGGTGAACAACTTCTGGAAGATGGGGAGGCTGAACTTGATCCTCTCGGATCGCATGTAGCAGATAAACGCTACAAGGATTACGACCGAGTTAGGATTTAGTTGCGCAGGAACCACTCCATAGTAGCGGAGGGCCTGACACATCTCTAGCCCGAGGGGGAGGTGGAAGCCCACCTCAAAGTTATCGAGGGGTATGGCGAGCTCCCCCTCTCCCGCACTGTTCACCCTGTCATGATTGCCAGGGTTTCTCGCGGTGAAGCCAGCCGGAACGTAGCGGGAGGTGATCAGCTAGTACTCTTCCATGGTTAAGCGGCAAGGGGGGAATTGGTGCTTTCGGAAGGCTTCCGCGCAGTTGGAACGTCCCTCGTTCTCGCCCGGCATCGTGTTTAAGGGGTTGAAGGCGAGATCTTAGGGAAAGAGGCGAGAGTGAAAGTTAGGCGAGAACGAGAGAGGAAGGCGGAAGCAGGGGGAGTTCTCAGCAAGTCGCGAGAGCAACAAGGAGGAGAGCAAGGGTTCCGGATCAGAAAAATAAATGCAGTTGGTGGACTCCCCTATTTATAGAAAAATGTGATAATGATGGCTTTTCCAAAAAAGGCGGCGGGGGTACAGCTATCACGCCCCAAGTGAACGACGCCTCGATTTCCAGCCCAGGGTGATAGCGACCAACCGACAATTCCGATTCACGCAAGCATTTTTAGATGACAACGTGACAGTAAAATAAGCAGAAGCAGAGATCGCTCTTTCCGGGCGAGAGCCTAATAACAAATAATAATAGTCGAGTTAAAAATTACAAATAAGCAGTTCGAAATAAAAAAGCAATTGGGTACATTGTGAGAAGGGAAGGTCAAGGGGTGAGAGGGGGCGAGACTTCATAAATCAATACGGCTCCCAGCGCCATCATCCTCGCTCTCGCCGTCTAGACCTCGGAGGCGCCAGCGGGTTCAAGTAGGAAGATAGGATGGTGCACCCTAGGTTGATCCGACGAGCCTGGTCTCGGATTCGCGCGATGCACCTCCCGGGGGAAGACTCGGTGGTAGGCCCACCCGGCCGCTCTATCTCGCCTAAGAAGTAGTCTCGCTCAAGGGCATCTAGCCTCTGCCCCACCGTCTTGTGGATTATTTTGCCGCAGAGGCATGGGCCCGCTCCCGCCGCACAAGCTTCGACAAGATGGAATCAATCCTCTTCCCCCACCTTTTTGCGCTCCCTGTGCCATTCAAGATTTCCTCCATCTCGTCAGACGAAGGGAAGGGGGAGCTCTCACCGTCCTCTCCCGCTCGGTCTTCATCGTCATCTTTATCTTCTTCGTCAGCTCCCGATTGCGGGTCCGGATCCCCTGAGAAAACAGTTTTGTGGTTATTGCGAGAACTGAGTAAAAGCTATGGTAACGCTTCGCATACCTATAGTGTGGTGAGAGCCATCGGCCGGCGGTAGGCGAGAAGGCCCGGACTCCCCCTCAGTTCCATAGAGGAGGTGGAACAGCTTTCCCCGCCCCAGGCGAAAGGTCTTGCGTAGGTGATCCCGGTCTGGCCGGGAGCAGGGGGAGTCGTCCTCTCTCGCGGGGTGGCTGGCCTCCTTTGAGGTTGTGGAGGGTTTTGTATCCATCCCTCCCGCTAGTAGGGCGGGATTAGCCGCTTGGTTGTCCAAGGGAGCAGTCACTATGTCGTTTCCCTGGGTGGCGAGGCCCGGGCCGGCGTAAGCTGATGCTGTGGGAAGCCATTTCAATTGTTTTGAGGAGAGGGAAATGATCAAAGAAGAGGCAGTAGATAAAAGGTTACCTGGAGGTTCTGAAGGGTCAGCCGGAGGAGTGCCTTCCGGGACCCGTGATGGATCCTCAGGAAGGCGAGATGTCGACGGGTTTGGGGGCACCAGCGGAGGCCTGGCACAATCTTCTGGAACCACCCCTACAAAAAGTGCTTACGCCAATAGTTAACAGTCCTTAATTACAGCAGTAGGCTACCCGGCGAGACGTACCTTCTGCAGAGGTGGAAGATTTTCTGCGTGGCTTGGGGATGGGGTAGGAGATCCCCAGTTCTCACGCGAAAGGTCCTGCTGGACCTTCTTCGCCTTTTTCTTCTTCTTCTTCTTCTCTTTCAACGGAGGGGGAGGTTCAACGGCTGGCTCTTTCCTCTCCAACCAAGGAGCTACTAGGGCATTATTAGTGAGATCTCGCGCTTGCGCCATGTTTATGCGATCTTGGAGGCTCTACGAGAGCAGTTTGTCGGCTCATTTGGAACGCATCGCGAAATCACGCGAGAGCTCAGACAGGGAGCAGAGACTGTCAGGGGCAGATTTACGATCGTCTATCAGCACATATATATAGCAACAGTATGGCCCACCCAAAATATTATCTTTTTAAGATGACACGTGCCCATCGAATATTTATGGGTTGGGCATGTTTTTTCGAGCGCAGAGCTAGCTCAAAAGGAGCGGGGATTGTGTACAACCCCATATTCGTTGGGTGGGACCCAGAGGCATAAATGGTCAGAATTGGACTAACTTTGGGCTAGCTTTGGGCTGAAGACCAGAAGAGCTCCCATCTTGGAGGAGCTCCCGCCTAAGAGCGGGCGAGATCGTTCGTTCCAAGTCTCGGTCGAGACCCACCAAGGACCAGAGGCAGGCGAGAAGGCATCGAGTCCACTTGACGCCGCATTGAATAAGCTCCACTCACTTAACGTCGGGCCAAGCAGTGAAGGCGTCGAATCCACTTGACGCCGCATTGAGTAAGCTCCACTCACTCAACGCCGGGCCAAGCAGTGAAGGCGTCGATTCCACTTGACGCAACGTTGAGTAAGCTCCACTCACTCAACGCCATGCCAAGCAGCGAAGGCATCGAGTCCACTCGACGACGCGTTGAGTAAGCTCCACTCACTTGACGCCGCATTGAGTGGAGGCGGGAAGGTTCTCAGCATAGGGTTCTCGCCGAGTGGGTCCCAGAGCACAGGGTAAAATTACCTAATTATCCTCGGGGAAAATTACCCATATACCCCCAGGGGCTGCATTTAGTATTTTGTAAACAGCGGGATTTGGCTACCTGCAGGCCAGCCAGGGGTATTTCAATAATTTCAGGTCAGCAAAGGGCTATAATTAGACCCATAATGGATCCTTAGAAGGCAAGCTTTCATTATTCTCTAATTCTCTAGTGCTTTTTGAGGAGCTCTGTTGGTACCCTAGTTTGATTTGAGTTTAGTCTTATCTTTTTAGTCCCTTGACCCAAGAAATATCTATGGTCATTGGTTAGTGGTCTAGCTGTAGAGTCCCCGCTTTTCCAGATGAAGAATTTGGTTAAGTAGTTTTTCGTTCGACTATAGTCGAACGCCGTTCGGCTATCGTCGACTAACTGTTCGACGATCGTCTATCAGTTGCTCGACGTTCTGTCTGCGTGGATAGTTCGACTATCTGTTGATAGTTCGACTATCTGTGTGCTGTGATAGTTCGACTATCTGTTGATAGTTCGACTATCTGTTTGTTTGATAGTTCGACTATTTGCCTGGATAGTTCAACTATCTGATAGTTCGACTATCTGTTGATAGGTCGACTATCTGCGTTGTTTGATAGTTCGATTATCTGTTGATAGGTCGACTATCTGTTTTCCCTTGGTAGTTCGACTATCTGCTTTGATAGTTCAACTATCTGATAGTTCGACTATCTGTTGATAGTTCGACTATCTGTCGTTCTTCGATAGTTCGACTATCTGTTTGTCTTTGATAGTTCGACTATCTGTTGATAGTTCGACTATCTGTTTTGCCTTGATAATTCGACTATCTGTTGATAGTTCGACTATCTGATAGCTCGACTATCTTCTGATAGTTCGACTATCTGTTGTGATAGTTCGACTATCTCCTTTGATAGTTCGACTATCTGGATCGTTCGACTATCTGTCTGATAGTTCGACGATCTCCGTTCTTCGTTCGACGATCTCCGAGGGTCGTTCGACGTTTTCTGTTTGCCTTTTTATTTTGTATTTATTTATTCTATTTAATAAATTAATACATTATCTGGCATCTTATTTCAGTTGTTTTATGATAATATTTCCAGGCAATATATGCTCCATCCCTTTTGCCTGAGTAAAATCTTTTCAGATAAAGTTGTTTGTCTTATTAGCTGACATTGTATTTTACTTTATCTGCTGTCAGTCCTTTATAGCCGTTAGACTGAAAAGTCTTCCATTTGCTATAAAGAGTTTGTTTCTGATGTGATTTTATTTAGTAACTTTATTATCAGATTGCTTCCTGCAGCTTCCTTGAAAAAGGTTTATCCCTTTTATAGAATATTTTGCTGCAGAGTTTGTTTGTCTTTGTGATATTTTCAGCCCAGGTTTCAAGTTTCAGAAGAAGACAAACAGTTCAAATTGAAAAGAGTCGTTGCTTGTTGCTGCTATAAAAGTAATCCTTTGGAGAAGGATTTCAGCTAGCTAACCAGTTATTCTAAGAGCAATTTTCAATTAGCATTCAAGCTTTCATCAAGTCCAAGTTCATTGCTCTCAGCAATCCTAATTCAACTGAGAAGTGTTAAGCTCTTCTGCTCTTCTTCAACCTGAGTTCTCCTGCTTCCAGGAAGTTCAGACTCAGAGTTCTTTTGAAGAAGAAGAAGAAGATAGCTGCTAGAAGATTTCTATTTTTATTATTGTATATCTTCTTGTAGTTTTTCCTTCAGTTCTTACTGAAGAGTTTTCTGCACTGAAGCAAGACTTCACCTGGACATTCTTTGAGCCAGGGGGAGCCTTGATTCTTTTGAGCTGTCTAGCTCAGTGCAAGTCTTTGTGCTTCTCTAATCTATTGTAAAATAGAGAAGACTTTTTAACCTTCTTTCCCCCTCCTGTACAGGGTTATTACTCCCTTCAAAAGTATCCCTTGGTGGCAGGGCACCTGATCAAAAACCTGTGTTGGTTTTTAGACACCTGATCAAAAGTCTAAAGGGTTTCTAGATCTACCTGAAGCAGATCTTGTGGTGGCAGGGCACCTGATCAAAAACCTGTAGTGGATTCCTACCGTGTTGGTAGAAGAGTGGACGTACCCAAGTTGTTTGGGGAACCACTATAAATTCCTTGTGTCGTCTGGCTTGCTTAATTTAATTCCTGCATTGTGGATGTGAATAGATATAACTAGGTTTGCTAGTTGCTGATTAGGATTTCCAAGCCTTAACTGTAATTATAGTTAGCTTGAGTTTGTGCACAACACTTGTGTTAGGCTTTAGGGTTATCTCCATATCTATAATCTTTTCATTCCGCATTTCACTCCAAGGGAGTTGGGTAGACGATTAAGTTTTGTCTAGTGCAAAATTTGATAACTCTATTCACCCCCCCCCCCCCTCTAGAGTAGTATCTATCCCTTCACTTTCAATTGGTATCAGAGGGAGGTTGACTGACTGTATAGGCTAACACCTAAGTCACAAGATCCTGATAGATACCAAAGTTTATAGATATTCACTATCACTATCATGGCCCAGTCCAAGGATTATTCTAGCACCAGACCTCCAGCATGCAACTTAGCTAAGTTTGGCATCTGGAAGGCAAGGATCAAATTATATATGAATTCTATTGATGAAAGCATCTTTGCTTCTATTTTGTCAGGACCCCCAAGAGCACCTGCTGCTGCTACTGCCTCATCATCTGATATGAGTGCAGTGCCTCCTCCAGACTACAATGATGAGTACAAGAAGGCAAAGATAGCAGATGCCAAAGCGATGAACATTCTGGCTCAGACAATGTCTGATGAGGTATTCCAGAAGGTTGCTGACTGCTCCTCAGCAAAAGCTATGTGGGATACACTGAATCAGATTGTAGCTGGTTCAGCTGATGAAAGGAAGGACAGAAGGTCCAACCTTATCTCACAATATGAGAACTTCAAGAAAACTGATGCTGAATCAGTTGAAGCCATGAACACAAGGCTCAGCTCAATCATCAATGAGCTGAGGACCCTTGACAAGGACATTTCATTGATAGAGGTCAATGATAAGATTCTTATGTGCTTCCCTAGCACATGGGATCTGAGGATCTGGCCCATCAAGGAAGCTAGAAGTACAAATGAGATTTCAACTGAAGCCCTTCTCGGCAAGCTCAAGTCTTTTGAGCAAGTGCTGAAGACAAGGGAAGCAGAAGCTGAAGCAAAGACCCCTACTCCAACAAGAAAAGAGCAATCTCTAGCTCTTAAGGCTGCTGATGCTTCAGAAGGCAGCCAATCAAATGAGGAACTAATGGCATTATTTGCCAAGAGGTTTCTCAAGATGGGGAGAAAGGAATTCAGAAAGAAGTCTTCACGCTATGAAGACAAACCAAGGTATGACCGTTCACCTGCTAAAGAAATTATCTGTTATGGTTGCAGGAAACCTGGACATATCTTACCAGATTGTCCAGAGGAGAAAAACAAAGATAAGAGGAAAGAAAAGGAATAGCACAGGAAGCACTCCAAGCCATCCTCCTACAAGAACAAGAAGAAGGAGAGAGGTTTCATTGCTGAAACCTGGAGTGATTCTGATGAAGAATCTTCCCCATCTAGCTCCAGTGAGGATGAGGAAGAGAAGAAGGCAAAGGAAGTTTGCCTGATGGCAATAGATGCCTGCAGCAATCACTCAGCTGTAGAGAGTTCAGATTCAGAAGAAGAAATGCCAACAGAAGATGAGGTACTATCTTCTTATGACTTCACTTCTGAAGAATTTAAATTAGATTTCAAATCTTTATGCTTAGATTTAATTAGTTCTGAAAAAGAGATTAAAGAACTTAGACATAGGCTAGCTGAATCAGAAATCATATCTACTGAAAATATTAAGTTAAAGGAAGATCTCACTAATTACAGTGAAGAAATTAAATTTCTTAAAATAGAGTTAGCTAAATCTAAGAGGTTAGAAGAATCTCTAAATGGTAGAAGCCTTAAGTTATTAGAAATAACCAGCATGACTAACACCAGGTCAGGCAATAACAAACTAGGCTTAGGAGCTTCTCCCAGTGAACCCCCAGTTATTCTTAAAAATAATCTTTCAACTCCAGTGAACTTCATTTCAGCTAGTGGAATGAAGAACACTGAGCAAGTAAACCTAGTTAATAAAACTTTAAATAAAGCTAAGAGAGAAAAGAGGAAGAAATTTTTTAAAGAAATGCAAAGAGCGTCGAACGTCGCTCGACGATCGGAAGCTCAATGGTCGAACGAAGCTCGACGATCTGAGCGCCCATCGTCGAACGTCGATCGATGTTTTCAATATGATTTTCAAAATCATCATCAAACCCATAGAAACCTAAATGAAATAGAAACCCTAGGTTTGTTGACCCATCATCTGCATGGAGAATCCCACCTAGGAGATCTCACCCATTAGGTTATCACCCTCAGCCTGCATTTTCATTTATTTCCAGTTTTTCTTATGTGAAAAACAAGGGACCCAAGGTTACCTGGGTCCACAATGTTTAAATTGTTTTAATTACAGGTGAAGACCTATCCTATCACTCAAAATAAGTGGTATTTGGATAGTGGATGCTCCAAGCATATGACAGGAAATAAAAATCATCTGTCAAAGTTCAAAGCTAAGCTCGGCCCAAAGGTGATCTTTGGAGATTCCAGCTGTGGTCAGACAGAAGGCTATGGAAGGATCACAATTGGAGATGTTACTTTCAACAGAGTTGCATATGTGACAGGACTGAAGCACAATTTGATCTCAGTCAGCCAGCTATGTGATGCTGGCTACCATGTTTCATTTTCTAACTCTTCTTGTAATATTACTTTAAATAATAATATTGTTTTAGTAGGCATTAGATTAGGTAATATTTATTTAGTAGATTTCAATTCAACTCATTCTGAAATCTGTTTATTTAATGAAGTAACAATTAATAATAATTCTTTGTGGCATAAGAGGCTTAGTCATGTTAACCTTAAAAATATTTCTAGGTTATCTAAACACAACCTTGTTAGAGGTTTACTTTCTTGCCCCTACAAGAAGGAGAGCCTATGCAAGGCTTGTCAGCTAGGCAAGCAAACCAAAAACTCTTTTAAATCTGTAAATAAAAGTGATTCTCCTAGAATCTTGTATTTATTACATTTGGACCTTTTTGGCCCAATAAATGTACAGAGTTTAGGAGGGAAGTATTACACCTTAGTCATTGTAGATGACTTCTCTAGGTTCAGTTGGGTTTTCTTTTTGAGAACTAAGGCTGATAACTTCAAAGCCCTTACAGACTTTCTATTATGTGTGCAGACTGAGTACTCTACTCATGTGGCCTTGATCAGAAGTGATCATGGTACTGAGTTTGACTCTCTTCTCATGCAAGAATTCTGTGAGAGAGAAGGTATCAAACATAGCTTCTCAGCTCCTAGAACTCCCCAACAAAATGGGGTAGTTGAAAGGAAGAACAGAACACTCATTGAAGCTGCTAGCACATTGTTGGCAGATGCTAATTTGCCTCTTTCCTATTGGGCAGAAGTTGTTAGTACAGCCAATTATGTCTTGAATAGAAGTCTGATACACAAGCTTAAGTGTAAAACTCCTTATGAGTTACTTAAAGGAAAGAAACCTAAAATAAACTATTTTAGAATTTTTGGTTGTGTAGTGTATATTCATAATAATAATAAAGAATACCTTAGAAAGTTTGAAGCAAAAGCTTCAATGGGATTTATGCTTGGATATTCCCAAGTAAGCAAAGCTTATAGGGTTTATAACAAATCAACCTGTAAAATTGAAGAATTTGTGCATGTATCTTTTGATGAGTCTCAGATGTTTTACAAGGAGAAGGAAAGTTCTCCTTCCTCCAGTTCTGTGCAGGTACCTGATGCTACTCAAGAGATTCTTCAACTATCAACTCTTCAGATCACTGAATCAGACAGTGATGAAGACATTGCTGAAGCTGTTGTTGTACCACCAACAGTAGATCAAATTCCTCCTGAGGAATTAATCCCAACTGTTGCTGAAGATCACATCCCACCTGCTGATATTGTCACACTTAGATATCACCCCACATCTCAAGTGATAGGAGACATATCAGCTGGTGTGCAAACAAGACACCAATTAAGACAGGATGTGATGCACGCTTGTTTCCTCTCACAGGTTGAGCCCCTCACCTTTAAAGATGATGAGCTAGATCCCCAATGGATCATTGCTATGCAAGAGGAACTCAATCAGTTTGAGAGATGTAAAGTTTGGACTTTGGTTCCAAGACCTAAAGGCCAACTGATCATAGGCACCAAGTGGGTGTATAGAAACAAGTTGGATGCAAATGGAATTATTGTAAGGAATAAAGCTAGGCTTGTAGCTCAGGGCTACAGACAGGAGGAAGGTATAGATTATGACCAAACCTTTGCTCCTGTTGCAAGGCTAGAAGCAATAAGGATCTTCTTGGCCTATGCAACCTACATGAAGTTTAAGGTCTTTCAAATGGATGTCAAAAGTGTATTCCTGAATGGTGAGCTTAAGGAAGAGGTGTTTGTTGAACAACCACCAGGGTTTGTTTCATCAACTCAGCCCTCACATGTGTTTAAGTTGCAGAAAGCTCTTTATGGACTAAAGCAAGCACCAAGAGCCTGGTATGAGACTCTAGCTAGTTTCCTTTTAGAGCACAACTTTACTAGGGGAGTAGTTGATAGAACCCTTTTCATCAAGCACCACAAGGACACAATCCTGTTAGTTCAAGTGTATGTGGATGATATTATATTTGGCTCCACTGATCCCAAACTTTGCAAAAGGTTTTCTGACCTGATGCACTCTAAGTTTGAGATGAGTAGTATGGGTGTGCTGTCTTACTTTCTTGGTCTCCAAGTTAAGCAAGATGTTGATGGTATCTTCATCTCCCAATCCAAATATGCCAAGGAATTGGTAAAGAAATTTGGGATGGCTGATGCTTCAGCAATGCCTACACCTATGGCTACTAATGTAGTTATTGATTCTGATGATCACGGCAAGCCAGTTGATCAAAAGAATTATAGGGCCATTGTTGATTCCCTATTATATTTAACTGCAAGTAGGCCTGATATAATGTTTGCTATATGTCTTTGTGCTAGATTCCAGGTCAACCCCAAGGAATCTCATCTGATTCTTCTCAAGAGAATCCTGAGATACCTGAAATGATGCCCAAATCTAGGACTTTGGTACCCAGCAGAATCAGAATTTGAGTTAATTGGATACTCTGACTCTGACTATGCTGGTTGCAGAGTTGACAGGAAGAGCACCTCAGGAACTTGTCAGTTCCTGGGAGAGAGATTGGTCTCTTGGTTCTGTAAGAAGCAGGCTTCTGTCTCAACTTCAACTGTAGAGGCTGAATATATAGCAGCTGCCAGTTGTTGTTCACAGATCCTGTGGATTCAAAACCAGCTTGTGGATTATGGTTACTCACACAAGAACACCAAAATCATGTGTGATAGTACCAGTGCTATCTCAATTGCACAAAATCCAGTGCACCACTCTAGAACGAAGCACATTGAGATTCGGCACCATTTCCTGAGAGATTGTGTGGAAAAG
Source organism: Platanthera zijinensis (assembly GCA_039513925.1). Lineage (NCBI taxonomy): Eukaryota > Viridiplantae > Streptophyta > Magnoliopsida > Asparagales > Orchidaceae > Platanthera > Platanthera zijinensis. Next base: position 90,758,041 of record CM077097.1, read on the forward strand.
AACAAGATTTGTCTTGAGTTCATATCCACTGAGTTTCAGAGAGGTGATATATTCACCAAGCCCTTAGATGAACAGAAGCATCTGTTCTTTTTGGTTCAACTAGGCATGATCAATGGAAGAGACTAAGTGTGACTATATCTGCCAATGTTGAAACTTGTTTGAAGATAGTCGAACGACGTTCGAAGATAGTCGATCGGGTCAAGCCCATCATCGACCTATGGTTGATGAAAGCTTGTCTGGTTGAAGATCGTCGACCGGCATTCGACCATCGTCGAACAAGTCGAGCTCATCGTCGATCTCTGGATGACGACAGCTTGTGTGTTTGAGAAGCCAGAAATAGTCGAACGATTGCTCGACTACTCTGCTTCTGGACCGATCGTCGAACGACCGTTCGACTATCGTCTCCAATATCATTTAAATAGATCGACTATCTCCGGTCTAATATTAAGCCGATAGTCGACCAAGGTTAAAAGATCTTTGCTTTTATCGTCGACGGAGAGCGTCTTTTCGTATTCCGTCGTCGTGCTTGTTCTGTCTTTTTCTCTCTACCGATTCGTCTTCTCCGTCTCTCTCGCGCCCTCTCCAGCTCCTTCAATGGCGATTTCTCCAGCATTGCTCGCAGTTGTGAAGTTCGATGCAGGATTCAGTGTCGACTTCGATGCCTTCAGCTGTTGTGAATCAGGGATTGTGGAAATCCTCCAGTTATGCAGAGATCAAGGGTTAGAAAGACTAATGTCTACAAGGATTAAGTTAAATATTTACGAGATTAAGGAATGGGCATTTACTTCGTCCTCCACCGACGAATCGATGACCGGCTCTATTGGCGGAGAAGAGGTTATTTTAACTCCCGCCATTCTGACTGATTTATTTGGATTGATAAATGGTGAAGAAGATTATGAGCAAGATGCTCCAGAGTTTGGAAGAATGCTGATTGAGCTGGGACATGCGGAGGGCATTCCCACGAAGCTGCTCAAGGTAAATTTCCCCTTCAAGATAAAATTTCTTGCTGAGTTAGTTGGAAAAGTGCTTCTAGGAAAGCACTCTGCCCATGATAATATCACTAGACAATAATTTGCACTGATGTGTGCAATTGTAAATCAGAAAAGGATTAATTGGGCAGGGGTTTTGTTCGATTTGATAAGGAAGAAGAACAGTAAGAAGGAGGTTACCCTAGGAAGGGTTATTGGAATTTTTCTGAAGGAAAGATATCCTCATCTGCTAGTTTAAGTTGCTACAACCATTAATGCAAGCAAGAAGATGGATCCGAACTTGTTCTCCAAGTGGAAGAGGACATTTGTGAAGCCCGCTCTCACAGGGGTTGCTCCAGCGACATCCGAGAGCACAAGGACTGATTCAGTCACTCCTCACCCTCTAGAAGCTGGCTCAGCTCATCCTTCTCTTCCATCATCTTCTTCTGCCTTACCATCACCTTCTACTGAAGTAGTTCCATCCTCTTCAGTTCCGTCTACCTCAGTTGAAGTTCCATCAACTTCAGCTGAAGTACGACTTCCTGCTTCTCCTGTTCGAGATACAACCACGGTTGTTATTCCTTCTCCTCCTGCATCTCATATTCCTTCTCATCTGGCTAGGATATCTGCTCCTAGTTTAGATTTTTTAGGATCTGAGAGGACTCCAACACCTCGTCAGTCTCCTGTTCGTTCTCCAGTTCAATAGGAATACATTCCTCCTGCTGATCTTCCATCATCTGCAGTTCCCCCACATTCTTTTGAAGTCACCCCAGCATTCATCTCCAGCATCTTGGAGTTGATTACCCCTTCAATCAAAATCATGATTGAAGAGGCAATTGCTCCACTTGCTTCCTCCATTGCTACTTTGACTGTTACCATCCAATCCCTCTCTAATTCTGCTGAGCCCTCTTCTTCCAGGGGCCTGGTTTCAGTTCCCACTGAAATCAGGCAGGGGGAGATGTTCTATGAAGATGTCTCAGAGCGTCCAGCCTCCCCTCCAGCAGATCCTCCAGTGGTGACAGATATAGTGATGACAGTTCAAGAAGAGACTGCTCCAGCTCAAGAAGAATCAGTTTCAGTGTTATCTGAAAAAGAAATATCTGATGCAATTATGTTATCTGAATTTGCTGTAAAAGTTTGTTTAGAAGATCTCACCACTCCTTTGGTTACCCGTTTCCTAGAAGGCATTATTACATCCTATCTAGATGAATCCTGGGAGTTGGTAAAGTATGAAGGTAATTCACTCATCCGTTTTATTGACGAGTCAACTGATTTACTAGTTTGTGAATACCTAGAAGGAATGCTTTTAGCTTATATAGCAGATTTGTGTTCATGAATCTACAGATTATATTAAAGAAGATATAGCTGCTCAAGTAGAAGTAATTGTTCGAGAATCTGTTTCAGATGTTTTAGTTGCTCCAGATGTCATAATGATAGTATCAGAACCCTCTCCAGAAGTTCCAGCTGATCGTTTGCCTGCTGCTCAAGATACTGAGTCTGCTCAACCAGCTCAGTCAGATGTGCAAATAGATCCAGAATTGGATCTTTTCTTAGCTGATATAGAAGATGTTGAATCTAAAAGTCAAGATGGAAAGACCCTAGTACTGAGTTTAGAAGAAGAGAAAGCAAGAGCTGCCTGGCAGCAAAGAGTACAAGACATTTTGAAAGAGAAAGAAAAAGTTTTGCAAGATAAAAAATCTATTGTATGGGATGACTCTCCAGGACCTGATCTGGATTCTCTTCTGGCTCAGGATGCCAGGGAAGAAGAAAAAGAGAAAGCTGATCTGAAAGCAAAGGAAAAGGCTGTATCAGAAGCCTATGACCCTTATGATCATCCTCCCTCATCTTATTCTGAAGATGATTCAGATATGTCTGAGGACTCTAAGAAAAGGAAAGCTGCAAAGAGAAAAAGGAAAGTTGTTGCTCCTCCTCCTCCCAATCGAGACAATGATACTCCCTATTACATATTGAAAGGGATTGACCCTAAGTCGAAAGATTTCCAACATTGGATGTGGTTTTCCAAGAACCAGCAAAAGGAGAGAAAGAAATCTAAGAGATATGATAGTCCTGCTTCCAGATGGACACCCAGAGGTCCTCCTCCTCCACCTCCCGGTGCAGGAGCCTCTGGCAATTTATCTGCTAATCCATCTGCTCCATCTGCAAAATCTGCTCCTTCTCAGCCTCATTCAAGGAAAAGTTCTCAAAGCCACCAAGGCAAATCGTATTCTGGTACTCAAAGGCATGATATTGAGGTTAAAGAGCAAGTAAAGGAGGTTGTATATCAAAAGCCAACTTTTTCACCTCCTCCATCTCCCAAGAGAAAGGTTTCTCCTGATATACCAGTTCATGTTGCTAAGGATGTTGCAAAAGGTAAAAGAACCATTTTCTCTGAAAAATCCAGTAAAAAGTTTGCTGAGTTTGCTCCTCCACCATCTTTAGTTATTCAAGAAGTTAAAGATACAGCTGAAAGTTTATTAGATTTATCTGTTAAGTTTAAAGCTGTGAAGCCTATTGATACATCATCTGAAAATGTGTATGAAAGCCAAGAGTTAGATCCTGATTTCAGGATGGCTCGATTTCTAGAACTTGTTGGATCAGCTCAGATAAAGAAAGCTAAAGCTGAAGGAAAGGACTCTACAGGATTTACTATAATGTCAAAGTTCAGAATGAAGGAACTCGATAAAATCCAGGTTAGCCCTGAGGTATTTGATCCTTCTATATATATGGAAAAGCACCCAGAAGCAGTTGTTCCAAGGGCTGCAGAACTGAAGATTATTGGTGTGCAAGATTTGAAGCTATCCAAGAAAGAAGCTATTGATCCCTTGCGGAAAGTTTCTTTTGTTCCTAGCTCCTCTAATCCCAAATCTGATTCTGTAGATTCTTAATTTTGATTGACTGCTGTTATATATATCTGACTGATTGTTGATTGCTAGTTAATTGTTATCTATTTCCTGTATTGATTATATTGTTCTATAGCTAGCTCTGTGTTTTAGTTTTTGAGAGACTTAACTCAAATAGGGGGAGATTGTTGGTACCCTAGTTTGATTTGAGTTTAGTCTTATCTTTTTAGTCCCTTGACCCAAGAAATATCTATGGTCATTGGTTAGTGGTCTAGCTGTAGAGTCCCCACTTTTCCAGATGAAGAATTTGGTTAAGTAGTTTTTCATTCGACTATAGTCGAACGCCGCTCGGCTATCGTCGACTAACTGTTCGACGATCGTCTATCAGTTGCTCGACGTTCTGTCTGCGTGGATAGTTCGACTATCTGTTGATAGTTTGACTATCTGTGTGATGTGATAGTTCGACTATCTGTTGATAGTTCGACTATCTGTTTGTTTGATAGTTCGACTATCTGCCTTGATAGTTCAACTATCTGATAGTTCGACTATCTGTTGATAGGTCGACTATCTGCGTTGTTTGATAGTTCGACTATCTGTTGATAGGTCGACTATCTGTTTTCCCTTGGTAGTTCGACTATCTGCTTTGATAGTTCAACTATCTGATAGTTCGACTATCTGTTGATAGTTCGACTATCTGTCGTTCTTCGATAGTTCGACTATCTGTTGATAGTTCGACTATCTGTTGATAGTTCGACTATCTGTTTCGCCTTGATAGTTCGACTATCTGTTGATAGTTCGACTATCTGATAGCTCGACTATCTTCTGATAGTTCGACTATCTGTTGTGATAGTTCGACTATCTCTTTTGATAGTTCGACTATCTGGATCGTTCGACTATCTGTCCGATAGTTCGACGATCTCCGTTCTTCGTTCGACGATCTCCGAGGGTCGTTCGACATTTTTTGTTTGCCTTTTTATTTTGTATTTATTTATTCTATTTAATAAATTAATACATTATCTGGCATCTTATTTCAGTTGTTTTATGATAAAATTTCCAGGCAATATATGCTCCATCCCTTTTGCCTGAGTAAAATCTTTTCAGATAAAGTTGTTTGTCTTATTAGCTGACATTGTATTTTACTTTATCTGCTGTCAGTCCTTTATAGCCGTTAGACTGAAAAGTCTTCCTTTTGTTATAAAGAGTTTGTTTCTGATGTGATTTTATTTAGTAACTTTATTATCAGATTGCTTCCTGCAGCTTCCTTGAAAAAGGTTTATCCCTTTTATAGAATATTTTGCTGCAGAGTTTGTTTGTCTTTATGATATTTGCAGCCCAGGTTTCAAGTTTCAGAAGAAGACAAACAGTTCAAATTGAAAAGAGCCGTTGCTTGTTGCTGCTATAAAAGGAATCCTTTGGAGAAGGATTTCAGCTAGCTAACCAGTTATTCTAAGAGCAATTTTCAATTAGCATTCAAGCTTTCATCAAGTCCAAGTTCATTGCTCTCAGCAATCCTAATTCAACTGAGAAGTGTTAAGCTCTTCTGCTCTTCTTCAATCTGAGTTCTCCTGCTTCCAGGAAGTTCAGACTCAGAGTTCTTTTGAAGAAGAAGAAGAAGAAGATAGTTGCTAGAAGATTTCTATTTTTATTATTTTATATCTTCTTGTAGTTTTTCCTTCAGTTCTTACTGAAGAGTTTTCTACACTGAAGTAAGACTTCACCTGGACATTCTTTGAGCCAGGGGGAGCCTTGATTCTTTTGAGCTGTCTAGCTCAGTGCAAGTCTTTGTGCTTCTCTAATCTATTGTAAAATAGAGAAGACTTTTTAACCTTCTTTCCCCCTCCTGTACAGGGTTATTACTCCCTTCAAAAGTATCCCTTGGTGGCAGGGCACCTGATCAAAAACCTGTGTTGGTTTTTAGACACCTGATCAAAAGTCTAAAGGGTTTCTAGATCTACCTAAAGCAGATCTTGTGGTGGCAGGGCACCTGATCAAAAACCTGTAGTGGATTCCTACCGTGTTGGTAGAAGAGTGGACGTACCCAAGTTGTTTGGGGAACCACTATAAATTCCTTGTGTCGTCTGGCTTGCTTAATTTAATTCCTGCATTGTGGTTGTGAATAGATATAACTAGGTTTGCTAGTTGCTGATTAGGATTTCCAAGCCTTAACTGTAATTACCGTTAGCTTGAGTTTGTGCACAACACTTGTGTTAGGCTTTTGGGTTATCTCCATATTTATAATCTTTTCATTCCGCATTTCACTCCAAGGGAGTTGGGTAGACGATTAAGTTTTGTCTAGTACAAAATTTGATAACTCTATTCACCCCCCCCTCTAGAGTAGTATCTATCCCTTCACTTTCAAGCTCCTAGCCCAGCATTTGGCTTTGGAGGGGAAGCTCTCAGAGATCTTCTGGGTGTGAGGTGGGACCTTACTACTTAGGCTTTGGGTCAGTTGTAGGTCCTTTGCAACCAGTCGAGGGTCGGGGCTTGAGAGAAGTAGGTGTTGGCTGCACCCCTATTTTTGAACTTTCGTTGAGGTCTTTTTTGGCTTCAACACATTTTCTTTGCATTTGTTTCAAGTGGGAGTTCGGGTGCTCTGTACTTCTTCGGTGTCCACGCACATAGGAGTTTCAAGATTTAACCGGGTGTTATACCTTGGAGAAGTGAGCATCGATTGAAAGGCTTACCAGAGGGTGGTGCAATTTCTTTAAGCAGTGACCACACATCTTACCTAGGCTCGATTCTAAACTATATACTATTCTGAATTTTATTTTTCACCTCTTCTATTTATGCAAGTTTTTGAATCTTATTTTTCAAGATCTGTTTATTATTATTACTAACTGTTTTCAAAATTATTTAGGAATATATAAGAAAATATTCTAACAATCTAAAGAAGTTATAGACCCACAACATATAATATCTTGCGAAAGACTCGTGTTGAACTATTATCCCACAAACTGCATAGTACCAATGAGAACCCGTCATTAGGTATTTCTTGGGAAGTCCAAGAATAACAAGATAAATAAAATCAAATAAGAGAAATGATTATCTTTGCTTTTATTTTCATATGTACATCAATTCACTATTTGCATTTTAAATTTCAGAAATCTATAATGACATCTTAATCTAAGGATTCTCTCAGGTTCAAACCCGTAAAATTTAATGGAAATGATTTTCTTCATTGGGAAGCTTAGGTAGAATATTGGCTTAATATTGTAGGTATTTTATCTACTATTTTTGATACCCCTGGCATTGAATCTTAAAACCACGACGCTACAACTTCAGTCGCCTCATCCCTTCCATCATCTTCATCTTCTAGTGTAAATACCATTAGAACGTATATTAGACATGTCCCTTATAGAATTCTGGTAGACAGAATATCATTGCCAAAACTGAATCCTTAATGTCTTGTCAGATATGCTTTACGATGTCTTCCTTCAATATCGTACAACTACAGATTTGTGGTATGTTATTGAAGCGCGTTAAAACCTTAAAAATGCGGGAATAGAACTCTACGATGTTTCAAACCTCCAAAAATTCAAGATTGATGAATCAAAGCCTATCAATCCACAACTCCAATAACTAGATGAGATGTTGTCCAAGATCCAAGCCGATGACTTAATTCTTTCAGGAAATTATTTAGTGGCATGTCTGATTGATGCTCTTCCTGATTCATGGTCTGGCTTTAGCACTAGACTTCGAAATGACCAATCCAACATTACTTATATTCAAATCCAAAATGTTATTCTCATAGAGGAGGAACATAAGAAAAAAATTCAAAAATTCCCAAAGTACTTGCCCCCAAAGTAAATCTGACAGAATCTCAAGGCAACCAATCCTCTCACCATCACTTCAAAGCCAAGGACAAAATCCATAAGAAACCTTTTCATCCAGGTTCCTGCCATAAAAACTCAATCATCCTAAACTTGGATCTTCAAACCAAAACCCAAGTAAAGGAAAATGATGCTTCATCTGTATCCAATAAAATCATTTGTCAACCAATTGCTTCTACAAAAAGACTGAACTCGTGATCGGCAAATTTTATGGCTCCAAGCCTCAAGACAACATGATCCAAGCATCGGATCAGCTTATCTTAAGGTTAGATTATTCTCCTAATCTTATTCTCACTCGTTCATCAGATTGTTGGCTTGATTCCAGAGGAAATGTTCGTACTTATTTTGATCGTTCTTGCTTTGTCACCTTTCAAGACATCAGTGGAAGAAGCGTGATCTTAAGAGATGCTTCATCGGCACAAATACTTGGACTCGGGTGATTGTATCTTAGGCTGACATTCGAGAAGATATTAGCTCTATATGACGTGCTTTATGTGCTGAGAGATATAAAGAATCTTGTGAGCGGATCTTTACTAATGAATAAGGGTTAAAAGAATGTATTAGAGTCGAACAAGGTTGTAATAACTCTTAACGAAAATTTTATTGGTAAAGAATTTGTTTGTGAAATCTCTAATAACATTATTATATAAGCTAGAGATACAGTTTATTTTGAAGACAAATTCCCAAATAAATTAAATAATTCATCTCAACCTTCTACTTGCTCAAACCAACCCTCTTCTTCTATAAACCCATTAAAAATGATGAACTTAGAATAAGTAAAAGAGTTAGAACCGAAAGAACATTTGGAGAGGACTACTTCACTTATGTAGTTGAAGGAGAACCTAATTCATATGAGGAATCAATGACCTCATCTAATTAACTTTTTTTGAAAGAATCCATAAATTTAGAAATTAATTCTATTCTTAAAAATAAAACATGGATTCTAACTGATCTAACTCACAGTGCCGAAGCCATAGGTTGTAAATGAATATTTAGGAAGAAACTAAATATGGATAGTTCCATAGATAAATATAAGGCTCGCTTTGTTGCAAAGGGCTATGCTCAAAAATAAGGAATAAATTATTTAAATACATATGCTCCCATAGCAAGGATCACATCTCTTCGTTTTCTAGTCGCCTTAACTTCGATCCATAAAAGCATCATTCATCAAATGGGCGTCAAAAGAACCTTCTTGCATTGAGACATAAATAAAGAAGGCATGATTCAACCCGAAGGTTTTGTATTTAAAAGCCAAGAAATTACCAAAAATTGTAAGTTAATTAAATCTCTTTATGGTCTAAAACAAGCCTCTAAATAATGGGATCAAAAATTTGATTACGTAGTCTTATGATTTGGATTTAAATATAATGAATTTGATAAATGTATTTATGCTAAAAAAGATGGAAATGAAATTGTTCTACTTTGCCTCTACATAAATGATATCTTAATATTTAAAAATTCAATAAAAATTATTAATGATACCAAAAGTAATTTATCATCCAAATTTGGTATGAAAGATTTGGGTGTAGTAAATCTCATTTTTAGAAATGAAGTTATCCAAATTTGATACTAGTATTTCATTGTCTCTTTCTCACTCGATTGAGAAAATACAACATAAATTTAATTTATATGATTCCGCTCCCGCTTTTGCTCCTCATGACGCTAGCATAAAACTTTGTAAACATATTAGTGAACATGTTGACCAATATAAGTATGCACAATTTATAAGATCATTGCTTTATATTGTTGATCACACTAGGCCCGACATTTCCTATACCATAGACCGATTAAGTAGATATACTAGTAATCTAAGTGATGATCATTGGATAGCGTTAACGAGAATGTTTAAATATCTTCGCGGAATTATAGATTGTAGTTTAGTATATACAGGTTTTCTCTAAGTACCAGAAGAATATTCAGATGCCAAATGGGTAAATGATTCATTTGACATTAAATCTACAACATATCATGTTTTTCTCCTTGGTGGAGCTGCCATTTTATGAGCTTCTAAAAACAAACTATTATTTCTAGAAGTATCATGGAATCTGAGTTTATATATTTAGACAATAAATGTGTTGAAGTAGAATGACTTAAGAATTTACTTGCTGAAATTCCTTTATTTGAAAAACCTATGTCTGCTATTTTTGTACACTATGATAATAAATCTGTTATTAATTTAATTATTTTTAATAATACTAATTCTAAGATGAAGTTCATGAGAATCAGGTATAAATAAGAGAAGTAAAGAAGAAAAAAAGTAATATCACTCAACTATATATAGTCATAATTAAATCTGGCTGATAATCTTACTAAGGGATTGTCCCAAAGGGAGATTTTTTTTGTCATCGAGGGGAATGAGGCTTAAGACCACATGATTTGCTGCCAACGATGGATACCCAATCCATGTGATTAGAGATCCCATGAATTTGGTTCAATGTAGTAGAAATGAAGCAGTTGATGTAATATAGTTGAGAGTACAAAATTTAAAGGTTGAGAAAACCTCTCCTCATTCCTATGATGTGCTTTGTGTAACAGTTTAGGATGAAATTTAAGTTCTTAATTATTGTTAAAGGCATATATCTTTGCGAAATATTAGTTACAAAATATCTCTTGAGGCACCACCTATGTGGGGGTAGTTGTGAGGCCACGACTTAGGGATCCAGGCTGCATCTTAATAACCCTCATGAAATATCATGGAATTTGCATGACCATTAACGCTCCCACCGCCATAACCCAAGAACAACCAATCTTTTGTGTGCTTATCTAATTTACAAGTTAAAAGTTTATAATTGAAAGCCTCTGGCACATTATACTTTTTGGTAGATGAAATAAGTACTATGTATAGGCTTAAGGTAACTATTTCGCCTATACCCAATGCATTAAATACAACTTGAAGCAAATTTATATTTGATTTTATTTATCATTAGTAGTATCATAATTTATGAAGTTCGCTTTTATTTTTTCGCTTTTGTAGGGGATTGTTTGTAATTTAAGTTTTAAAACGTTATAAATTAAATGTTTTAGTGGAGCTAAATGGTGTTTGGTGTTTGGCCTCCTCATATTTGATGAAAAAGCTCCAAAACCAAAATGGAGGGAATCAAAATTTTGGAGGGAAACTTTTCATGAAGAAATGTTGAAACCTTTAGTCCCACCTTGTTTATCATCACTCTTATAAGTGAATATATAAAGTAATTCACTCCTTATTTTTCAAAGGAACATAAGGAAGAACTATGAACCACACATGTGCGTGAGCACGCACGCACCGTGATGGACCGAATTTAGAATTCAGATTTGGGATTTTGGGAATAATTGAATTGAATTGTATTTTTGTACAAAATAGTTTTGACACTTTTGAATCCTAAATTTCTGAGTTGTGTCGACATGCATAGACTTCTCTGAGTTGTGTCGACTTCTCCAAGTTACATCGACTGTGTTGCATCAACTCCTTCAGCCTGTGTTGACTTGTGTCGAATAGTACTCGATGCATGCGTCAACTTCTCCTTGCCCACGTTGACACGCATCAAGATGAACTCGACGTGTGCATCGACTTCACTTGCTTTGACGTGATTTACGTCAATAAGTCTAGATGTGCGTCGACTTGGATTCCACGCAAACTACGTCTACTTCTCTCATTTTATAGTGCCATGTGTTTTTGTTAGCCGTTTCCTACACGCATTTCTCGCCATTAAATTTTATATGTTGGAAATTCAACGTTTCACTGCACAATTAAAATTTACTAATAATAACTATTGAAATTTATTACGTGATAAATTTCTTGCCATTTTACAAGACTCCTTTATAAGAGGTTTTTCGATTTATTTTGTGTGTGCTCTCTGATTATTCAGTGGATTGCTCTTGCTTCGCTCATACGACGATCTTTTTTGTGATTTCATTTTCTTTACGTTTGCTTCATCAAATGAGAGTTCAGGTGCTCTATGCTTCTTCGATGTCCACACACAACAGAGTTTTATGATCTAGTTGGGTGTTGTACTATAGAGAAGTGAGAATCGGTTGAAAGCTCTGTTGGAGGCTGGTGTAACTTGATGAGTCTGATATAAATACTGTATTACGGACTCATCTGGGATAGTTTTCACACATGTGCACTACACATATCGCTTGTTATTGCTTATATTTGAGTTCATCGTGACTTATATACATAGTTCACTTTGTTTCCCGTCTGGGTGTGCAAATTGTGCATTTCATTGTTGGGGGTAAGCACATGGGCTCCTTATTCCTTTTTTATGTTATTACGATGTTATATTTTATGCTGGAGGTGTTGTCCATGTTTTGATTATCTGTGTGCAGGTGGGTTGTTCCATTGTGGCTGGAATTGCTACCTGTGGAAAATGCACGATCGTGTGTGTTTGTTCACGCACTGTCGTGTCGGTCATGTGATTTCCACACCCAGTAGTCGAATGGACAACCATCTTGCGTTTTTCTTCACGCACGATTGGATTCAATCATGCAAGGAGGAAAAATGTGCGACCTCTTGTCTCCCCTTGAAATATCGAGTTCTGTTTACCCCCGTACATTTTTGTTCACGCACGTGCGCGAACAAATCACACAATCGACATGTAGCTTTATGAAGGGCCTACTGTACTGTTATAATCGCACGATCCAAATGCACGGTCGTGCATTTGGTCGTGCGTTTCTTTAAATCTAATGTTTACTATTTAAGTCACAGGATATGACCTAGTTTCGTGATCATACTTTTTCTTCCCGATCGATCGAGCTCCATTTTCGCCCTAGGGCATCGCAACCTCGCCGTCCACCACCGTGAGGCACTCTGTCTGTATCTCTGTGTAAATCTCAAGCCGGAGCTTTGCCTCGGCCTCCTCCTTCATTTTTATGCTTCGAAAAGGGAGATTTTGACTCCATCGCCACCATAGAGCATGGAGAAGTTTGCACCGTTCATCACCGGATCGTGACACGAAGAAGGAGGGTCCATTGGGAGATAGTGACAACCTTCTCTACCCCAAACGCAGTTATGGACTGAGCTAGGACACAGATTGACACTCTGACAATTCCTACTGTGAATCCACAACAAGACTTCGGATTCGATTGATTCTTCGCACTCTTCTTCTCTTGTTGTTATTTGTGTAGTTATATTTCCATTTTTTTGATGAAGATGCACTTGAACTAGTTTATATTTATGTATTTCATGTTTATGTGAAATATTATTGTGTTTAAGGTTCTTGAGGTGCACCACCATCCTCCATCCTGGCATTGTTAGAGTTGTCGCACTAGCAATTGCTAGCGGCGTGCGTGTTGAAGAGATGCTTTTGACCCTCATCCCACCAGGGCAAACTATTCCATCCATTTCCTACTCGTCCATCAGCCCTGCGAAGCAGTGCATAGCGGTTTGCGTAGTTTCCATCCCGTCGAGCGAAGCAGTGCTTTTCGGCCTGTATATAGTTATTAGTTGTTTTTATTTTATTTTCCACAAACCAAATCAATCCCCCTTCATAAACCCTGACCTAAAGGAATTCAATCTCAAGTCCTCAACGATAGTTACTCCATATTACTGTGTTCCTTGTGAGCTCAATACTTGGGAAAATTGGCCCATTTTATATTTCTTGTGCGACCGGTATACTTGTCGTATCAACGCATCAAGTTTTTGGGGTCGTTGTCGGGAACAAAATCATGTAAGTTTCTGGAGAGGGGGTCGAGAGATAGAAGCCCTTCCCCTTGTAGTTACCATCCTTTTTATTTTATTTTGTCTCTTCATATTCCAATTTTCTTATTTTGAATATAGGTAACTATAGTGAATTTTTGTTGGATATATTGTTTTGCACAAAAGTTTTTATTTGTTGAATCTGGCTATCTTTGCACCATGTGGGCTGAATTTAAGATCCAATGCCATTGGTGTGGAGATAGTTCTCACGCTAGTTATGAATGCCCTACGAGAGATAGTGGGCATAAGTCACGCGGCTCGGTATATGATGTCGTATATTTATACAGTTGAAAGAATTGATTTCAAGAGCCTAAACACCTAGGGGATGAATATGTTCTAATCCTTTTTAACAAATTAGGCAACCAACAATGTTAAACACATCATAACTATCACAACACAAAGATACACAATCACAGAAAATTCACAACACAACACACAAAGGTTTATAGTTGTTCCCCAATTTGTGGGTACGTCCACTTCTCCCTTCGTCTATCCAGTAGAGAACTGGATTCGGCCAAACTTCCTTCCACTATCTCAGATCCACAGATCTTACAACTTAGAACCCAACTGCTTCCTACAATTCAGACTTCTTCAAGTCCTATACCTTAGATTCTTCTCAAGAATCCTACCTCAAGCAACAGCCCTACCTCAGCCTTTATCACCAGGCCTACAACTCAGACTTCTTCAAGTCCTACCTCAGGCACTCAGCCCTACCTCAGCCTTTATAAATTTAGGCATACAACTCAGGCTTCTTCAAGTCCTACCTCAGGCACTCAGCCCTACCTCAGCCTTTATAAATTTAGGCTTACATCTCAGATTTATAAAAGATCTTATAAGGAAATTGTTTGTTCAAAGTAATAAAATCTTCACCCTGATAGAAAGAGAATAGGGTGAAAGCTACTTGATCAGTTCTTGATTGAACTGATTACTATAGATCCAACCCGACTTAGCTTCTTCAAATCTTCTTGAATTTGAACAAAATAAGGTTGATCTTCAATTGCATAGACGCGTTTTCAGTGGATAAGATGGCTGCGGGAGTTGGAGTTTATCTTCAATCCATCTTCCTTCTTGAATTCATAATCAGATCTGAATTTTTCTTGTAGACTGTTCAGGATCTGCCTTCTTCTGGGTTTGTCTCTTATTCCCCCTCTCTTGTTGATTGTTCTCTCTATTGGTTGGTTTCTGTTGGGTTTTTGTTGTTGTGATAGAATAGGTCTTTATATAGAGTTCATCCAAGGTTACTGGCTGATTCGATTTATAAAGGCCTTCTGACAGTTCTGATAGATGTGTTAGTCTTATTACTTATGATAGTTGTCAGGTCTTCAGTCATGACAACTGGCCCTTCATTGAACTTCTATCACAGCAGGGAACTGTCGACAAAACACTTCAAATGTGTCGCACAAATAGACCATGTGTCGGCACAAGTATTGATGATGTCGACACAGCTCCCAATGTATCGACACAGTCATTCTTTATCTTCTCGACACAGCTTCTGTTTGATGTGTCGACACAAGTCCTGTGTGTCGACACAACTGCTTCTGGTCTCGATATAGCTGGTGTTGACAGATGGCGTTGAGTGTGTGTCGACAAAAGTCCCGTGTGTCGACGCAAGATCTCTGGTCTCAATATAGTTGGAGTTGACAGATAGCATTGAGTGTGTGTCGATACAAGTCTTGTGTGTCGGCACAAGACCTCTGGTCTCAATATAGCTGGAGTTGACAGATGGCATTGAGTGTGTGTCGACACAAGTCCCATGTGTCGACACAATCGTGCTTCTGGTGTCGGCATAGCTCCTGTGTGTCGACACAAGTCCTGCTTCTGGTGTCAACACAATTTCCTCACAAGTGTCAACACTTGTACTTAGAAAATTGTCTTGCTTTTCTTTAACCTGCACAATGAAACTCAACATCCCATCAAATACACATTGATGTATATCATTGAGTAAATTGAAGCTCTCCAAATCTGGTACACAGTTTCCATTATACCCAACAATCTCCTCCTATTTGGAGAAGTCATAACCCTTAGTCAATGATATACACCACTTATAATAAAACAAAGAACAAGATGTATATATTCATTTCACAACAAGGTAACTTATAAATACAAATAACATTTAGTATCATCATAGAATATGATATCATTCATTAATCAGAAAATGATTTTTTATTTACAAGATTCTTTATAGAACAGAAAATTACACAGTTCTAAATACTAGCCTATCTATTCCTAAGATTTATTAGGCTCCTTGATCACTATTCCTTTGCCATATTTTATCCTTGCTTGCATAATGGTTTCTGAATCATCAGCTGGCTTCTTCCCTTTCAAGTCTCTCTTTTTGAGTTTTTCTGCCTTTCAAAATAATGTTTAGGCTTTGGAAAGTACTTGCTAGGCTCTAGAGAATTAGCAGATAACTTCCCAACTTTTACATTCCTTCTGAACTGAAGTATGACATCTTGCCTTTCCTGATACTTATTCCATTCTTGTTCAGAGTACCATTTGCCTCTATCATGCAACTTATCTTTGACAGCTTTACAGACAGTAAGAATAATATTTCTAGAAGTATGACTCCATTGCTCAAAATCAGGCTTTAATTCTGCATGTTCTCTAAATCTTTTCTTAGAAAGCTGAGCCTCTTTCTGAGCATCCTTAGAAGCTTCAGACATTTCAACTTTTTCAATAATCACATTATGTGCCTCATGTGGAGGGATATACATTTTATGTACTTCCTGCTGTACTGCTTCAAAATCTGATGGAGGATAGATAACTTATGCAACTTCCTGCTAAACCCCTTCAATGTAAGTAGGTTGAATACCATATTCAGCAGTGTTATCTTCATCACAAAGGGGTGGATATCCAAGAGTTACTCTGATGGTGTTAGATACCCATTTAGAATGATCAGAGCTGGCTTTGAATAACACTCTCTCCTCCTTTATGACTTCTCTAGCCACATGATCTCTTAAATCATTCTTCTGAAACCTTATTTGATCTGCCAGATAGTCTATTCCATCTTTGTAATAGACTCTGAATTCTTGCAGTTGATCAGAAATAACCTTTTGGGAAGCTTGAATTGTTGTGTGGACAGCAGCTAGATCTTCTTTGATCTATTTAGAAATTTCAGTTTTCATATCAGTTGCAATACCTCCAATTTTTGTGAGAATAACATCATGTGATTCTGTGAGATTCTCATTCATTCTGAATTGATTCTCTAGAATATATCCTTGTTTTTCTGCAATGTCAGCTATTTTAGTCTTCATTTCTTGTTGTTGAGTGGCCAAGTATACTACAACATTACCTCCCTTATGGAAGCAATATGGCATCTCCTTCTTATTCATATTGACTTCAAATCTGATTGATTTAATATCTTGGGCCAGCTGAAACTGCATTTATTTGTGGGACTAATCCACATACTTCTCCAGAGCAATTCTTTGCTCATCCAATTTTACTTGCAGTTGCACAAATAGTGAACTGAAGACCATTCCTGGAGCAGATGGTTGAGGGATTGTTTGTAAGGCTTTCTTATAGCATGTGCTTCTTTTACTGAGAGCCACCAGCTTCCTTTTCTTGGCCTTGAAAGCTTCTTCGTCATCAGAAGAATTTGATGAACTTTGTATATCAACAGTTTCCTTAGTATTAGAGGCATGCAGTGGCATCTCCCCCTCAGTCCTTTGTAGCTCCCCCTCTGTCCTTGCATCTTGGAGGTCGGGAAACAATTCTTCTAATGTTACCTCTTGATGCATCTGAACAGGAGGAACAATGTTCTCTTTTGGAATAGATGGTTCTCCCTGGACATCAAGATCCTTTTCTATGGTTTTCTCTAAATTGGAGAAGTGGAGTTGCTCATCTTGACCTTGGTCTGACACATGCACATCTTGGGCTTCTTTCTCAGTGTTGACTTGTGCTGCATTATTGATTTCTGATACTATGTTCATAACAGTATCAGTTACATACTCACTCTCTAGTGCAACTTCAGCAATACCTCCCCCTTGGTAAGACATCTTTTATTGTTCAGGATCTTGAACAATTGTTATTTCTGTGTTGTCTCCTCCTGGAGTGGAGACCATCTAATGCTCTGGTAGCTGATTGCTCTCCCCTTGGGCTTGAGCTTTTTTATCTGGTTGTTCTTCATCTGAGCTGAAGATAACCTATTCTTCAGAATCACTGGAAGATTCTGCTTCCTGGGTGGTAGATTTCTTTTTCTTATCCTTTTTCACTGGTTTCTGTGGAGTAGAAACTTCTTTGGTCAAAACTCTATCCCATCTGGATAGAATTCTCAAATCCATTCTCCTCATGTGATTAATCTTGGTTCTTGGAATTTGATTCATCATATCTGGGATGGTGGAAGCCAGATACAAGCTCAGTATCCTACCCAGATTAGGCTTTTTGGCACTCTCTTTGATCTTGTCAAAAATTAAAGCTGACCAATCTGTTTTCACTTTGAATATAACTCTGGTCATTAGTTTGAACATGTAGGCAGAGATCCTCTCAAGTCCTCCTGTTTTGTAGAGAATAACTTTGCCTATAATCTCTGATAGAAATTTACCCTGGGAATTCATTCCCTTCCTGGTTATTGAGGATCCAATCTTGGTATTGGGATCCAGCCCACACCATCGGAGTGCATCCCTTGTCATGGATGAAGCAATATCATCATCTTATTTAATCTTGGGAAGTTGAAGCGACTTTCTGATAGTATTTGGTGAGAGTATTACTCGAGTACCATTAATAGTGGATTTTATCTTCTTTCCTTGAGAATCCATTGTTGCGGAAGAGTAAAATTCAAGAACTTCTTTCTTCCATATCATTGAAGGTTCGGAGACCAAATACTCCAATCCATTTTTTGTGATTAGGGTAATCACGCCCTTGATTTCTACCGAGGCTGTCTCGAACGCCTTGCGTACCAGTTCGTATCCCACATTGATCTTGTCGTCCTGTTGTGGCTCCATTGATAAAAGAGAGAGAAGAGAAGAGAGTCAATAGGAGAATTTCTTGCCGACACAAAGTCTAGAGTCGAGAATTCTGAAGGCACAGTCGGCCATATTTTGTTTTCTCCTATTTATAGTGTACTTGTAAAAGGTAGGTCAAAAGACGCGCCTAACTTAGGAATTTTACTAGACGACAAACTTTACATGTGTCGACGGATATGACCTAGGTCTCGAGAAAACTTCATTGAAGTCGACATGTCTATGTGTCGACATACTTTTGCCAGTGTCGACATTGTAAGATCCTGTCTCCTCATCCCGAGGCTAACCCGGATCTTATGCCCAGGACCGCCGCCTTACGGTGACACTAACTCCTGAGTTAGTCGACACCGTAAGACGCCGATTCTGCCGGCTATTACGATAATTTTTCACTAGAGATGCGGAAGCAAAAGTGTATAAACTAACCAATACACATGTCCACAGAGTCACAGAGCACATCATATATATAAGAATGAAAAGCTACAACAGTCCACAATGAGTACAAAGAGAAATAGGGCTTATGCCCATATACATCAATAGAAATGAGACTCTCTCTCACCAAACAGAAAGCTGTAAATTAAGCTATCTACTATATCTCCTCCCACCTGAGAACGTGCGGTAGTAGTGTCTGGTGGTGGTGGTAGCTGCTCCTCATGCCCTGCCTCCTCGTCCCGCTGGATGTGCTGGTCTATCTCCTCGAGCTCCTAAAAAGGGGGAGTCAACGTATGTTAGTCAAAAAGACTAAGCCGTATCCTCAACACCTCCTCCTGTCGCTCTTAGGCACCGGATGGAAGGAAGATGCGGAGGACAACAAGGGGTAGCAAAGTGGAGCAGGTGACATTTCTATCTAGCAGGAGTAAGTAAAGTCTAGCAGTTATATATATATGATCTAGCAGTTCTATATATGATCTAGCAGTTCTATATACAGTACAAGTAAGTAAAGACAGTGCAGAAAGAAAAGTACTGCAGTAAGAAGATAGAACTGAGAGTAAATGTAGTACAGAAAGGAAAGTACGCTACTGCTACTCCTACTCCTATCAATATCACAAGAGTACCCTAACTTATATGAACGCCCATACGAACATGTAAGTTAGGGTTTCCAAAAGTAACTTATCATATAAAAGAGCCCATACTAATTTATATGATAAGGATCTATGATTGCGTATGCCCTAATATGTATGAATGTATGTTATGATGAATATGTTAAACATGCAAGTGCAACACACACACACGACTCCGTGATCACAGACCTTTAGTTCCCTCTTTTTGAGAGCTTGCATCACTCTCGGGTACTACCGTTGTGGCTACGGCAACAGTGGAGCGGGCTCTCCACTTCTAGGTAGGTATAAGCACTACCAGTCCTAGACCCCTCTCATACGCCTCTGTACACGTCCTAGGTGCACTCTAGAGTTTTGCGTACGTATTTTGCTGACTACCCGTCAGTCTTGTAGGTCGAGTGCACGTCTTCGGGGATTCCGCAGCATTATATATTTAAGCATACTGTCCCCTCCACCCGTACTCCTCGCCCGAGTCATCGTACTGCCATCGGTGCATCGACTGGCCAGTCCCGCCTGACTCGCCACTAATTTTATGCACATGCAAGGTATAAATCTGAGCTTCCTGCTCGTACTGATATTGTTAACACATTCCCTCCAATCCAATTTGGGTGAGCAAGCGCTTGTATCCCTCCAACCTTAAGAAACAGGTGAGCAAGCCACTCCAACCCGGTTAGGATGAGCTCATTACTTGTATCCCTCCAACCTTATGAAACAGGTGAGCAAGTGCTTGTATCCCTCCAACCTTATGAAACAGGTGAGCAAGCCACTCGTATGATGTTCCCAACCTTATTTAACCGGCGAACCTATCGCGTAGAACTCCAAACCTATTAGACTACTCTTGTTTAAGGTTTATTATACCTAGTAATTTAAAGTGAATCCCAGGACTGCCCAAGGCATGCCCCGTGAGGGGGTCTCGAGGGCACTAGGAACCAAGACGGGCATGAAACCCGAAGTTCCCTTTCGCAAGGATATTTAGTTTTAGTTGATGTTTACCCGTTACCCATGATTTTCCTTTAGTGTTACTCCTTAGTAGCCTAATGACTTATGGTATTATTGTCGAAAAGGCGACGATCTTCTGTCGGACTCCGTTATGCCTATTGTAAAGTGATTTGCACTCTATCACTCGTTGCTATACTTATGATACCATCAACACCACCCAGGTTTGTTCCCAATTTCCACGACTATCCCATCTTATTCTATCTCCCGGTGGTCCTAGTAGAGAAATCCTACTTATTCTAAATGTAGCCCCAGACCTAATACCACCCTGCCATTTCCAAGTTATAATACCATCCCCACCGTTCTGTTTATTAACCTAGGGTGGCATTCTCTAGATAAGCATTTACGTACGGCACGTCTATCGAGACTGAATGTCTAGGGTGAGATGACCTATTCTAATGATCCATTGAATGAACTTCCGAATGCATTGTGTTGTGTTTAATCACATGAGATTATTATAAATAGGGCACGTCGATTTATTTATTACTTATCATCATCAGAATCCTTCAATTACTGTTAAGGGTAAAATCGTCATTTTCCCGAATACTTATAATTCAAATCTTCAATTTATCAAGTCGAATCTCAAGGGCTCGAATATGTCTCCCTTGAGTTTATATAATATCATTAGGGTTTTATAAATCTTCTAAACCCTAGCTTGAATTATTTTAGAAAAATGTTTACGTGTTCATCCAATTATCGAAACAGTCGAATTCATTAAGTGTAGGATTTTTGCTCCCAAGAATCCCAACTAACTTAGGGTTTTAAATTATACCCTACTGGTCTACTAATTCAGGGGATGTGCATTCTAATTGTACCCCTTTAGGTAAATATCAAAAATTGCTATTTGCACCCCGAGCCTAAGTAATTCAATTCTTGCATGTGGGTCTTTCCCAACATGACTTGTTCCAATTTCAGGGAAATTTCTACCACTGGTCTATATGGTCCCTAATGGCCAGCCACCAAAATTTGGGGCCATTTGGAGTTAGCTAACTCCAAGAATCACCTAGTTAAGCCCTAGGGGTATTTTGGTAATTTTCCCACATTTTGTTTTCCAATCAAGCCCATTTTTGGGCAGAGCCTGAATATGCCCTAATTATACCTCTGACCAAAATCTCAGGTCAAGGGGGCTTCTGGTTTGGCTTGGGCAGCCATTTGAAATTCTGCAAAATTGCTATTTGCAGCCCAAGTCAAATTTCATTTCTCAAACATGCAAGTGAGATTCCTCATCATGCAGTGAATCAATTTAGCCCAAATTTTAACCATGGGTCTAATATACCCATGAGAGGGTGCCACCAAAATTTGGGGCCATTTGGAGTTAGGAAACTCCAAAAATCACATTTATTTACTTTTGGGTATTTTTGTAAAAACTATAGTAAAATGTTCCCCAAAAATTCTGATTTTTGGGGAGGGCCTAGATTTGACCAAATTAATCACATGCCCAAAATCTCAGTCCATTTGGACTTAGGGTTTGAGCAGGGCATCAGTTTTAATTTCTGCCCTAGTTAGGGGGCAGTCCTAGCAAAACAGCCCTACAGGGCAGCCTACTGGTCCAAACCCTATGATTTCTGTGGCATTTTAAAGTTAACTCATCTATCTAGATTTTTCATTCAGGGTCCACCCTAAGGTGGGATCTCTAAGTACTTCATAATCAACATGCAAAATAACTGATATATTGTGACAGTATTTCATTTATTCATAAAATTAAATAATGCAGAATTAATAATAAAATGTGCACGAATCTTAAAGCCTAATCCAACGGTGGCTGCCTTTCTTCCTCATGCACATGCATGCATGGCCAGCCCGAGCAGGTGTCCCTTGCGGGGCCATTTCCGGCCATCGCCGGCGGCGGGGCCTCCGGCCAAGTCCTCCCCCGGCCTCACGGTGGTCGGGGCTAGGGCTGGCCGGCGACTGGGCGGCGGAGGGCGGCGGACGGCGGCGGCGCAGCCAACCCGAAAACTCTAAAAACCGCCATTTTTAAAGCTTTTTCCAAGCTTGTTGATCCCTATGTCGAGCTCGTTTGAGCTCGACTTCTAACCTAGATGAGCTAGGATACTAGTACAGTGAGAGGGGAGGGGATACGGACCCTTGGTGGTGGTTGTGGTTGAGGGTGGCGGCGGCTTCCCTTTGCACGCAAATTCCGGCGAGCTCCACGATTTTCCATGGCTTCCTTGCTTCCTCTCTCTCTCTCTGGGGTGGAATGAAGTGTGAGTGAGGGTGTGGGGTCGGTTTGGGGGTGAGTTAAGAGAGGGGGGCGATTTCAACAATGCTTGGGGCGGATTCACCAAGGGGGGGCGATTTCAACAATGCTAGGGCTCGGGTTGGCTTGTGTGGCCGGCTAGGTGGCGTGGGGGTGGGCCCCACTGCTCCCAGCTGGTTTAATTAACCCCTAATGGTCGGGTTCTAGGGTTGGGGGCCAAGGTTGGTGAGTGAATAGGGAGGGTTGACTCCACCAAGTTGTTTAGGCTATGTTGGGCTTGGGTTGGGCTTGGGCTTGACCCAAGGCTGCATGGTGGGGTCCCACACCTCCTAATAGCCCTACATGGTCAGCCAACCCAATGTGGGTTGGTGAGGTGAGCCCAAGTGGCTCAAAATAACTCCACCACCTTTTCTCTCTCCTATTTATCACATTTTCTCTCTCCTAGGTAATTTCCCAAAATTACTATTGCATGCCCCTATTTTTCTCTTCCCTAGGGGTTTAGGGTCACTTTAGACCCACCTAATGAGTTTGGGTTGGTTTGGGTGGACCCAACCTAGTGAAATGGGCTAGGGCACCATTTTCACTATTTAGGTCAATATGTTGACTTGACCCAACATGGGTCAACTAGTTGACCCCATGGCCTACCTTGGGGTCCACTTAGATTGTATTTAGGGTTAGGGCAATGTGGTGGGGTCATGGTGTGGCTAGGGTTTGTATTTAGCCTAGTTTGACCTAGGTTGACTTGGGCCCCATAGTGGGCCCCACATGGTCTAGATCCTCCTCCTAGGGTCAAACCTAGCTAAACCCTAGCATCCACCACATGTCTAACCCAAATCTAAGTCACTTGAAATTTGGGATGTTACAAACCCTATAAACAAAAAAAATAATTTCGTCCCCGAAATTTAAGTTCGGGCTACGGGGTTTCTACGACAAGCTTATAAAAGATTCGAAACGTAACTAGAAGGAAAATATAAAACTAAGTTGTACCTGAGGAGAATAGCTCCGGGTGTCGCTCCATCATGAGATCCCTCGGCTCCCAGGTGTGCTCCTCCCGTCCGTGGTTGGACCACAACACCTTCACGAGAGGGACCTTCTTTTTCCGCAACACTCGGACGGCGGTATCGTCGATGCGGACCGGCTCTAAACGAACTGATCGATCTGATGCTACTGGCCCGTCGGTAGTAAAAATATGCTGCTCAGGGCGAAGGAGTGCTCGTCGTAGGGAGGAGACGTGAAAGACGTCGTGCAGAGTTCCCAACTCTATCGGTAGCTGCAGTCGGTAAGCCAAGGGGCCGATCCGCTCCAGGATCAAGTAAGGCCCCATATATCTCGGACTGAGCTTCTTGTGCCTCCGCACCCGGGAAACGCCGTGCACTGGACGTATCTTCAAGAAAACCCTGTCTCCCACCTGAAACTCCAACTTACGATGCCGCGCATCGTAATACTTCGCCTGTCTGCTCTGGGCCTCCAACATCCGATCTCTGACCAGTCGTATCTGAGCCTCCGTATCCTCGACATACTCTGAACTGTGAGCTCGTGTATCCTCATCTTGTACCCATGATAGAGGTGTCCGACACCTCCTCCCATATAGTGCCTCGTAAGGAGCCATCCCAATGCTCGCCTGGTGACTGTTGTTATAAGAAAACTCAATCAAGGGCAACAGTCGCTCCCAGGGCTTCCCCGTATCCAAAATACAAAGACGCAGCAGATCCTCCATAGTCCTGTTGGTCCGCTCTGTCTGACCGTCGGTCTGTGGATGGAAGGCAGTGCTGAAAGAGAGCTGCGAACCTAAGTAAGTATGCACTGCCCTCCACTCCCTAGAAGTGAATCGACCGTCACGATCCGAGACAATCGTCTTGGGAACGCCGTGGTATCTAACGAACTGCTCCACAAACAACCTCACCAATACGGCAACTGGGGCGTCCTTCCGGATCGGTATGAATCTGGCTACCTTGGTCAATCTATCGACGATGACCCAAATGGAGTCGTGCCCAGAGTGGGAGCGAGGCAACCCATGCACAAAATCCATAGCAATATCCTCAAACTTCCACTCTGGCACCGGTAATGGCTGTAATAATCCTCCTGGGCTCTTGCATTCAGCTTTCACTAGCTGACATGCCTCGCAGTGCGTAACATAATGTATGATCTCCCTCTTCATTCCGGGCCAGTACATGCTCTTCCACAAATCAGCCGACATCTTGGTGATACCGGGGTGCACTGAGTACTGTGTGTGGTGCGACTCCCTGAGTATATCCTCCCGGATACCACCTCCTGCGGGTATATATAAACGGCCACGGAAATGAACGAGGTCGTCGCGTAGCGTGTAATCCTCTGCCTTGCCCTCAGCTAGGGCTCTGAATATCGGCTCTAAATCTGCATCCTGCCTCTGATGCGCCCAGATGCGCTCCCGAATGTCACAATCACTAATCATGGAGTTCAGATACTCCCAGTACAGCTCTGGCTCAGTCTCTGACACCACAGTAATGTGCAGGTCCTCCACCATTTGAGCCAACGACATAGCTCCCACCCGAGGTTCCGTACTAGTAGTGCCAGCTCTTCTGCTCAAGGCATCCGCCACAGTGTTTGCCTTCCCCGGGTGGTAATGGATCTTGTACTGATAATCACATAGGAATTCTAGCCATCTCCTCTGGCGTAGATTCAGATCCTTCTGAGTGTCGATGTACCTGAGATTCTTGTGATCGGAGAAAATATCACAATGGATCCCGTACAGATAGTGCCTCCATATCTTTAATGCGAATACCACTGCCCCGAGTTCTAGGTCATGGACTGGGTAGTTGTGCTCGTGCTTCTTCAACTGTCTCGAAGCGTATGCTATCACATGACCGTGCTGCATTAGGACAGCACCCATCCCCTGGTATGATGCGTCGGTGTAAATCTGGAATCCTTCCTTCCCAGCTGGAAGTGCAAGGATAGGGGATGAGGTGAGCCTGCTCTTCAATTCCTGGAACGCTGCCTCGCACTTCTCAGACCAATGAAATCCTGCCTCTTTCTTCGTCAAGGATGTGAGGGGGAGAGCTATCCTGGAAAACCCCTCCACAAACTTGCGGTAGTAGCCTGCTAGTCCCAAGAAGCTGCGTATCTCCGTGGCCGATTTCGGCTGCGGCCAATCTCTAACTGCCTTGATCTTAGCTGGATCCACGGCTAGTCCAGCCCCACTGATGGTGTGTCCCAAGAATGTTACCTCCTCAAGCCAGAACTGGCACTTAGAGAACTTAGCATACATGCTATGCTCCCTCAGCTTCCCCAAAACCAACGATAGATGCTGCGCATGTTCCTCCTTGGTCTTGGAATAGACCAAAATGTCGTCGATGAAGACTATGACGAACCGATCCAAGTAAGGCTCGAATACACGGTTCATCAGACTCATGAATGCTGAGGGCGCATTCGTGAGCCCGAAGGGCATCACCGTGAACTCAAACAAGCCATACCGAGAACTGAACGCCGTCTTTGGTATGTCCTCCTCTTGGATCCGCAACTAATAATATCCAGATCTCAAGTCCAGCTTCGAAAACCAGAATGCTCCCTGAAGCTGATCGAACAGCTCATCAATCCGTGGCAGTGGGTAAGTGTTCCGGACCGTAAGCCGGTTCAATTCCCGGTAATCAATGCACAACCGGAGCGAACCGTCTTTCTTCTTCACGAATAAAACTGGTGCTCCCCAGGGTGAAGAACTAGGCCGGACAAATCCGGACTCCACTAGCTCCTGTAACTGCGTCCTGAACTCTGCCAGCTCCCTTGGAGCCATCCGGTACGGTGCCCGGGATACGGGCTTGGCATCCGGTATCAACTGGATACGGAAGTCGGTGTCTCTGGCCGGTGGTAGTCCGGGCAATTTCTCCGGGAATACGTCGGAGAAATCCCGGACCACGGGTATATCGGAAATGGCCGTCTCCGCCACTATCATCTCGAAGCATACAAGATACACCTCCTCGCCCTGCTCATAGGCTTTGACAGCCTGTATGGAAGATAATGAAAGAGGTGGGATAGGTCGGATACCTTCGATGGTGACGTAGGAGTCGCCATGCCTGAGGGTGATCCTCTTGGACAGACAGTCTATCTGGGCGTAGTTCCAATGTAACCACACCATGCCCAGAATAATGTCGAAGTCCTGCAGCATCAGGATCGTCCCCGGTATCTGGAATATCTTGCCAGCGATCTCTCCCTCCAAGTTGCAATGCTCCGTAGTCACTATCTCCGAGCCGTCAGGCAGACGCACCCTTCTCTCCGCGCCCGTGAATCTTTCCACGCCATCTAGCCCTTTGATGAAGGCTTCTGATATGAACGAGTGTGTAGCACCCGTGTCGTATAAGGTATGGGCAGGTTTGCCATTGACGATGACTATGCCTGAGGTTTTGATTATTTTAACGAGTGTTATTCTACGAGGCTTAATGAGCTTATAAGGTCAAGTAATTTGAAGGAAATGAAACTTTTAAGGTTTTAAATTACCTGTAATGACCTCCTCTGGGTTTCTTGGAACGGCAAGATCCAAGGCGTACATCTGATCACGACCCCTGCCTCGGCCGTGATGTCCTCGTCCTCGGCCTCGACCTCGACCCTGGTATGCTAGAGGGGCCACTGGAGGGGGTGGAGGAGGAGGAGGAAGCTGACGGAACTGCTGCGGACAATCAGCTCTATAGTGCCCCGGCTGGTGGCACCCAAAACAGACCACTTGTCTTTGACCTTGATCTTCCTGCCCGATCGGTCCATGAATCTGAAGAGGTGGAGGAGCATACACTGGAGGAGGCCTCTGCTCCTGCCTGTAGTTGGGACGGCGACGTCCCCCGCCTCGTTTGAACCCAATGACCTTGCCCTTCTGGGGGCCTCTACTACTCTCTCCGTGCCATGGCCCATCAAGTGGCCTCTTCCCTCTACTCTGTGTCATAAGCTGGTCCGCCTCGTGCTTCTTTGCCATCTCGATGATCTCTGTCGTTGATCCATGAGAAATAAATAGCAGTGCCTGCCGGACTGAATCCCTAAGTCCTCGGTAGAACTTCTTTGCATACCTCCGGTCCTCTAGATCATGGAAGCCTGCAAATCTGGCCAAATGGGAGAATTCCCTCTGGTACTCAATCACAGAACGAGTCCCCTGCTTGAGGTTCAAGAACCTTTCCTCCAACTCATCTCTGTCTGTATCTGACACAAAATGTCCAAGGACGGACTCACTGAACTCCTCCCATGAGATCTCTGATGGGTCCCTATCAGCATATGTGGAATCCATCATGGATTTCCACCATCTCCAGGCATGTGAATCTAAAGCAGAAGTCGCCAAGGGTACTGCCTGTTGCACCGGGCAGCTGATGCCTGCAAGCATCTCCTGTATGGCCTCTAGCCATTCCTCTATCTTCACAGCATTCTCCGTCCCGTGGTACATGGGCGGGGACAGGCTCCTGAACGCACTCAACCAGTTTGACCCTGGATTTGGCAGCTGTGCCGGGGCCTGCTGAGCTCTAAATGCATCTAGGATCGCAGTGAGGGTCTGTCCCATCTCAGTCTGCATGAACAGAGTGGCATCCGGAGGGGGAGGGACCACGTTCTGTGGCACGGCGACCTGTAGAGGTTGCAAAAAGGTGATTCTTAAGTCAAAATTTCTTCAAAATTTGGCCTAACTCATTGTTTAATGGACTATTTAGTGTGACTTTTTACACATGGGCACACCATTGCTTCCGCTGAATAGTTTGTCCGCAAACTACTCTCGAGCGGGGTGTTCCAGTGTTGTGGACTTCTTTCTCTAATGATCGTATTTTTCAAGTGATACCAGTTTGTAAGATCCTGTCTCCTCATCCCGAGGCTAACCCGGATCTTATGCCCAGGACCGCCGCCTTACGGTGACACTAACTCCTGAGTTAGTCGACACCGTAAGACGCCGATTCTGCCGGCTATTACGATAATTTTTCACTAGAGATGCGGAAGCAAAAGTGTATAAACTAACCAATACACATGTCCACAGAGTCACAGAGCACATCATATATATAAGAATGAAAAGCTACAACAGTCCACAATGAGTACAAAGAGAAATAGGGCTTATGCCCATATACATCAATAGAAATGAGACTCTCTCTCACCAAACAGAAAGCTGTAAATTAAGCTATCTACTATATCTCCTCCCACCTGAGGACGTGCGGTAGTAGTGTCTGGTGGTGGTGGTAGCTGCTCCTCATGCCCTGCCTCCTCGTCCCGCTGGACGTGCTGGTCTATCTCCTCGAGCTCCTAAAAAGGGGGAGTCAACGTATGTTAGTCAAAAAGACTAAGCCGTATCCTCAACACCTCCTCCTGTCGCTCTTAGGCACCGGATGGAAGGAAGATGCGGAGGACAACAAGGGGTAGCAAAGTGGAGCAGGTGACATTTCTATCTAGCAGGAGTAAGTAAAGTCTAGCAGTTATATATATATGATCTAGCAGTTCTATATATGATCTAGCAGTTCTATATACAGTACAAGTAAGTAAAGACAGTGCAGAAAGAAAAGTACTGCAGTAAGAAGATAGAACTGAGAGTAAATGTAGTACAGAAAGGAAAGTACGCTACTGCTACTCCTACTCCTATCAATATCACAAGAGTACCCTAACTTATATGAACGCCCATACGAACATGTAAGTTAGGGTTTCCAAAAGTAACTTATCATATAAAAGAGCCCATACTAATTTATATGATAAGGATCTATGATTGCGTATGCCCTAATATGTATGAATGTATGTTATGATGAATATGTTAAACATGCAAGTGCAACACACACACACGACTCCGTGATCACAGACCTTTAGTTCCCTCTTTTTGAGAGCTTGCATCACTCTCGGGTACTACCGTTGTGGCTACGGCAACAGTGGAGCGGGCTCTCCACTTCTAGGTAGGTATAAGCACTACCAGTCCTAGACCCCTCTCATACGCCTCTGTACACGTCCTAGGTGCACTCTAGAGTTTTGCGTACGTATTTTGCTGACTACCCGTCAGTCTTGTAGGTCGAGTGCACGTCTTCGGGGATTCCGCAGCATTATATATTTAAGCATACTGTCCCCTCCACCCGTACTCCTCGCCCGAGTCATCGTACTGCCATCGGTGCATCGACTGGCCAGTCCCGCCTGACTCGCCACTAATTTTATGCACATGCAAGGTATAAATCTGAGCTTCCTGCTCGTACTGATATTGTTAACACATTCCCTCCAATCCAATTTGGGTGAGCAAGCGCTTGTATCCCTCCAACCTTAAGAAACAGGTGAGCAAGCCACTCCAACCCGGTTAGGATGAGCTCATTACTTGTATCCCTCCAACCTTATGAAACAGGTGAGCAAGTGCTTGTATCCCTCCAACCTTATGAAACAGGTGAGCAAGCCACTCGTATGATGTTCCCAACCTTATTTAACCGGCGAACCTATCGCGTAGAACTCCAAACCTATTAGACTACTCTTGTTTAAGGTTTATTATACCTAGTAATTTAAAGTGAATCCCAGGACTGCCCAAGGCATGCCCCGTGAGGGGGTCTCGAGGGCACTAGGAACCAAGACGGGCATGAAACCCGAAGTTCCCTTTCGCAAGGATATTTAGTTTTAGTTGATGTTTACCCGTTACCCATGATTTTCCTTTAGTGTTACTCCTTAGTAGCCTAATGACTTATGGTATTATTGTCGGAAAGGCGACAATCTTCTGTCGGACTCCGTTATGCCTATTGTAAAGTGATTTGCACTCTATCACTCGTTGCTATACTTATGATACCATCAACACCACCCAGGTTTGTTCCCAATTTCCACGACTATCCCATCTTATTCTATCTCCCGGTGGTCCTAGTAGAGAAATCCTACTTATTCTAAATGTAGCCCCAGACCTAATACCACCCTGCCATTTCCAAGTTATAATACCATCCCCACCGTTCTGTTTATTAACCTAGGGTGGCATTCTCTAGATAAGCATTTACGTACGGCACGTCTATCGAGACTGAATGTCTAGGGTGAGATGACCTATTCTAATGATCCATTGAATGAACTTCCGAATGCATTGTGTTGTGTTTAATCACATGAGATTATTATAAATAGGGCACGTCGATTTATTTATTACTTATCATCATCAGAATCCTTCAATTACTGTTAAGGGTAAAATCGTCATTTTCCCGAATACTTATAATTCAAATCTTCAATTTATCAAGTCGAATCTCAAGGGCTCGAATATGTCTCCCTTGAGTTTATATAATATCATTAGGGTTTTATAAATCTTCTAAACCCTAGCTTGAATTATTTTAGAAAAATGTTTACGTGTTCATCCAATTATCGAAACAGTCGAATTCATTAAGTGTAGGATTTTTGCTCCCAAGAATCCCAACTAACTTAGGGTTTTAAATTATACCCTACTGGTCTACTAATTCAGGGGATGTGCATTCTAATTGTACCCCTTTAGGTAAATATCAAAAATTGCTATTTGCACCCCGAGCCTAAGTAATTCAATTCTTGCATGTGGGTCTTTCCCAACATGACTTGTTCCAATTTCAGGGAAATTTCTACCACTGGTCTATATGGTCCCTAATGGCCAGCCACCAAAATTTGGGGCCATTTGGAGTTAGCTAACTCCAAGAATCACCTAGTTAAGCCCTAGGGGTATTTTGGTAATTTTCCCACATTTTGTTTTCCAATCAAGCCCATTTTTGGGCAGAGCCTGAATATGCCCTAATTATACCTCTGACCAAAATCTCAGGTCAAGGGGGCTTCTGGTTTGGCTTGGGCAGCCATTTGAAATTCTGCAAAATTGCTATTTGCAGCCCAAGTCAAATTTCATTTCTCAAACATGCAAGTGAGATTCCTCATCATGCAGTGAATCAATTTAGCCCAAATTTTAACCATGGGTCTAATATACCCATGAGAGGGTGCCACCAAAATTTGGGGCCATTTGGAGTTAGGAAACTCCAAAAATCACATTTATTTACTTTTGGGTATTTTTGTAAAAACTATAGTAAAATGTTCCCCAAAAATTCTGATTTTTGGGGAGGGCCTAGATTTGACCAAATTAATCACATGCCCAAAATCTCAGTCCATTTGGACTTAGGGTTTGAGCAGGGCATCAGTTTTAATTTCTGCCCTAGTTAGGGGGCAGTCCTAGCAAAACAGCCCTACAGGGCAGCCTACTGGTCCAAACCCTATGATTTCTGTGGAATTTTAAAGTTAACTCATCTATCTAGATTTTTCATTCAGGGTCCACCCTAAGGTGGGACCTCTAAGTACTTCATAATCAACATGCAAAATAACTGATATATTGTGACAGTATTTCATTTATTCATAAAATTAAATAATGCAGAATTAATAATAAAATGTGCACGAATCTTAAAGCCTAATCCAACGGTGGCTGCCTTTCTTCCTCATGCACATGCATGCATGGCCAGCCCGAGCAGGTGTCCCTTGCGGGGCCATTTCCGGCCATCGCCGGCGGCGGGGCCTCCGGCCAAGTCCTCCCCCGGCCTCACGGTGGTCGGGGCTAGGGCTGGCCGGCGACTGGGCGGCGGAGGGCGGCGGACGGCGGCGGCGCAGCCAACCCGAAAACTCTAAAAACCGCCATTTTTAAAGCTTTTTCCAAGCTTGTTGATCCCTATGTCGAGCTCGTTTGAGCTCGACTTCTAACCTAGATGAGCTAGGATACTAGTACAGTGAGAGGGGAGGGGATACGGACCCTTGGTGGTGGTTGTGGTTGAGGGTGGCGGCGGCTTCCCTTTGCACGCAAATTTCGGCGAGCTCCACGATTTTCCATGGCTTCCTTGCTTCCTCTCTCTCTCTCTGGGGTGGAATGAAGTGTGAGTGAGGGTGTGGGGTCGGTTTGGGGGTGAGTTAAGAGAGGGGGGCGATTTCAACAATGCTTGGGGCGGATTCACCAAGGGGGGCGATTTCAACAATGCTAGGGCTCGGGTTGGCTTGTGTGGCCGGCTAGGTGGCTTGGGGGTGGGCCCCACTGCTCCCAGCTGGTTTAATTAACCCCTAATGGTCGGGTTCTAGGGTTGGGGGCCAAGGTTGGTGAGTGAATAGGGAGGGTTGACTCCACCAAGTTGTTTAGGCTATGTTGGGCTTGGGTTGGGCTTGGGCTTGACCCAAGGCTGCATGGTGGGGTCCCACACCTCCTAATAGCCCTACATGGTCAGCCAACCCAATGTGGGTTGGTGAGGTGAGCCCAAGTGGCTCAAAATAA
The DNA here is from genome assembly GCA_039513925.1 of Platanthera zijinensis. Classification (NCBI taxonomy): domain Eukaryota; kingdom Viridiplantae; phylum Streptophyta; class Magnoliopsida; order Asparagales; family Orchidaceae; genus Platanthera; species Platanthera zijinensis. The sequence goes on from CM077097.1 coordinate 90,790,730, forward strand.
CTCCACCACCTTTTCTCTCTCCTATTTATCACATTTTCTCTCTCCTAGGTAATTTCCCAAAATTACTATTGCATGCCCCTATTTTTCTCTTCCCTAGGGGGTTTAGGGTCACTTTAGACCCACCTAATGAGTTTGGGTTGGTTTGGGTGGACCCAACCTAGTGAAATGGGCTAGGGCACCATTTTCACTATTTAGGTCAATATGTTGACTTGACCCAACAAGGGTCAACTAGTTGACCCCATGGCCTACCTTGGGGTCCACTTAGATTGTATTTAGGGTTAGGGCAATGTGGTGGGGTCATGGTGTGGCTAGGGTTTGTATTTAGCCTAGTTTGACCTAGGTTGACTTGGGCCCCATAGTGGGCCCCACATGGTCTAGATCCTCCTCCTAGGGTCAAACCTAGCTAAACCCTAGCATCCACCACATGTCTAACCCAAATCTAAGTCACTTGAAATTTGGGATGTTACAGACATAGACTATTAAAGTCTCGACAGAGTGTGTCGATAACGATTTTTGTATGTCGACACAAAAATCTTCTAATATAAGGTCTCGAAAGAGTTGTGTCGACACAAATTTTCCTGTCGACACAGATTTTATTTCTGTGTCGACACAATTCATTTCTTTGTCAACACAACTTACTGATAGTGTTGTCACAGTTAGCTTGTGTCGACACAACTTTCTAACTTAGTTAAAATTTCTTGAGAAATTTTGTACTGACCTATCACCTTATTCTAGGTTCAACATACCTAATTCAATTTTAAAATAATTGAATTACTTTCATCCAGAGGTTTTATAAATATATCAGCAATTTGGTTGTTAGTGTTGACAAACTCTAGACTTAAGTCTTCCTTTTCAACTTATTCTTTGATAAAATGAAACCTAATTTTTATATGCTTAGTTCTACTGTGTGAAACGGAATTTCTAGCAATAGAAATAGAACTAGTAGAATCATAATATAATAGAATTCTACTTATCTTAATGTAATAGTTTTCAAGGTTATATTGTATTCACGATAACTGTGCATAGCAACTGCCTACAGCTACATACTCTGATTCAGTAGTGGAAATAGCTACACTTGTCTGCTTTTTGTTGCTCCATGATACTAACCTTCCACCTAGAAACTGACATGTGCCAGTGGTACTTTTCCTATCTTCTTTGCAGCCTGCAAAGTCTGTATCTGAAAACCTGTTAGCAAGAAATCTTTATTCTTAGGGTACCAAAGACCTAGATTAGGTGTGCTTTTAAGATATCTCAAAATTCACTTGACAATAGTATAATGAGATTCCTTTGGGCAAGCTTGGTACCTAGCACAGACACATGTAATATACATGATGTCAGGTCTACTAGCAGTCAAGTAAAGTAAGGAGACAATTATCCCTCTATACAAAGACTCATCAACAGATTTTCCTGCCTCTTCTTTGCCTATAGGCATACTTGTTCTCATTGGAGTTTTCATGGTGGAGGCTTACTCCATGCCATATTTCTTAATTAACTCATTGGTGAACTTAGACTGAGAAATGGACAATCCATCATAATTCTATCTAACTTGGAGTCCCAAGAAGAATTTCAGCTCACCCATGCTGCTCATCTCAAACTTCCCTTGCATAAGTTTGGAAAACTTTCTACAAAGGTTGTTTTCAGTTGATCCAAAGATAATGTCATCAACATATATCTGGACTAGGATTATCTTGCCTTTAGATTCCCTAAAGAATAGAGTCTTGTCAATTTTCCCTCTTGAGAATTTATTCTCAATAAGGAAAACAGATAAAGTTTCATACCAAGCCCTAGTGGCTTGTTTCAAACCATATAGTGCTTTCTTAAGCCTATATATATAATTGGGATAATGAGAATCTACAAAACCTGAAGGTTGTTCAACAAAAACTTCCTCTTTTAAGTCACTATTTAAAAATGCTGACTTAACATCCATTTGAAGTAATTTAAATCCTTGATAAGCTGCATAAGTCAAGAACAGTCTTATAACTTCCAACCTTGCCACTGGGGCAAATGTTTGATCAAAGTCTATCCCTTCTTCCTGTTTGTATCCCTTTACTACCAGTCTGTCTTTGTTCTTGATTATGGTGTTATTTTCATCTAATTTATTCTTGTAGATCCACTTAGTTCCTATAACATTGTGATCCTTTGGTTTAGGAACCAACTCCTAGACTTTACATCTTATGAATTGATTCAGCTCTTCTTGCATGACATCAATCCAATTTGTGTCTAGCATAGCCTCTTTAAACTTCTTAGGTTCTATCTGTGACAGGAAGCTTGAACATATAACTGTGTTCATGCTCTTGCTTCTGGTTAGAACTCCATGTCTTGCATCACCAATGATTTGGTGTGCTGGATGATCCTTCAAATGTCTTCTTGCTAGAGGAAATCTGTCAACCTCTTGGTCTTCTTTTTTTTCCTCATCTACATGCACTTCATTATCTTCATCTTCATCTAGTGGGTCTTGTACTCCCCCTGGACAACATCCATTATTTTCTTCATCTAGTCTTGCAGGTTGTTCTTCACTAATAGTCAGCTTGTCCATCATGTCCTTCAAACCTGTAGGAATACCAGAAGTGCTAGACAGTTCACTGTTAATTAACTTAGACTCATCAAATACTACATGGACAGATTCTTCTACAACTTGTGTAGTCAAGTTGTAGATCTTGTATGCCCTACTGTTATTATTGTACCCAACAAATATCCCTTCTAGGGATTTGGCAGCAAACTTAGTTTGGTAGTGCTTACCATTAATTAGAACATAACATTTGCTACCAAATATTCTAAAGTAGGAAATATTTGGTTTTCTGCCTTTCATAATCTCATAGGGAGTCTTCATATGTCTTTTGTTGATGGAAGCTCTATTGAGAACATGACATGCAGTATTTACTGCCTCAGCCCAGAACTACTAAGGGAGAGAAGTGTCACTTAGTAGTGTTCTACTTGCCTCAATAAGAGTCCTATTCTTTCTTTCAACAACTCCATTTTACTAGGGATTTTTAGGTGAGGAGAACTCCTGATTAATCTCAAGTTCTTCACAGAACTTTGTCATACAATCAGACTGAAATTCAGTTTCATGGTCACTTCTGATTTTGACCACTGAATTATTAAGTTCATTCTGAATTTGTCTAACAAAATTTTGAAAGACGGTAGGGGTTTCAAATTTATGCCTCAAGAAGAAAACTCATGTAAATCTAGAATAGTCATACAATATTACAAATGTATATGCTTTCCTACCTAGACTATGAACTGACATAGGACCAAATAAATCCATATGTAGGAGATATAGACATCTTACAGAATCTTTGGTATCAAGTCCATGGAAAGAGGTCTTGATCTGTTTGCCTTTTTGGCAAGCTGAACATACACCCTCTTTAATGCACTTTACCTGAGGACCATTCCTCACTAACTCCATACTAAATAGTAGGTCAATTGTCTTGTAGTTCAAGTGAGCTAGCCTCTTATGTCATTGGACTCAATGGGAAGCTTTCTCATCTGCAACTAGACAGATAGGTGAGTTCTTATTCTCACAATCAAGGTTAAGACAATAGATATTTCCTTTCCTAGTGTCAATCAGAATGATCTCTTGATCACTTGACCTCCTTATTTGGCACATACCCTTGAGGAAAGAGGTGTCATAACCAAGATCACTTAGTTGACTTATGCTAATTAGGTTATGTTTCAGACCTTTCACATAAGCCACTTGAGTGATATTGATAGAGTTACTAGAAATATTACCAAACCCTTTGATGACTCCTTTTTCAGATCCACCAAAGATTACTTTGGGTCCATTTTCTATGAGAGAGTAGTCCTTCAGCATCCTTCTTATTCCAGTCATGTGCCTGGAACAACCACTATCGAAGTACCATATAGGGGTATGACCACTTGGACTCACTGCATCAAATAAGAAATTACCTATCCTTAGAACCCCAATTGTTATTGGGTCCTAGGTTCAGGTTAGCTTGGAATTTGACATGCTTACCTGCAGTCTTTCTGACAGGTAAGTTGGCATTATTCTGAATACTAGTATTGAACCAATAATCAATGGCAAAGTGGCCCACCTTGCCACAACACTAGCACTCAAAACTATTGTACTTTCTCTTAAGTACAGGCTTCACAAGATTGTTGTCAGCAGTCCTTTTAAGTGAAGGTGCTGGAGCAGCAAACACTAAGGATTCCTTAAGAACCTGATGGGTTTGCTCATGGGATGGCCTATTAGCATTTTCACCCTTGCCATTCAGATCACCATACTTATAGTTACCATGAGTGATCTTATGATCATACCTGTTAGTAGGTTGCATCACTTTTCTGAAAGAGAAAGGGGGTTTCATGGCTAGTGGCTGAACCGGGGCTTTGCCTTTTCTATGAGAATTGGCAGCACTTGTTCTTCCCTTGAAGCCTAGTCCTGTCTTTCCTTTATGAGATATGAAGTTATCTATTAAAGGCAAGATAGACTTTGGCTTTGAAAACTTAATCACTAGATCATTTTCTTTCTGAAGTCTTGCTTTCAGATTCTTGATGTGATTATTTTTGAAAGTGATTGTGCCCATCTAAATAATAGTTATGTTTTTCATTTTGGCAATCTCTTTTAATTTCAAATCCATCATTTTTGCTGACTCTGATGCAGCCAATTTGAGAGATTCAATTTCCTTAGTCTGCTTCTTGACAAGGAATTGCTCCTCTTAAGAGCTTGCAACAGACCACCATACTCATCAATTAATTGATGTATATCCCCCTCAGATTCAGAACCATCCACATCTCTTGATGCAGATGCTTCTGATTCTGATCCAGTATAATAATCAGAAGCTAATGATGGATTGTATACCTTACTAGGACCAGACTGATCATGGCACTTATCTTCTTCAGATAGAGCCATCAGCCCTCTACGATAATGGCCTTCACTTCCATTTATGGAATCCAGCATTTGCAAGAATTCTGTCTCCACAGAATCCACTTTTGTAGTGAACAACCCAATATAGGCTTCTACTTCATCCTCTTCTCCAGATTCTGAGGATGAAGAGTCAGTCCAACTCTTCTGCTTCTGGACAACAAAGGATTTCTCCTTCTTGCCCTTAATTTGATGCTTCTTCTTGTCCTTAGTCTCCTTTCTTTTATCAGGACAATAGCCTATGACATGTACATGCCTATTGCAGTAATAACAAACAATTTTAGAGGTAGTTTGTTTACTAGGATTAGGGTCATATTTGTCCTCCTTAGAAGTTTTATTTTTCTTGTAATAGTCATCCTTGGAGAATGATGAAGATGGCTTTGTTCTCTATTTCTTCTTCTTCATGAACCTCTGAAACTGTCTTGTAAATGCAGCAAAGTCTTTATCAGAGTTGTGACTGTCTGAAGTACTAATGTCAGGATTTTCTGTTTCAGCCTCAACAATTCTTCTGGGTGGAGAAGGAGACTTTCTCCTACCCTTTCTTGTGGCTTCAGCCTTGAAGGCTACTGACTTTTCCTTACATTCAGACTTACTGCTTTTCTCCTCCTCCTTTCTAGCAGTGAGTTGCATCTCATAAGATAACAGTTTTCCAAACAAGGTTGGTGGAGGTGTATCAGAAAGCCTGGCCACCTCTCTGATGACACATATTTTTGTATCTCAGTCCTTGGTTAGTGACCTGAGAAACTTGTCATTCAATTCATATGTGTTAAAGACTTTTCCATAGGTCATTAGCTCATGTATAATTCTAAAGAATTTATTGTAACATTCAGCTATGTTGTTTGTCTTGGCTTGTCTAAAGCTCTCATATTCTTGATTTAACATGAACTTCATATCCTCTCTTACTTCTTCAGTTCCCTTCATGTAGACAATCAAGGTGTCCCACATCTTCTTGGAGGTTTTGCAATGTACCAGATTCTGGAATGTAGCATCATCTATAACACTTATAATTATGTTTTGTGCTCTCTTGTCTAAGGTTGCTAGGATGATCTCTTCCTTAGACATTTTAGAATAGCTCTTTGGGGTTTTGAGATTTGCATCAAGAACTGATATGTTCATTGGAATGAAAGGACCTTCTTGAACTGTGATGTAAATTCTTGGATCAGATGCTTCCATGAACAATCTGACCCTCTCTTTTCATATGCCAAAGTTTTCTTTCCTGCAGATGGGTAGTTTCATGAATCCAAGTTCCTTTTGATTCTCACTTGAACCCATTCTGGATAATTATTAATTGCCTTGGAGATCTACTCAGACTGTTAGGTCTATATTTGAGTAACCTCCCTTTGATACCACTTGAAAGATTTGATTTCAAGAGCCTAAACACCTAGAGGGGGGTGAATAGGTTCTAATCCTTTTTAACAACTTAGGAACCAACAATGTTAAACACAACACAACTATCACAACACAAAGATATACAATCACAGAAAATTCACAGCACAGCACACAAAGGTTTATAGTGGTTCCCCAATTTGTGGGTACGTCCACTTTCCCCCTTCACCAATCCAGTAGAGAACTGGATTCGGCCGAACTTCCATCCACTATCTCAGATCCACAGATCTTACAACTCAGAACCCAACTGGTTCCGATAACTCAGACTTCTTCAAGTCATACACCTCAGATTCTTCTTAAGAATCCTACCTCAGGCAACAACCCTACCACAGCCTTTATCACCAGGCCTACAACTCAGACTTCTTCAAGTCCTACCTCAGGCACTCAGCCCTACCTCAGCCTTTATAAATTTAGGCTTACAACTCAGACTTCTTCAAGTTCTACCTCAGGCACTCAGTCATACCTCAGCCTTTATAAATTTAGGCTTACAACTCAGATCTATAAAAGATTTTACAAGGAAATTGTTTGTTTAAAGTAATAAAATCTTCACCGTGATAGAAAGAGAATAGGGTGAAAGCTTCTTGATCAGTTCCTGATTGAACTGATTACTATAGATCCAACCTGACTTAGCTTTTTCAAAGCTTCTTGAATTTGAACAAAATAAGGTTGATCTTCAATTGGAGTTGGAGTTGATCTTCAATCCAGCTTCCTTCTTGAATTCAGAATCAGATCTGAATTTTTCTTGCAGGCTGTTCAGGATCAGCCTTCTTCTGGGTTTGCCTCTTGTTCCCCCTCTCTTGCTAACTGTTCTCTCCGTTGGTTGGTTTCTGTTGGGTTTTTTTTGGTTGTGATAGAATAAGTCTTTATATAGAGTCCATCCAAGGTTACCGGCTGATCCGGTTTATAACAGCCTTCTGACAGTTCTGACAGATGTGTCAGTCTTGTTACTTATGACAGCTGTCAGATCTTCAGTCGTGACAACTGACCCTTCATTGAACTTCTATCACAGCAGGGAACTGTCAGCAAAACACTTCAAATGTGTCGACACAAATAGACCATGTATCGACACAAGTCTTGATGATGTCGACACAGCTCCCAATGTGTTGACACAGTCATTCTTTATATTCTCGACACAGATTCTGTTGGATGTGTCGACACAAGTCCTGTGTGTCGACACAACTGCTTCTTGTCTCGACATAGCTGGTGTTGACAGATGACATTGAGTGTGTGTCGACACACACAAGTCCCGTGTATCGACACAAGTCCCGTGTATCGACACAAGATCTCTGGTCTCAATATAGCTGAAGTTGATAGATGGCGTTGAGTGTGTGTCGATGCAAGTCCCGTGTGTCGACACAAGACCTCTGGTCTAAATATAGCTGGAGTTTATAGATGGCATTGAGTGTGTGTAGACACAAGTCCTGTGTGTGTGTGCTTCTGGTGTCGACACAGCTCTTGTGTGTCAACGCAAGTACTATTTCTGGTGTCGATACAATTTCCTCACAAGTATCGATACTTGTACTTAGAAACTTTTCTTGCATTTCTTTAACCTGCACAATGAAACTCAACATCTCATCAAATACACATTGATGTATATCATTGAGTAAAGTGAGGCTTCTCCAAATCTGGTACACAGTTTCCAGTGTACCCAATAACAGTCCTTCATACACCATACCCAAGACTTATGGCCATTCTTCTTCACCACATACACCCTTTTCTTATTTCTCTCCGGCCCCACAAGGGCCGCAGAGTAATGAAAAAACGTGTTTTTATTGTCAGAGCACACAACACGTACTGAAAGATTGTGTCACATATTTACGTGATTTGGAGGAGGATGACGAGCCAGATATCCGGATCGTTCCGACTCCCCTCTTGGGTAGCACGCTTTCTACTTCTGGTTATGTGTCTGTGTCACCTTCTCATGTTGAAGGGAATAATGCGGATGCGTCTGCCAAAGTTGTAGCAATGGTTTGTTCCGACATGGCTGAGGTCATCTCCCCTTTGCATATATCTCCTTTCATGGAGTCGATTCTTTATGAGGGATTAGTGCTTGTTTTTTATCTAAGCATTATTCCTCCCCCTTTTGTGCATTCTACTACATTTGTTCCTAACAACACCATTGACGATGCGATGCAAGTTCAGGCGTGTTATTTTGATGTTGTGCTTGTCCCTATAGATGAGGACAACCGCCTAGGTGATGAGTATTCTTCCTCAGCACTAGTGGAGGAAGTCCAAATCTTAGTTGAGGCCACTGTAGATCCTGCCAAACCTTGCCACATTGTCGACGATGTCGACCATTTTTTACTACCGCAACATATTGGGAGTGAGACTGGGACCACTCCCCCAATTTTTTGATTATTTATGTATTTCTTCTCCTTTATTTCTTGATCCCCCTTCTCTATCTGAGCCTGTATGGGTTGAGTCTTCACCAGTGCTTCCGGAGGACTTGGAGCATTTTGCTCATGTCAATGATAAGAGCATCCTCTTATGCGAGGAGGTTTATTCCCCCCTCCGTAGAGGAAACTCCATCATTGGTCTTTTCCTCCTACCACATTCTTGTTGACGACACCTTGCTCGACAAGGATTTTTTTGTGAGAAATGAGTGAGGATTCTTCCTCCTCGTCTTACATTCTCTTTCCTCTACCTGCGCGGAGCAGTTATTATTATTTAGGTAGATGAGTAACTGTTCTTTCATGGTATTGGTACCAGTTACCGAAACGGATAATTGAACAGTTACCTGTTCATTTTACTTTTCATAGACCTATAAGCTAAAACTGTTAGAATTTTCAATAAGTCGTGCTAGGAGAACAATAACTCTAGTAGCTATCTTATATTTTCCTGCATAATTAGCTAGTTTGTTTGTTTTATTTTGCTTATGCGGAGTTCAATCACCTTGCAGGTATTTTTTGTTTGTGAAGGCTTTAGTGGTGGTTGTGATTCTTCACATGGAAGTTTTGCTTTAATGTTCATGCTAATTTTCTGGTATGCTCATTTTTGATCATTGGGTAATCTCTCCCCTTTTCTCCATTTTGATGTTAATTTCAATATTTTGTTTGGTTTTGCATAGATTAAGTCTGGGCGAGAGCATACTCATGCCCATGCGCATTTCATTTACATACAAGAAGTGTTGTTATTTTTGTTTTATTTTGTTATTTCATATTCACCGCACACCACAACATCCACTTGAGCGCGTGCTTAACCATTAACACATCGCGAGTCGAATTTGTCACTTTTTTGTGATTTGGGAAAATTTTTGCGCTGACATAGGATTGTGAGACAGATTAAAATGTTGACTTATGCAGTGTTCCTAGTCGAGTGTTCGCGTCTCATGTAGAAATACGATTAGAATTAATTTTTCTTTATGTAGGTAGTTTTATACTCTTCTAATTGCGTAAATATTGCTTATTCTACTCAAAAATTGGTGAATCCTGGAAATCAAATGGTAGCGTAGGGATGTGTGTAGACAATTGTTAGCCACGTATTGCTCGAGTTGGGAGGAAGGATAATCTTTCTCATTGGCTAAGAACTTTCCCAAAGCGATTCTCGAAGCATGGGTATAGGTTAGTTCAAGTGCACGAGTGTGATGCAGACTATCATTTTGGCCCGGTTGAGCTTTGTGCTCATTCCTATTGTTCTATCCTCGCTAGCCCCGTTGTGCCTACCCTGCCTTTTGATTCAGCTCCACTAGTTTTTCACCAATGCCAAAAGCCTATCCTAGCCGCACACCCAAATTTTAACTTTAGTCGTATTTTATTTTCATAATGGGAGTGTTGATGTGGAGATTCTTGTGATGAATATGTGGATGTGCCCCACTGAAATTTTGCTGAAAATTATTTGTGAAAATAAGAATGAGAAAAGGAAATGAAAAATGAAATGAAAAAGAAGAAAAGTTTGTGAAAAAATTAAATTGAAAATCATTTTATGATAATGTGTATTTTGGGAGTAGGCGGTGCACACACCCATGTTATAAAGTTCAAGTTTGGGGGTGTGGTGCACCCGCTTGTATCTTGTTTTGTGTGGATAGATTATTTTTCTTTTGCTCATTTGGGTTGGTGCGTAGCTGTCGCGTTTATCATTGTTTACCTTACCTTAACCCAAGCCCCATATCTCACCTTAAGTTCTACTGATTTTCGTGTTGAACCAAACAAGTACCGTGGAGAGAGTTCAACCAGGCAAACATATGGTCATCGACATTGGTGGATTCCTTTGGAGGTTGTCCCGAGCCCCGATCTTTGGCAATGCTCACCTGATCGACCTGTTTTCTTTCTCCCTGCACGTGATCGGAGGATTCACCGTGATTTCATTTTTGAGTAGTAATAATATATAGATACACTTCTAGAAAATTATAAATAATTTTGCATAATTAGAAATTTCTTCTACTGTATTTTTATGCACGCGGCATGCGACTTCGCATGGTACTCAATTTAAAAATTTTTGTCTGCTATTTATTTTTCTCGTCCGCATGAGAGATGATTTGTTCGGGACGAGCAAATGGTTAAGTTTGGGGGTGCGATGAGTCTGATATTTACACTGTTTTACGGACTCATCTGGGCTAGTTTTCACGCATGTGCACTACACATATCGCTTGTTATTGCTTATATTTGAGTTGATCGTGACCTATATATATTGCACTTTATTGCCCGTCGGGGTGTGCAAATTGCGCATTCTATTGTTGGGGGTAAGTACATGGCGTGCTCATTATTACTTTTTTATGTTATTACGGTGTTATCTTATATGCTGGAGGTGTTCTCCATGTTTTTATTGTTTGTGTGCAGGTGGATTGGTCCATTGTGGCTGGAATTGCTACCTATGGAAAACACACGATCATGCATTTTTGTTCATGCACTATAGTGTCGGACGTGCGATTTCTACACCCATTATTCGAATGGACTACCATCGTGCGTTTTTCTTTACGCATGATTGGATTCAATCGTACGTGAAGTAAAATGCATGACCTCCTATTTCCTCTTGAATATTCGAGTTATGTTCACCTGCGTGCGTTTTTGTTCGTGCGCGAACAAATCACATGATCGACATATGTAGCTTCAGGTCGGGCAGCCTGCGTTGTTATAATCGCACGATCCTAACACACGATCGTGCGTTTGGTCATGTGTTTCTTAAAATCTAACGTTTACTATTTAAGAATCTAACGTTTACTATTTAAGTCGCAGGATATGCCTAATTTCGTGATCGAACCTTTTATTCCCGATCAGCCAAGCTCCATTTTCTCCCTAGGGCGCCGCAACCTCGTCATCCACCACAGTGAGGTACTTTGGCCGCATCTCTGTATAAATCTCAAGTCGGTGCTTCGCCTCGACCTCCTCCTTCATCCTTGTGCTTCGAAATGGGAGATTTTGACTCCACTGCCACCATCGAGCAAGGAGAAGTTTGCACCATTCATCACCGAATCGTGACACAAAGAAGATGGATCCATTGGGAGGTAGTGACAACCTTCTTTACCCCGGACGCAGCTGTGGAGCGAGCTAGGATATGGATTGACACTCCAGCGATTCTTACCGTGAATACTCAACAAGACTTCTGATTTAGTTGATTCTGCGCACTCTTCTTCTCATGTTGTTATTTGTGTAGTTATATTTCCATTTTATTGATGGAGATGCACTTGAACTAGTTTATATTTTTGTATTTCATATCTATGTGAAATATTATTGTGTTTGAGTTGCATGAGGTGCTCCACTGTCTTCCATCCTGCCATCGTTTGAGTTGTCATACTAGCAATTGCTAGTGGCGTGCGTGTCGAAGAGGTGATTTCGTCTCTCATCTCACCGGTGCGAACCATTCCATCTATTTGCCTACTCGTTCATCCGCCCTGCAAAGCAGTGCATAGCGACCTGCGTAGTTTTCGTCCCACTGAGCGAAGTAGTGCATTGCGGTCTGCATAGGAGTAGTTATTAGTTATTTTTTTTTCTTTTCCGCAAACCAAATCAATCCCCCTTCATAAACCCCGACCTAGAGGACTTCAATCTCAAGTACTCTTTGATAGTTACTCTACCTTACTGTGTTCCTTATGAGTTCGATACTTGGAAAAATTCGCTCATTTTATATTACTTGTGCAACCAGTACACTTGTCGTATCAACGCATCACATAGTCAAGAAAATCAAAGGTGAAGGTTATTAGAATGAAGAAAATCTGGGTCCCACCATCCTTATAGTCAAGAAAATCATTTAGTAGGTGCACATCTCAAAGGAGGAAGAAGGCTGACTTTATCCTGCTGGAATAGACGAATGTATGAGTTAAGATAAATATAATATTATAAAAATTTTGAGAGGTATAAATAACCCTCTCATGTCTTATGTTTAAAAGGGCAAAGTAGAATCCCCTCTTTTGAAGCATGTAATCTACAAAGTCTTCTCTTCTCTTCTCCCCTCCTCGATCTCTTTTTTCATTTAATTTCTTCTTACAAATCTAACAAAGGTTTCCTACACGCCACCTCCGGCCATCCCTTACTCCACCACCTAGCTTCTTCGTCATTGTTAGAGGTATATGAGGATAGGGTAATAAGACAAGTCATCTTTTGGTGTGGGCTTGTGTTATGGGCTTACCCTAGGTTTAAGAGGCAGTGAGACCTGCCACTTAGCTCATACAGGCTAGCTTAAGGTTGGGTGGAGCCCAATCAGGCTTAGGCTAATCATTTAGTGGAGTTTTGATCATGTCATTACCCATATACGTGTTTATTAAATTACCAATATATTAAAATGGTTATTAATTATCCCCAAGGTCAATGATGGCTTCAAATAATGTTTTCATAATTTTTCAGGGCTTCCTCTTATTTTTTGCTATTTATTTGATTTTTTAATAATTAAATCAATTAATTTAAATAAATAATAATTAATTAATTACATTGTCAAACATATTTTAATTTTTTAAAGATAATTGATTCCATGTATCTTTTCTTTTCATAATTTAATATTTTTAATTAAATAATTCATTTATTTACTTTTAATTTCATATTGGGTCATAATTCACTTCATGGGTCATCATGGGACTAATTGGGCCTATTGATGGGTCAAGGGTGCTTATGAATAGTGAAATGACCATTTGGGTATTCCAAGTGTGTCAGGTCTATCATGGCACATTGCGGCGTTTGCCATATTCGATTGAGCTAACTTAAGTCTTGTGTGGCTCTCGCAACATGAGTTAGGTCAGTTAGCTCACATTGGTTGTGTGTGTTAATTGGGACCCACCCCTTGCACTGGGGACGAATTAACACATGGGGGTCTGGTAGGGTGTGTGTAAGATTCGGTGGTTAAGTTCCTAAACCACCCACCAAGAGGTGAGATAACACTACACTTCATTACTTTTGTTGTGTATGTAGCTTGGAATTGAGTGATCGTGTGTGCACCAATTCATGTTTGTTATGTTTGATATCTAGTTAGACGCATGCGATGATTGTGATAGGAGGTTGTAGTGAACCATTGGGTGAACCAATCATCATGCATATTGCATAGTAGAACACATTATTTTATGCAACACAGAGTTATGCTTGTTATTTATAACATCTAATTTATTCTTTCTTTCATGTAAAGATCGTTTATTGCTTTATGTATTTACATATTTTGTGAAGTGTTGACTAACTGAGAGATTAAGATTTCACAGGGTTCGCTAGGGCGCCCCAAAAAAGTGTGGTTGTTACGTAGTTATGCTCAATTCATGGATGAGCCTCATTTTCCTCTAACTGGTATTTAGTTACAGGGCCTCGAGAGAATGGGGCCCACTAGCATGACAAAAGCATTGTGAAAAGAAAATCCTATTGGAGTGTCTCTGTTCACTATTTTGTGTACTTCCTTACATGTATATTGAGCATGCAAATCAAAAATTTATTTCTGTGTATTTCATGTATTTTATTTGGACATTTGATGTAAGGTCATTTTAAGACCCCCTCATAGGAATTAGACACGACCGAGGGGAACCTTATTGAAAGTGAGATTAAGGTGTTAGGAAATGAGTATCAGAAGAATTAAAAAGTAGAAATTAATAAAGACAACTATAGAGTTCTTATATATGCACTACAGATATTAAATATTTGCAAAATATACAAAAGTTCCTCTCATCTCCAGTTGAAGTCAGCTTCCAGTTTTAATATTTGCACATCAAGATCAATTAGGAATAGGATTTAAATTCAGTTAAATAAAGGTCTTGCCTAAATCTTGAAGCAGATCCATCGGTGCCATCACCCGATGCTTTAGTATAATACAACACCCACAACGGAAACACGACCGATCTACTATAGGGGTTCTCAATCATTGGATTCAAATGGTTTAATGAGATTAGTGTCTCATGATTCATATTTAAGATATGATCAACTATTAGGGTTGATCCTAAAGGAATGTCCCGTATTTAGGTCAACTCTAAATTATAATCAATAATGAATAAAATCTAAAACCTCGATATATCTGCTCTGCTGCAAGAGTGGTGACCAGTTCGACACTATTTTGGGTTGACCCCAAAGGAATGTTCCTCCTTTCGGTCAACTCTAAATTATAAGCAATAATGAATAAAATCCAAATCCTCGATCTGTCCGCTCTCTCCAAGAGTGGAGGAGTCAGTTCAGCTCTATTCATGACAATAGATTAGCTCTATTCATGTTCGCTCTCTCCAAGAGTGGAGGTCAGTTCAGCTCCGTTTGGCATGATGGTGGCAGTCATAAACATGAGAGTTAAACTGTCATTCGTTAATGCCCTAAGGAAATTCATCTACTTTTATGTTCAAACGGATGAAATTTATTAGGTGATCCTTAATGAACGATGGTTTAACCCATGCGTTTACAATCGCCACCACAACGTCAAACGAAGCCAATTAGCCAAAGGCAAAAACAATAGTATTAACAAAGCAAACCGTTTTCAAGAAGCAGTTATTTTAGGACGGGAAAGACCACTAGGTTGTTATATTAGTTGGTACGAGTGCCCGACACGGTGCTCCGCCCCTATAGCCAAGTGCGATAGTACCCGGCTGGCGTCGGCGGGCTTCGCCTGCCCCTAACGGTCTTTACATGTGCTCCATGCTTCGCTGCGGACATCAAGGCGGGCTGCACCCACAAAATATACATATGAGTAACTAAAATGACCGCAAAAAATATGCGTAAATAATAAAATTTTTATTTTGTTAAAAATTGTACGTATTAACGTAAAACAAGTTATTTTTCTCTTCCTCACTTTTTCTCTGGGGAGTTCAATTTTTTTTGAATTTCGTATATATTTTGTCATTAAATTTTCAAATGAGGGGTAAAATTGAAAATATCAATATTTACCCAAAAGATATTTTATCTGTTTAATATAGTATAGACTAGGCTATACTATAAGGACGTAACGAAGCGCGATACTCTCCATTTCAAATGAAATAGAGGGAATCCATTCCACGGTTCAGATTAAAAACACTTTGATCCGATAGATTCATCATTTTCTATTTTTTTAGAATTTTTTAATCAAAATAATCTCCACCATTAAATATTACGATGAAATGGATCTCCCTTTTTTGAAAAGGTATCCGCCTCCGTTTGAAATCTATAAATAGGGGTTGCTCCAAGCTTCGCGAGGTATCAGTTTCCTCTACCTCCTGTGACGATTTCTTGTCTTCATACATCGACGGGTCATCCGCACAGGGCTAGGGTTTCATTGCATCCTTCGTCTCTCACGGTGCCTCCATCCTCAGCGTCTCTCTCTCTCTCTCTTTCTTATTACATCCTCCGATAATGACAGATCAAGATCTTCGACCTACACATACCCTAAACTCAGGTAAATAATTATCACCCACTGATTACTACTCTTTCTGTTGTTCTTAATGATATTGTTATTTCGATGATGTAACTGGAGCCTGGAGGTGTAAACAATTACAATATCACAAATACAAGGGAAACAGAAAATGTGTTCATAGTTAATCAAGAATATAATCTATTAGATCCCATAATGGCAGTGTCATGTTATGCTATTTGATGGGAAAATGCAATCCATGTGTTGTAATGACGGAGGAGTAGATGTGCCCCAATCCCTATTCTGTGCGACACAACTTAGGGTTCCCTAGATCTCAGTTCCATCTTCTCGGAGCAGAGGCGTTCTTTATAGTCGGAGCTTTGGCTTCTCAGTTTTTCCACTGTTCAGTTGAGTTTTGTATTAACAGGAGAAAAATTTCTATGCCGATTTTCCTTAAAATAGAGAATCTGAGAAACTTAATTAGAAGAAAATCAGTGAAGGCATCAAAGTATTATTTTAATCAGAACAAACTCATCCAGCTATGGAGGATCAGTGAGCAGCTGGTCTATTAGATTTTTTTTTTTAAAATCATAGTCATTCTATCTTTTAAAGTTTATAATTGATTTTCTACTGTTGTGGAAGATTGTTTCAAAAATGATAAGCATGCATTGGAAGTTAAATTATTACCTTGACACCCTTGACAAATTATTGAACATAATATCTATGTATGTGTATAGTTATCTGTGTGTCATAGTCATGATACAAATATATTTATCAAATCACAGAGATTATCTTGACTCTGCTTGGAGAGTGATTGAAGCGTTATATGCTTAGTGAAAGAAATTAGAATTTGCCTTTGAAGATCTGCTCATAAGCAATATGTGAGAAGAGCAAACAATTAAAGATCAGGGTTGAGCCAACTATAAGTGCTAACGTAGAAGTCTAAGGATAAATTATATTTAGAGAATGTTAGTTATAGGGAAAATATATAATATGTGTTAATCAAATTCCGATCTCCTAACTTTCATTCACGTACATAATTTTGGTTAATTCAAAAAGTGTCTCTTGAGATAACAAGTTGCTTCAAGATCAAATCCAAATTTCAAGCCGAGATAATATTAATTTTCTTCATTGCAGTGAATTGCGTTTGTGTGATTCATTTATTAATGCGTTATTTTCTTGATGCTCAAGTTTCCCATATTTGCTCATGTTAATAATGGTTGTTGATAAATTCGCATACAATATTATATTGTATTGATTTATACATCCAAACATGCATACGCGTGATTTAAATAGATACTGAATATTGATCTATATATGAAGGCGTATGCTGATTGATGCTAGAAGTCTTCATGGTATTTACAGACAATACATTTTCACGCATACAAATATTGCCCAAGGATCGCCTAAGGGTCACTAGACTGTCTTTCAGTAATCATGAGGGACTGTCTATCAGTAATAATGACGGAATGTATTCCAAATTTTATGCTGAAAGGTTTAATGGAATTCTGTGAAATGTACCCCATTAAATGCTTTGCATTAAACTCTCTTAATGGAATATTTGCTGATTAAGTCTCCTGCTAAATTTTAAATATACTTACAGATTTGTAATAGGTTTAACATAATCCCTTTGTCATGAGCTTTGTTCTTTTTTGGTTAAATTCGGGTCGTAATAGTGTGAAATTGTTTTGAGAGGAGATTTGGCGGAGCCATATGGGCGTAGGATGGAGGTCATTGCCTTTGGAGTAATCATTCAACCCTTCTACATTCAAAACATTTTATCCCCTACTCCTCCCTTTGTCATAGTACTTTCAGGAGATCACTCATCCCAAAATTACTCTCACCTAGAGCATAATTAACTGTGGAACTCTTAACATAGCTCTATCAATTCTATGTGTCTTAGCAAGTTGTTGAGGCTATAAACATCATATCAGATACTATAAAGAAAAAAAAATCCATTTCTGTTACATTTATGTTCCCACCCAGTTAGGAAAAAAATCCATTTCTCTCACCTAGAGCATATCAGATTATCTTGACTCTGTTAGGAAAATTTATATTTCAATCTGACATCTACCAAACAAGAAAGAAAAATTTTTCCCCACCCAGTTTCAACACAACTAGGTGAAAATAACCTTTACATATAATCATCTACCATTTATATTTTCGTTTCTTTGTCACACTCTCATATAATTCCTCCAACCACACAAAGTTACAATGTGCAGACCAAAAAAGCAAACAAAAATATTTAGCTATGACAAAAGCAGGCCTTCAGAGAATCGAGATTATTTTTCTTGCAAATAAAGCTAAGAGCACGGTCAGGATAGGCGCTCAATAGAGATTTTCCTAAACCTTTAACCACCTGCATACCATAACAATGAAAAGCAAAAAAATAGAAATATAGCTATTGGGTTAATTTGATCTTGAATTGATAAAAAATACCTCAGCATCAATCTACGATGAATCTCCAGATGATGGGTTAGTAGTATGGATGACAAATGCATCGTCGGCGCTTATGATTTTTTGGGCAAGGACGGCCATACTAAGAGAGTCGTGATCAAGTTTTACCTTTCTAGTGCTGAAATATGCTCTCTCCTTCCATTTTGTGGCCCAAACCTAATAACAAATGATAAAAATTATTCATCAACAACAATAATAGTTGTATCTAACTTTATGAAACCCCATTCTGCATTCCTTTATAGCATTGATCACTGTACTAAACTTAAATATGTAAAATTATTTTGAATAATTTTCATCGAAATAAAAAAAACCAGGATGGAAATATTTTTGCTAACTCATAAATAAAATCTATGCTAAAAGTGGCATTCATATGTGCATGTTAACCATGACTTTTTGAATCTATAGGACTATAGTTCTTCAATTAGCTAATAAACAAAATTTCCATCTAATAGTTTCATAGTATTTTAAACAGCCAATTTATGTTTTTACTCAAACTTACTACATTGGGAAAAAGAGTTTTATGTGAATCTAGGGTTTCCTTCTTGATAGCCATCCATGCTTATTTCCATCGATGTTCACCTTCATCCCCTGGCCAAGGCATTCTAGAAATCTTCATATTCTCTTTCAACTCTTTCATCTGTAATAAAATCATAGTTATTAGAAGTTATAACCTAAACATCAGCATAAATGATGAACTAATATGGAGGAATTGTTTTTGTAGAGAAAGCTCCAAACCTTGTATATACTTCTTGAATTGTAAAGTTATAAGTATGAATACATTTATATAGGAAAAGAGGAAGGAGAGAAATCCCACTCCAAGATATGGGACTAATACATAGAGAGAGAAAAATGGGCCCCTAGATGGGCCCTTAACTAGGCTTTTCTAACACTCCCCCGCAAGCTACAACGTACAAGTCGTAGGCACCAAGCTTGGATGAAAACTGATAGTATAGCGGTCGGGAGAGAGCTTTAGTCAGGATTTCATCAACCTGGTTTGTAGCAGGAACATGCTCCAAATCTATCTTCTTTGACTGTACCTTTTCCCGGATAAAGTGACAGTCAACTTCAATATGCTTTGTGCGTTCGTGAAAAACTGGATTCTTGGCAATGTGTATTGTTGCTTGACTGTCACAAAATAGGGTCGCCGGTGATGAGAGACGAACACCCAAGTCTCCCAGAAGGCTGAGCCAGGTTAACTCGGAAACAACAGTAGCCATAGCCCGGTACTCAGCTTCAGCATAAGAGCAAGCAACCACAGTCTATTTCTTGCTATGCCAGGTTATGATATGTCCATCGAAGTAGGTACAGAAACCAGTTGTGGAACGCCTATCATCAATGGATCCTGCATAGTCAGCGTCAGAGTACGCGACAAGAGATAGTGATGTGGATGACTTGTACACAAGCCCTTGTCCTGGAGCGATCTTGAGATATCGAAGAATGCGCCCGACAACTTGAAGATGAGATGTCCGTGGAGCATGCATAAAACGACTCACGACTCCCACGACAAAAGAGATGTTTGGTCGAGTAACCGCAAGATAGATCAGCTTCCCAACCAAGCGTCTATAGTATTCTAGATTTGTAAACAGCTTGTCGGAGTCAGAGCTATGGACCGAGAGCTTGTGATTGGCGTCCATAGGAGTATCCACAAGTTTGCATCCAGAATGGCCGGCATCATGAAGGAGGTCCATACAATACTTCCTTTGGGATAACACAAGACCATCAGGGCATCGTGCAACTTCAAGCTCAAAAAAATACCGAAGGTTGCCAAGATCTTTCGTCCGAAAAGCGGAGTTTAACTGTTGCTTGATATATTGTATCCCTGTAGTATCGTTGCCAGTAACGAGGATATCATCAACATAGACAAGTAGGATCACAGTTCCGGTCGATCGGTGTCGGGTGAAGAGAGAAAAGGCAGCCGAGCTCCTAATGAAGCCAATATCACAGACAACCTTGGTGAATTTTTCAAACCAAGCGCGCGGGGACTGTTTGAGACCATAAATAGATTTCTTAAGATGACAGACCCGAGATTCCCCCGTGGGCTCAAACTCGGGAGGTTGGTGCATATAAACAGTCTCCTGCAGATCACCGTTGAGGAGGACGTTCTTAATATCCAGCTGATAAAGAGGCCAATGACGATGAACATCCAAGGAGAGAAGAACGCGGACCGTGTTCAATTTGGCCACCGGAGAGAAGGTTTCCTCATAATCAAGGTCATGTTGCTGAGTAAATCCCCGGGCCACAAGGCGGGCCTTTAAACGCTCAACGGTTCCATCCGCCGCATGTTTAATAACAAAGATCCACTTACAGCTAACACAAGGTTGACATGTAGGACGAGAAACCAGATCCCAAGTCCGGTTAGCCCAGAGAACCCGCATTTCATCGTCCATAGCCGCCCGCCACCCCGGGTGTTGAAGAGCCTCCTGTACAGAATTAGGGGTGGAGATAGAGGATAAAGGGAGAGCACACTATCGGAGTTCCGGAGAGAGACGGTGAAAAGAGACATAGTTGGTCAGCGGATGGGCAATGGAAGCAGTTGCCGGATCCGCAGGCTGCAAAACATCATTAGAGCAGGGTAGCTCCCGTAGGGTAGTAGAGGAGGAAGAACGTCGAGTGTACACACAAATGATAGGTGGTGTAGGTGGTTTAGGTGGGATGGGTGTGGGAAGGATTGGTGTGTGAAGGAGAGGTGGAAGGTTTGAATTAACATGGATAACAGGCCGCAGGAGAGGCGTCGGAAGAAGAGAATCGGCAGGTTGAGAGTAATATGACTGATCTTCGAGGAAGGTGACATCAGCAGAAGTAACCACCTTGCGATATGTGGGAGAAAAACAAACGTAGCCCTTCTGAGTCCGAGAATAACCCACAAACATATATTTAGTGGCACGGGGAGTAAGTTTGTCAGTGGACGGGCCAAGATGATGAACAAAGCGCACGCAACCAAACACGCGAGGGGTGATGGAGAAAGGAGGTTGAGGGAAAAAGAAGATTGAAGGGAACTGCAAAATTGAGAATAGAGGAAGGCATGCGGTTAATAAGAGTGCAGGCGGTAGAGACCACAAAATTCCAATACTGTTTGAGAACATTCATCTGAATTATAAGGGAGCGGGTGACCTCAAGCAGGTGTCGATTATTGCGTTCAACAACGCCATTTTATTGGGGGGTGTAGACACAAGAGGTTTGATGGATGATCCCAAACTCTGTACGGAGGTGAGCAAAGGCATGACTAGTATATTCACAGGCATTGTCGGTGCAGAGGGTTTAATGGTAGTGGAAAACTGGTTGCGAGTTTCAATGAAAAAGGTACGGAATACACCGGGCAATTCAGAACGGTCGCGAAGGAGATACAACCAGGTCACCCGAGAGTAGTCATCGACAAATGTGACAAAGTAACGATATCAATTAACACTCGCAATTTTGTAAGGTCCCCAAATATCGGAGTGAACAAAATCAAAGGGAGCAGGACTCCGAGTAGGATGTGGTGAGAACGTAGAGCGATGTTGTTTCCCATAGATACAGGACTCACACGTGAACTCTTGGAAGGACACGTCTGAGAGAGATTTTCTGAGTATGTTTAGAGGAGCGTGACCCAAACGTTGATGCCAATCAACAGAGCTAATAGAAGACAGTACCGTTGGGGGAGAGGGGGTGAAGGATATAGAGACCATTCGACAGAGACCCTTTTCCAATGATGGTTTGCGTCTTGCGATCCTGCACAACACACAAGTTAGAATAAAACATAACATCACAATCGAGGTCAGTCGTGAGTCGACCAACAGAGAGAAGGTTGAAAGGAGAGCCCGGAACATGAAGGGCAGAGCGAATAGTAATGAAGGGAGTGAGGTGAATATCTGCCGCGCCAGAAATGAGAATTGTGCCCCCACTAGCAACAGTAATGAACTTGGGATGCACGGAGTTCAAATATTGTGGTGGTTTCCGTGAGGTAATATGGTGAGAGGCCCCGTAATCCAAAATCCAGGATAAGCTATGAGCAAGGTAGGAGGTACCACCATCGGAAACTGACACCACAGAGCCCGGAGGACAGCTGATCATCTTGCAAGGAATAGCCCGCAGCGGTCACGGTGACAACGCACCAGCGACAAGAAACGACCACGACCAACGCGGTAAGAAAAGACCCCGCAGTGGCTAGAGACACGCCGTTGCGGTTAGAAAAACCAAGCAGGCAGCGCGGTTAGGAGCAAAAAGCTGGTGAACAGGAACTAGACCGGGCCGATAGAAGCAGACCGCACCAAGGTCAAACACAGAAGGTCGCAGCGGGAAGACAGAAGGCCGCAGCGGGAAGAGAAGAGAGGCCACCTGGAGAGAGAAAGAAAAGAGAAGCCGCACGGTCACAGTGATAGCACCAGCGGTAAGGAGAATGCCACGACCAATATGCGGAGTCTGCAACGAGAGGGAGAAACCGCTAGCGACAAGACAGGTTGCAGCAACTAGGCAGGAATCCGCACAGTCAAGGTGAGTACACCAGCGATGAGGAAAGATGTCACGACCTAGATGCGGAGCTTGCCGAGAAGAGTAGAAACTGCTAGCGGCAAGACAGGTCACAACGAGTAGGCAGGCAAAGCCGCTAGTGACAAGGCAGAGCAACGAGCAAGAGAGAAGGCGAGTAGAAGAGGGGGCTGCAGGTAAAAGAGATCGCTACGGGTAAAAGAGGTCGCCGCGAGAAGAAGCAGCTTCTGCGGGTAGAGAAATCCGTGACGAGAAGAGAAGGCCGCCTCGGGTAAAGGCAGACGTCGCGGGAAAGGGGTAGAGGACAAGGCGGTCTAGAAATAGATCACACCCAAGCAGAGGCCGAACGGTTAGGAGCAGACCGCAATGGTAAGGAGCAGAGAGAGACCGCAACGGCTAGGAAAACAAACTGAGTGGAAGCAGGCAGCGAGAAGAGACGGGAAAAAAACTAGTCGCCACGGAGAGACCAAGAAGACAACCCGAGACGGTTAGACCGGCCAGCAGACTGGAAGAGCAAACCGCGCGGTTACAACAAGGGAAAATAGTAGCGGACCGTGCGAGTTAGAAATAGACCGCACCCAAGCGGTTAGGAGCTGACCGCAGCGGTAAGGAGAAGGAGAAGAAGGGAGAGACCGCAGCGGATAGAAAAACTAACCGAATGAGGTGGGGTCCACGAGCCAGAGAGAGGAAGACTATATAAAAGGGGAAAGAGAGGTGGATCCACGAGAGATGAGAGGGAGGCGGGTAGAGGGAGAGAGGCCGCAGTCAACAAGCGGTAAGAAGGATGACCAAGCCGCCGCGGTCAAAAAGGGAAACCGGGCGGACAGAGAAGCCGAGCGGCAGAGACAGGCTGGACCGGGTTGGCTCTGGTACCATGTAGAGAAAGCTCCAAACTTGTATATACTTCTTGAATTGTAAAGTTACAAGTATGAATACATTTATATATGAAAAGAGGAAGGAGAGAAATCCCACTCCAAGATGTGAGACTAATACAAAGATAGAGAAAAGAAAGAAAAATGGGCCCCTAGATGGGCCCTTAACTAGGCTTTTCTAACAGTTTTCATAAGGGAATTAAGGGAAAATAGATATATTCGAGAAAAATATCATTAATTTTTTTTTTATATCGAAATGCACAAGTTTGAGAATTTATCAGAAGTTCATAGAGAAATAATGTGTCGAAGACGAGAAACTAAACACCTCTCTGCTCGCCGGTCTAGGATCCTCAGAAGCCCGGAGAGTAATGAAACCAAGAAGAAGGTGTAAGTAGGATTAAGGATTTAACCTTCCAGCTAGCGATGAAGAAACTGACGCAGGCGAGCAGTGAAGAATGGATTTCAATCGAACACCTACTCTCCTCTTGATCAGACCAACTTCCCCTCTTACGGAAAAGAAATGAAAACCTACTAGCCCGACATGGATGAAGGCCATCAAGGGTGCAGAGAGGCTCTTCGGCAAGTTCGATCAGCTCCGACAAGGGGGTTTTCGTCTGCGCTCCTTTCACGATTTAGGGCGAAGGTGAATCCGGAAAAGAGGTCGGTGTCTGAGATTAGAAAGGGATTGGGTTTATAAATTTAGTTTTAAGTATTAATTTTTGGTGTGCTAATAGATATTTTTGATGTGCAAATAGTCATTTTGATTGAGGTTAGAAAGGTGTAGGAACATTTTTACCATGTAACAAAATATTATTTTAAAAAGCAACATATCTCAATTGTTACTTAAAGTGCGCCTGCAAATACAACATTTAGAAAATGTTCCAAATAATGGGTAAGAGAACATTTATTGAATGTTGAGAAGAAAATATTACCTAAAACTACTATTTGATTGCAATAATTATAAAGTGTTCCTTATTCTATGTTTAGACAACATTTTATAAATGTTGCAAAATGAAGTGTTGCTAAAGACAAAATTTGTTATAGCGTCTTCGCTTCGAGGATAGAAGCGTAGCTCGGTTGAAAGGTGTAGGAACATTTTTACCATGTAACAAAATATTATTTTAAAAAGCAACATATCTCAATTGTTACTTAAAGTGCGCCTGCAAATACAACATTTAGAAAATGTTCCAAATAATGGGTAAGAGAACATTTATTGAATGTTGAGAAGAAAATATTACCTAAAACTACTATTTGATTGCAATAATTATAAAGTGTTCCTTATTCTATGTTTAGACAACATTTTATAAATGTTGCAAAATGAAGTGTTGCTAAAGACAAAATTTGTTATAGCGTCTTCGCTTCGAGGATAGAAGCGTAGCTCGGTTGAGCTTGTTCCCAATTTAAAAAGATATCTCCTACCTTTGTCATTGACTACTAGGAAGAGATTGATTGATAAGACCTTGCGAGATGGATAGTTGTTCCATGGTCTCCTCGCTACAAATCATGAATTAGATCCTTTCCATAGCTAAGGATAGATCATATTCCTTACTTCTACGTAATATACATGCAGTTGCATACTTGCATTCCATATTGGACCATAGGCTAGATCATAATCCTTTTGATGATGGTCGAGGATGGAGGGTCTTGTGTCATGCATGCATCTTTATCTCTTCACTAAATGGCTTTGGGATTTTTCTGTGGTGAATCTGACTAGGCTATGTGAGTTTAGGTCGAGGATTATTTTCTGATCATTATTGTGCTCATGCGGAAAGTAAGTTTTGTGTCGTGCAACATTAGATGCTATGATTTTATGGATTAAAATTTGAAAATCATTAGACCTTAGGTGATGATTATGAGATTGTGTTAATCTTTGTGAACAATTTTATTGGTTGACGTGATACAAACTTAATTGTGCCTAGGAGAGTATTTTTAGATATACATTGATATAGTGAACACTAAAGAGGCATGTCGGATGCTATACTTGGTAACCTCATGTGAAGTAATGGAAATTCACGTTAAGGTAATTTACTTACAATGTTGAAAATTCTAATGAGGAGTCATAGCCATGTCGAGGTTTGTTCATGTATAGACATCATAATGGATTAAATTTTTTTCCCCGAAAAGAATGTTATGTCAATTTATGGAATCACACTTCTATTTTTAGTTCTTATTTGATCGGTACGTTAAGTTGTATTTGGTAACAATATTTGCAATACTGTTTATCGATCTTGAGATTACTTATGATATGGTTTCAAGAGATATCATATGGAGAGTCTTAGAAAAGAAATGTCTAAATGTATCATACATTGACGTAATCAAATACATGTATACGAACTCACTGACAGGGGTGGGGATATTTGGAGGCTTAACATTTGAATTTTGTAACACTGTTGGCTTACATCTAGGGTCATCTTTAAGTATTTATTTCTTTACTCTTGTCTTAGAAGAGCTCACCGGACACATCCAACAAGCAATATCATGCTATTTATTGTTTGTAGATGATATTTTTTTGGTCGATGAGATGTGCGAGGATGTAAATGTGAAACTTGAATTTTGACGAGACACTTTCAGTAGGACAAAAACGAAGTATATGAACCCTAAATTTAGTAGCGCAAGAAGAATGAATGACTCCGTCATTAAGTTGTGTGACCAAAATATTTTCTCGCAGTGAGTTCTTTAAATATCTAGGATCTATGTTTCAAAAAGATGGAGATATAGATAGAGACGTGACACATAGAATCCGAGCATATGGGTTGAAGTGGAGAGGCATGTCTGAGATCTTATATGATCATAAAGTACGAGTAAAACTTAAAGGCAAGTTTTACCGTACTACAATTAAACCAATAATGCTTTATTATTTTTGTTAGAAAAGACATTGTAAAGGTCCATCTAATGACCCATTTTGTTTTCTTTTTCTCTTGTTGTATTAGTTCCACACCATGTATTTGGAATTTCTCTCTCTTTCTCTCTCATATATATATGTACTCATACATTATATTTACATATAGAACAAGGATATATAAGGTTTATAGTTTTCCTTCATTAATCTCCACACCATGTATTTGGAGGTGATCCCGGGCGGTCTCTGATTTTTTAACCGCAACCCAGTCTGCGGTTTCCTGTCCGCACCCTCTCTGCGGTCTGTCTTCTCTACCCGTCTCTCTCCCTATGGCCTCAAGTTTGCTCCCTCCTTCCAACTACAAGCCTTTGTGCGGTCTTCTGGCTTCCCTAACCGCACCCCTTTGTGCGGTTAGTCTTCTTGAAACCGCAATCTGTGGTTTCGAGTTCTCTTCTCCCTCCTCTCTCCAACTTATAGGGTTCTCTCTGGGCCCCTCTTCCTTTAAGTTTGTGCGGTCTTCTTCTTACTCGCTGCGGTCTTCTCTCTTTCTGTTTGTCGCGCGGGCTTCTTTCTACCCGCTGCGGCCTTCATCCCTTAACCGCTGCGGTCTTGATCCCTTATCTGACGTGGTCTTGCTCTCCTACCCGCTATGGTCGTATTCTCGTGTCGTTGTGGGCTTGCTCTGTCTTTCTGCTAATGACTTCTCTTTGTGTCCTTTTGTTAAGGGGGGCTCTCTTCTCTAGTCGCGTTGTTTCCTGTGATCGTTGCGGGCTCCGGGTTCTCGTGCCGACTTCTTTAGTTGCGCGATCTTGACGACCTCTCAACTCGCTGCTTGTTGTCCGTTGCTCGCTGACGGTGTCTTCTGCTCGTCGTTGTTCTTGCGGCCTGTGTCTTTCCGGTTCACTTCCTTTGCCATTTTTTCGCTGCGGCCTCAGCTCTTGTCTAGTAGCCGCTTAGCCGCTGCGGTCTCTGTCTTCTCTCTAATAGCAGCTTAGTCGCTGTGGCCTCTGCCCCGTGTCTCGTAGCCGCTTAGCTGGTGTGCCTGCTCTAGCTGCGATGCCTGCTCTAGCCGCGGTACCTACTCTAGCTGCTGTGACTCCATGGGTTCCTCGATTGATTCTTCAGAGCAGCCTGCGTCCTCTCCTGCAGCCCGCGTCCTCTCCTACAGCCCGCGTCCTCTCCTACAGTCCGCTTGCTCCCTACTCCTGAACTGCGTGACGAGCTGAGAATCACCACCATATCCCTGACTGGGAAGAAGAACTTTGTTGAATTGATGCACTTTGTCCGACAGGTACTCCAGTCAAAGGGACTTCTGCATCATCTCACTAAGGAGCCTTCTTCTGCACCTATTGATGACTGGCTGCGTAACGATGGCCGTGTTCAGACTTAGCTTCTCAACTCCCTTGATGGTGAACCTTACCGCATGACCATGTATCACGAGACGACCAAGGTGATGTGGGATGAGCTCTAGTCCCTGTACTCCGACAAGGATAGTCTCCAGCACCTGTATGACATCATCACCGATCTTCAGACTCTTGACAATGACGGTGTTGCCGTCTTAATCTCTTTTGTTGCTCGAGCTAAGACACTTGTTGATGCCTGGATCCAACATCAGCCCTCTACTACGGATCTCGATGCTCATCGTGCTCAAAAGGAAGCAGTTTGTATTTCCATGATGATGGCTCGTATCCCGCCTCATTTTTAGAGTGTTCAGGCTCAGATCCTCTCGTCTGTTGCTACTCCCTCATTCTCTGATGTCTGCTCTATGTTGCTAACGATTTCACCGCCTCCTGATACTACCAGACCTCCCTCATCGGCCCTTCTCCAGCACTCGTCTGCGCCACTACTACCTCTCCCCCCTGCTCGTGGAGGACGTTCAGGCTCTCGGGAAAGGGGTTGCGTTGGCCATCCATGGCCTAAGTGTTCTTTCTGCAGTAAGGATGAAAACCTTTAGGCGACCTACTACCTCAAACATGGTCTTCCTCCTCGTCCGACTAATTTTTTTGTTGCTGACAATCCCTCTGCCACTCGTGCTGATCTTGAAACAGTCCGCCTCCAGCTCCAGCAACTTCACAGGATGCTCAGCCACCCGCCTGCCTCCGTCGCCTCCATCTCCAATGAAGGTATCACTTGTCTCTCCACTAGTTCGCGCTGGATAGTTGATTCAGGTGCTACTCATTGTATCATCTTTTTTAAGCCACACCTGTACTTGGATTCTCCCCATTCTAAGTGTATCAAAATGGCCAATGGCGACACCGTTCCTGTCTCCGGCTCTGTTGATATCCCTCTCAATTCTTCTATCTCCCTCCGCTCGGCTCTTCATGTTCCGGACTCCCCGTTTAATTTACTTTTGTTAGTCGCCTCACTGCCGATTTGGATTGCTCAGTAACATTCACCTCTTCTTTTTTGATGAAGGATCGACATACACAGAGTATCATTGGTAATGGACGACTGCAAAACGGGGCTCTACCTTCTTGATGTTTCTCCTACCATCCTCTCCTCAGTCTCTTCCATTGATTGACATCAGCGTCTTGGTCATGCTCCTCTTCCAATCCTCCAGAAAGCTCTTCTTGATATTTCTCTTCCTGCTTTTACGTGTGATTCATGTATTTTGGGGACACAACATCGTTCCTCTTTTCCTCCTCATTGTACTCGGAGCTCTACTTCTTTTGCTTTAGTGCACTTTGATGTTTGTGGCCCGTACAAAATTACTAGTGCGCCTGGTTATCGTTATTTTATCACTTTTATTGAAGATTATTATCGAACAACGTTGTTGTATTTACTTTGTGATCGCTCTGAGCTTCCCCGTATGTTTCGAGCTTTCGTTCTTGAAACTCACACAGTTTTTCGAAAACATAAAAACTCTCCGAACAGATAATGCTCGCGAATACACTAGCCTTGAATTTGCTAATCTCTGCTTTGAATTTGGAATTATTCACCAGACGTCGCATTCCTATACCCCCTGTTGGAGGTACCAAGAATCATTCCAACACTTATTACATGGTATCAGAGCGAATTTAGGTTTTCTCTCGATCCCGCCTCATCCAGCGATGCCGCCACACCTCGCAGTCGTCGCGCCTCGCTCGACCTTTCCTCTCGTCGTCGCATTGTCGCCGCCGCATCCCGCCGTCGCTCGATTTCGACCCCGCAACCCTCTCGCTCGATCCCGCCGCATCCCGACGTCTCGCCCATCTCTCGTTCGACCCCGCCTACTGCTCGACCTCGCGGCCGCCCAGTTCTTCTCGCCGCCTCTGGGTGCTTCTCTCGATCTGGACAGGGGCATGCATCCGTGATGATGTTGCCCCTGCTGTCCTAAGGTCCTGCTGCCGCCGCCGCCGGCTCCCTGCTGCTGCCGGCTTCCTGATGCTGTTGCTGCCTGCCGCCGGCTCCTGCTGATGCTGTTGTTGTGTGCCGCCGGCCTCTTGATGACATTGTTGCTGACCTAGCTGTCACTGGCTTCTTTCCCACCGATTGCTTCTGCTTCTGTAGTCGGCGTCTCTTGTTGCCTTGGTCATGGGTTCCTTTGTTACGAGTTCTCCTCAGACGACAGTTCCCTCAGGGGATTTTACCTTCCCTCCTAACGCAAGGCTTGCTACCACCATCCTTACCTCCTCCAACTTCCAATTATGGAAAAATGGTGTTACTATGTCCCTATCAGGCATCCGACGTACGCACCACCTCACTCGTCTCCCAACTCATGCTGTGGGAAGTACAGAATACGGCGATTGGTATAGTGATGATTGCCGCATCTTTGCTCTTCTATTGAGTTCCATGGATCCATCCGTTCAGCAAATGTGCAAGAATTGTGACAGCACTAAGGAGTTATGGGATACTCTGCATATGATGTTCTCTCAGGCAAACAATCTCTGTCGTCTTGGCGAACTCTTTCCCAAGATGGCCGAGCTCTGATAAGGGGCGCGTCCAATCACCGAGTACTTCGCCGAATGGAAGGTTCTTGCTGATGAGATATTGGACCTTTGGGAGATCCCCTCTACTGGGAAGAACATCGGGCCCAACGTGAACATCTTGTCCTTCTTTGGCTTTTAAATGGACTAGATCCAAACTTCTCTACGACGAAGACTGAAATGCTAGCGAGTCCCTCTACTCTGCAAATCACTAGTGTTTACCACCTTCTGACCAAAGCTGGTTCTGTCTACCTTCTCCATCAATTCTTCATATTTCCTCCGGAGAGTTAATGACTCTTGCTTCTTGGGGTGGAAGGGGAACTAGTCGGGGCGGCCGCACTGGCCGTGGCCGTGATACTGACACGAGACATTGTACTCATTGCGGACGACGAGGCCATACAAAGGATACATGTTGGCTAGTTCATGGTAAGCCAGACTGGGCCTCCAAGCAAACTGGGCCTTCTTCTTCATCTCGCTCCGCACGCTTGGCCGACTCCACATCCTCTATGTCTCTGGGTCCGAGAACTGTTGAAATATCGGAGGATGAGTATCGTCGCTTGCAGGCCCTTCAGGTTGTCTCTCCGCCACATAGTGCTGTTGTGGCTCAAACTATTCAGCGTGCTTGTACTTCACATCGTTCTGTCCAGTGGCTGGCAGATTCTGGCGCTTCTGATCATCTGACTAGTACCTCAGGTATCCTACACTCATACAAACCCCATAATGGGACTTTCATTACAGTTGCAGATGCATCAACCGTACCCATTGCTGGGTTTGGTAGCTGCAATGTGACGCCTGACATGAATCTATCCTTCGTTGCTCATGTCCCTCAGTCTGCTTACAACTTATTGTCAATTAGTAACCTTACTCGTGATTTAAATTACATTGCTATATTAACATCTTTGGGTTGCATTTTTCAGGAACAGTTGACGAGCCGTATTATTGGTAGAGGAAAGCTCCGTGGTGGCGTCTATGTTCTGGACGAAGTTTCACATCTTGCTTGTTCTGCTTCCTCCACCAGACTCTTTGATCTTCACTATCGTCATGATCATCTGTCTATGCAAGTCATACGTCGTCTGTATCCTGAGTTTGGGAAAGTTTCCCATCTCAACTGTGAGTCTTGTTTGTTTGCTAAACTCCACAAAGTTAGCTATGTTCCTCGTCTTGATGTAAGTGCTCCGGCACCCTTTGATTTACTTCATTCTCATGTTTGGCGACCGTGTCCTGTTCCTACATTGTTAGGACACAAATTTTATGTTACTTTTATTGATGATTTCTCTCGAATGACTTGGGTATACTTAATGAAAAATCGCTCTAAGTGGTCTTCTATTTTTCAACACTTGAGGAATGAAATCTTTTCTCATTTCTCTGTTCGTATTAAATGCCTTCGTACAGATAATGGTCGCGAATACTTATCTCGGTCTATGTCTACCTTTCTCTCCGACAGAGGCATCCTCCATCAAACCAGTTGTCCTGATACCCCCAACAAAACGGTGTTGCCGAAAGAAAAATCAACACCTCCGCAAAGTCACTCGAGCCATTCTTCACCATAGGCACGTACCCAAGCACTTTTGGGTTGATGTAGTCCTTACCGCTGCACACCTTATTAATCATCTTCCCACTCATATCTTTCAGGGGGAGACGCCCTATAAAACTCTTTATCCTGCACGCCCTGGCCCCCTTCTACCTTTGCGGGTCTTTGAGTGTGTTTGCTATGTTCGGGATGCTCGTCCCTCTGTCTCCAACCTTTATCCTCACTCTTTGAAATGTCTCTTTCTCGGATATTCTCAGACGACTAAATGATATCGGTGTTATTCTCCTGATCTCCGCAGATATATTATCTCCTCGGATGTTGTCTTCTTGGAATCAGACTCTTACCCTTCTCATGGATCACCATGTCCTGATCCATATCTTGATTCTATGCTGGTTCCTCGTCATGAACCTACAATCCTCTCTCCCATTGACCTATTGGATCCCCTTTGGGGAAAAATTTATTCTCGTCGCTCTTCTGATAGTACAGTGGTGCCACCACCTCAGCCTACCATCAACACCAATGATGCGACGATTGTTCCTCTGGACGCACTTGATAGCGTTTTTGCTGCTCCCACGCCGGTTAGCCCAGATGTTCCTATTGCAGTCCGTAAAGGAAGTCAGACTTGTCGGGTGAAACCACTCTATGTTAGCTCTTATCAGGGCTTGTTGGCCTCCCGTACGACCTTACACTCTACTCTGGATCAGTACCGCCTCCCCTCTACGTTGCGGAGGCCAAAGCTCACCCAGGATGGGTAACTGATATGTACAATGAATTGACAACTCTTCAATTGAACAATACATGCGATCTGGTCCCCTTACCTACTGGCAAGCGGGCGATTGGATGCAAATGGATCTATTCTATCAGAGTGAATGTAGATGGTTCCCTCGATCGCTTGAAAGCTCGCTTGGTTGCCAAGGATTATGCCCATACCTATGGCGTGGATTATGATGAAACCTTTGCCCCCGTCACTAAGATGTCCCTTATTCGTCTCTTGCTCACTCTTGCAGCCTCTCTCCAGTGGGGCCTCTACCAGTTGGGCATCAAGAATGCGTTTCTTCGTGGGTCCTTGGATGAAGAGGTTTATATGGAACAACCACCTGGGTTCGTTGCTGAGGGGGAGCGTAACAAG
The DNA here is from genome assembly GCA_039513925.1 of Platanthera zijinensis. NCBI lineage: Eukaryota > Viridiplantae > Streptophyta > Magnoliopsida > Asparagales > Orchidaceae > Platanthera > Platanthera zijinensis. The sequence goes on from CM077097.1 coordinate 90,823,897, forward strand.
GTGTGCCATCTCCGTAAGTCATTATATGGATTAAAGCAATCCCCTCGTGCATGGTTTGCTCGTTTTCGATCTGTGGTCACTAAATTTGGGCTCATCAAGAGTACAAAAGACTCGTCTCTCTTCTATCAGAAGTCCTCGGATGGTACTATTCTTCTACTGGTTTATGTTGATGATATTGTTATCACGGGCAACAATTCTAAAGGGATAGCAAATCTCAAAGCATTCTTACTCTCTAACTTCCAAACAAAAGTTCTGAGCTCATTGCGGTACTTCCTTGGGATTAAAGTTGCTACTTATGATGACACCCTCTTTATTTGCCAACGCAAGTATGCTCTCGATTTTCTATCTGACATTGGAATGTCTAACTGTGGCACTACAGATTCCCCACTTGAACCAGGGGAAAAAGGTCTTCATGTCAAAAGCAAACCTTTTGATTCACCAGAGAAGTATCGCAGAATAGTTGGAAATCTGAACTACCTTACCATGACTCGCCCTGACATTGCCCGTGCTGTATGTAAGGTCAGTCAGTTCATGGCTGCTCCAACTATCTCTCAGTGGGAATCTGTTCTCCGAATCGTCCATTACATAAAGAAAGATCCTGGTTTTAGGATATCATATCTGAATAGAGGTCATTCTAATGTAAAGTCATACTTTGACTCCGACTAGGCAGGCTGCTTAGCCACTCAAAAGTCAACCAAGGGATTTACTATCTTTCTGGGTGGAAATCTCGTTTCCTGGAAGAGCAAGAAACATACCACGGTCTCCAGATCTAGTGCTGAGGCGGAATATCGGGCGATGCCCCACACTGTTGCCGAGGTCATGTGGGTTAGACAGATTCTTTGTGAAATCGGATATCTTGTCCATGATCCCACTCCTCTATGGTGTGATAATCAAGCTGCAATATAGATAGCTACTTATCCTGTGTTTCAAAAGCATATAGAAGTCGACTGCCACTTTGTAAGAGAAAAGTACGAAGGACTCATTTCTCTCAGTCATGTGAAGACCGGAGATCAGGTTGCAGATATTCTTACTAAAGGTGTTACGGGGATCAGAATGAACTTTATATGTAACAAGTTAGGTCCGGGAAGTTCCCACGACCCAACTTGAGGGGGAGTGTTAGATATATTTGTCCCATATCTTGTATTGTGATTATATGTTGTTATCTCCTCGTTATATATATAGATGTTGGACCTCTATTGGAGGTACCAAGAATCATTCCAACACTTATTACACACCCCAACAAAACGGAGTTGTCGAACATAAAAATAGACATCTGCTTGATGTTGCTCACTCCATCATGGTTCAAATGCAGGTATCCAAGGCGTATTAGAATTTGCGCTTTCAACGACATGTTACCTCATTAACCGTCTCCTTTCCTCCGTCCTCCAAAATGCTACTCCATTTAGTCTCCGCTTCCCCTTTACTCCGTCATTCTCTCTCACACCCCACATATTTGATTGTACCGGCTACGTTCACTTACTTGGTCCGTTCACAGACAAGTTGGATCCTCGGGCGGCCAAACACATGTTCTTCGGTTATTCCCGAACTCAGAAAGGCTGTGTATGCTACTCTCTTACTACCCGCAAGGTGACCGTTTCTGCTAATGTTTGCTTTCAGGAAGATCAACCGTTCTTCTCCGCTCCAAACCCACCTCTTCCACCACAATCCTTACCAAGACCTGTCATCCCGGTTACCACTCCTCCACCACCACTTTTCCTGACACGGCTCCTGTTCTCCACAAGCCCCCTCTTATCCGTGTCTACACTCGTCGCCCCCTCACTCCGCCGCCCCAATGCAGTTGGCTTCGATGTCTGACACTCTGCGACCTGCTGATCCGACACCGGCCTCCATTGCGCATCCCATGGCGAACTATGTATCTTTACATCGCCTGTTTCCGACGCTTCAAGCCTTTGCTACTTCATTATCTTTTATTTCTGTCTCAATCTTTCTACAGGAGGCTCTCCAACATCTGGGCTGGCGGACAGCTATGGAAGAAGAAATGACAGCCCTTTGGGCTAACTAGACGTGGGATCTGGTTCCTCTCCCTCCAGCCCAGACTCCTATTGGTTTTAAATGAGTGTTCGTCATCAATCATGCCCCTGATGGGACAATTGAACGTTTTAATGCTCGAGTGGTGGCTCGTGGCTTTACCCAACAACAAGGTCTCGATTATGAGGAAATGTTCTCTCCAGTGGTTAAGCTCAACACAGTTCGTGTCCTCCTCTGTGGCTGTGCACCGCCAATGGCCCTTGCATCAACTAGATATCAAGAATGCTTTTCTAAATGACGACCTTCAAGAAATAGTCTACATGCAACAACCTTCCGGGTTTGAGACCACGGGGGAGTCTCGAGTTTGTCACCTTAAGAAGTCAATTTATGGTCTCAAACAATCCCCTCGGGCATGGTTTGACAAATTCAGTAAGGCGTTTTGGGAGGTTGACTTTACTCAGCTCGACCGACTTCTCTTTGTTCACTCGACATCGAACGGTTCTTCTTTTGGTATATATTAATGATATACTAATCACATGAGATGATTCAAAGGGAATACAAGCGGTCAAACAACACCTTAGCTCCGTTTTTCAAACAAAAAATGTGAGGAACCTTCGATACTTCCTTGGTCTTGAGATTGCAAGATGTCCTGATGGACTTGTCCTCTCTCAACGGAAGTACTGTCTCGACCTTCTTCAAGATGTTGGCTATTCTGGATGCAAGCCGATTAATACTCCTATGGATGCCAATCACAACCTGTGTGCACATGCTTCTGATGTTGATCTGTTTCTTCCAAATCCATAATACTATCGACGACTCGTTGAAAAATTGATTTATCTAACGGTCACGAGACCAGACATATCCTTTGCTGTTGGGGTTGTCGACCGGTTTATGCATTCTCCTTGGATGTCTCATCTTCAGGCTGTCAAACGCATCTTAAGATATCTAAAAATAGTCCTTTGTCAAGGGCTGGTATACAAAACCTCATCTTCTACTCCAACTTTGGTTGCGTATTCAGATGCAGATTATGCTGGTTCCTTGGATGATCGGCGGTCTACCAGTGGATTTTGTACCTACTTTGGAGGTCACCTTGTTACCTGTCGTAGTAAGAAACATGTTGTGGTTGCTCGATCTTCAGCTGAAGCTGAATACCGTTCGATGACATCAGTTATCCCTGCGCTTACATGGCTTGAAAGTCTCCTCGCTGATCTAGGTGTAAAACTTCCCTCACCAGCTACCTTACTATGTGACAGTCAAGCTTCTATACACAACTAAGAACCCGGTTTTCCACAAAAGGACAAATCACATTGAAGTTGATTGTCACTTCATTCGAGAGAAAGTTCAAATGAAGAAACTGGAATTGAGGCCTGTTCCAACAGTTCCAACTACTGACCAAGTTGCGGATCTTCTCACTAAGGCCCTGCCGAGTACTCTGTTCTATAAGTTCTTATCCAAGCTTGGTGCCTATGACTTGTACGCTCCAACTTGCGGGAGAGTGTTAGAAAAGATATTCTAAAGGCCCACCTAATGACCCATTTTATTTTCTTTTTCTCTCGTTGTATTAGTCACACACCATGTATTTAGGACTTCTCCCTTTCTCTCTCCTATATATATGTACTCATACATTGTATTTACATATAGAACAAGGGTATACAAGGTTTATAGTTTTCCTTCATTAATCTCCTATTTCTCTACAGTTTTGAATGTTGGTCAGTGAATGGTGTCATGAGCAAAAGATGGGAGTTGCAGGTTGATGTGTGTACTTATGAGAATGTGTAAATTTAGGAATGAGTGTATCAGGGATAAGACAGTAGTTGCACCAATTGTAGAGAAGATGTGAGAAGCACACTTAAGATGGTTTATACATGTACAAAGAAACCATTAGTGGCACCTGTTAGGCATGGTGAGAGTTTAAGATGGTTTATACATGTACAAAGAAACCATTAGTGGCACCTGTTAGGCATCGTGAGAGTTTAAGATGGTTTATACATGTACAAAGAAACCATTAGTGGCACCTGTTAGGCATCGTGAGATTTAAACTCTAGGCTTGTTAAACTGGGGAGGGGTAGAATAAAAGTCTTGGAATGAAACTATATAAAAAGTCATTTTGTAGGGCATCTATTAGGCATTAGTGAGATTATGACTAGAGATAAGATGCAATTCTGACAAAGGATTCATATAGCCGACCCCACTATGATGGGATAAAGGCTTGAGTGTTGTTGTTGTATTTGATCAGCACGTTACAAATATAAATAAATTTAGTTCACTTTTAATTCATATATATAATTAAAGGGTGCTCGGGAGTACTACATTACTACATTAGTTCATTCTTTGTCCATTCTTATAAAGTATTGACATCGCACTGAGTTACTATTTGATTTGAATTGCTCTCCGTGCCATGTTATGCGTTTGTTTTGTTGCTAATGAAATAACTTTTGATCATTATAAGACCAATTCTGTGGCTAGTAAGATGACATTACTATTTTGTGCTGGACCTGCGAAGAGGATAATGAGATCGCATTTGTTCAATATATGATTTGTATTATGGTTAGTGTGACGAGATTTTGTCATTATAAGGTTTGCTATGTCGCTTGTAAGATTGCAAAATACTGGTCATAAGAGATTTTTGAAAAGGCTAATAAGAAAACAAGTAGCCCGCAAGAAGGCATACAATTGAGAAATGATTCTTTCGTCAAATTCCGCAAAATGGTATCCTTACTTCTCAAGTACCAAGCAAGTGATACATCTGGAAAGATTGATGACATGCTAATGAGATAACATATTGATACCAATAATTATTTTTGGTGATTAAAAAGAAATAAAAAGTGCAATCTTATTCATCCCCAAAAGTGGCTATTTTAAGAACATACAATGACTCATAAATACGAATTGATAATGTGGGACTAAACTCGTACACTCATAAAAACTCTAATATGATAACTCCAACACTCGCCCTCAAGCTGGAGGGTAAAACACACTGCTTAAAAACGTCATATAATGGGAAAAGTAAAAGCGGTAGGTGATATGAGACAAAATAATAGACTAGTCTTCGGGGATAATGGGTCAGGTATAATTCGTTGGGGATTATCTGTACAATGGGCGGTCTCACATGACATGGTCCTACATGACATGGTCCCACATGACATAACCCACTGAAATAAGGTCAACCAACATCTTTTACACAAACACCATGTGGAAGGTAACAAAAGATGTGGGGCTAATCAAAAGATAGGCCACCAGGGATAATTTGTCAGAGACAATATGCACAAAGGACGGTCCCACACAACACGGTCTAACATGGTATACTTCCACTAGAATTAGGACAACCAACAATGCTTGAACCGTAACACATGTACCAATCAACGAAGAAAATTGGGGAGATGCAACAACACAAAAACATAAGTCTGACGGGTCTATGGGACTAAGACAAGAATCGGGAAATACCACTGCAGTGACGAATTTCGACCTGCGGGGGTCCACTTTGACGAATTCCAGTATGTGGGGGTCAACCAAAGTTGGGGTCCGAGTCGCCATAGTCACAAAGACTCCTCACGTGGAATATACGTGCATATATGCATACAGAAACACATAAAATGCTAACGGCTACAATGCAAAGACAATTAAAGACACATAAAAAAGACCAAATCATGACAAAGCATCAGCATCATCATGACAAAGCATTATTACATTAGTCTTACTACCAATATAATAAGAACCTATGAGGTCGTTGTTAAGAACGTATGAAAAATAGTATAATGATCATGTTGGTTTTTACTTATATTAGCTATAAGTGAAAAACCAAGCCCAAAATAATATTTTATCAAATAGAATTAATTAAATAATGATTTTGAGTAATTATATGTCGAATTGGAATCAAAAAGGATGTTAAACGAACTATTCGACACAAGTTGATTTATTAAATCGTCGCACGTCGATTTGGCGTGTGTTTAACATCTTACATATTATTCGTCGCACGTCAATTTGTAAAATCGACGCACGTCGAGTTGATAAGTAGCCAGACAATATTCAACGCGCGCCGATTTATTAAATAGACGCATGTCAATTTTTTGTGTGTTTAACATAAATTCTATACTATTTGGATAGTATTCGATGCACGTCAATTTGGGAAATTGAGGTACATAAATTATTAGAACAATGTTCGACACACGTCGATTTGGACGCACGTTGAATTCAAAATAATTACTCTAATTTTATATCTCCCGCAATTCTCTCAATGTTTTTTTGGGGCAGTTTATGAAACTGTCATATGTAGTGCATTTTAGGTTTTGAAGAGTGTGATTCTTTTAGAACTAGCGGCTACACTTTTAGTTCTCTTCTTAAGAGATTCGAGTAAAGAAGATAAAGACGAGAGAAAAGATTCTCTAAGACAAAACTAGTATTTTGAGAGAAGAGAAGGGCGATCATCTTTCAACCACGAGCCCGTCAGACGGACTACATGGTATTTCCGGCGTTAGTGTGGATGCCCGTAGAGACGTGAATCTCGTTTTGCATTTTGTGGCTCATACGACAGTTATTCTTCTCAAAAATTGATTTCAACGCAGGTATAATCTTAGTTCTTATCTATTGGTTTTTGTGTTGTCAAACAAAATGGGTTGTTGTTAGTTCCTCTAAGCATGAGACGGTCAAACAAAACCAAGCAGATAACACCCCTCCAAAAGCGGCAACTTGAAGTGGACGTGATTTGGAGTCGCGGAGCACATGCGGGATGAGATCTCGTGAACATAAGTAGGGTTCATCGCAAACAATCGACTGGAGCAACGATAGGAATGACATCGTTGGTAAGAGGCAGGATCATTAGCTAGAACTGCAGACTAAAACGACGGTGGGGTCGTTAAAGGGAACAATGGACGAGAACGTCAACTGGATCGTCTCCTGGAAGAGGATCATGAGCAGTTAGGAACATTGACTGGAACGACAACCAGAATTGTCGATTGGATAAGAAGTCAGTGAGATTTGGAACAACCAGTAACGGGATCAGCTTAAGACTCGCTGAGGTCAGTGATCAACGAGATCTACTTTGCGGGAGCATTACGGAAGCGAAACACATAGTTGGGCTCAAAAAAGCATGCAAGCGGAAGACCTCACCATTGCCCTAACTTACGGGATCAAGAAATCAAGGAGGAAAGAAAATTTCTCTGATATCATGTTGAGATTAAGAGAGAAATAAAAAGCTCAATCTTATTAATTCACAAAGGGGTTATTTAAAGGACATGCAAAGACTCACAAATTGGAATTCACAATGTGGGACTAAACCCATACACTCCTAATGACTCTAATACATAGACTGAAATATGATAACTCCAACAATTTAAATGGTAGTTTTGCGAGATAACAATAATGGGTAGTAAATGACATGCTTGATGATAATGTGAAACCAAGTACTCTTGGGTAAATCAATAACAGTTAGATAGAGAACACATTGACGTCATTAACATTAACAATATATTAGATAAATAACACATCTTTGTCATTTATGGTCAATTTATGACACCCTTGATACTTGCATGCAAGTGTGTGACACAACATTTTGAGTTGTACAAAAATAGTATAGTTGTCCAATTTGTAAACTACAAATTTTGAATAGTCTCACGGGATGGCTTCACATTGAACAGTCAGTGATACGAAGGTGGCTTGGTAGTTTTAGCTAGCAGAAATCCTTGCTAACTTTCTTTAACACTTCAAAAGGATTATCTTTTTTAGACAAAATAATGAGAATAGTGTTGGATCAATATGTAACCTTAGATGAATGTAAATAAAGTATGTGTTAAACTAATATTACTGAATTATTATAATCATGGATAGCAACCATGTATCCAGTCTTCTGTCTTTACAACCTACTATAATCTTTACTAGAATAGATTCAATTTGAGCATCAAATGTCCTTAAGTTAACTAACTACAGTGGTTTTCTTCTCCAACTATGGTTTCCAAAACACTAGTCGCCACTTAGAAAGGAAAATTTGTCGGCGACTGGAGGCAATGGACACCCCTCCTCCACCTCAAATATTTAGTGTAGGTCGGAGAAGCTCTCAGCCTAGGCACGCATCATAGACGTTTGAGATTGACTACGTTTGGCGTAGCTTATTTGCTCCGGTGAGGTTTGACAAAAATGTCATTGTCATGCCAAAATCTTATGCCCCAAGCTAGTTTTTTTTGGTAACGGTAGTAACATTTGTCATACCAAACATACATTCTATGACAATGACGTTTTTGTCCAACCTCACCGGAGTAAATAAGCCGCTCCAAACGCAGCCTGAAAATGCAATCCCACTCATTTAGTGGGTTGTGCTTCGTTGTTGGGAAAATTATATGGGGTTTTAATGGCAGAAATCGTGAAAACTATGGAGAACTCAAAATCTAAGTTATCAGATGTCTTGTAAGAAAGCAAAATAACCATAAATAATATATTAAAAGTATTTAAAACTAATGAAATACTAACTCCCTCTGTGGGCTGAGGTTCGTCATGTATAACAAGCACATAGGCCTAACTCGGTATGGCTAACCAAGTGTCTATGAAACAAACAAATCAACATCTTGAACAAGATGCACCTGCCACCTATGTTTAAGGCCCTACTATCGCTCCACTATCTGCCTGAGTTGAACAATACTTAGAGTAGGTAGTAGAAGTAAGCAGTGCGTGCTACAACCTGACCAAACACAATGACAACAACTCAAGGTAAAAACCAACCACCACATCAAAGCATAACTCATCAGATTGCAGATGCAACTACACTACTCGTTTCCCATCAAGTGATAAAGACCATCCATTAAACATATCATCAAGTCTTGACTGTAGAAAGTATCAACAATGTGGGGCGGACAACACAAGTGTCCAACACAGGTTTTAGTGCATCATAGTCGAACACAACCAATTGAGTCATCATTCCCTGAATATGAAAAGGATGCCAATTCAAACCAATTTATAGGGCCTCGTCATGAGGCGTCAATCACAACCAAACTTTAGGGTAATATGGATGAAAAAACCCCCACCCAAACCTTACTAGTTATCAAAGAGCGGGTTTCAACTTGTTAAGATAACTTTGCAAAAGCACATACATTAGCCCAGTAGAGTCTATTACATCCTTAGGGATTAATTCCACATCTCAGAATTAAGTTTAAGTTCCACTCCTTCCTATATATTTGTACAAATACTTGTAACCATGGATGTGATTTTATGAGAAATTATTAAAATATTGATTTTCTCTCTTCTATCGTGCATTTGTGCATGATATCAGAGCTAGATTAATCTTGATGTTTTTTGGCTTCACCCTCTCGTTTCTGGCTTGAGTCTGCTCTCTCCCTTCTCACTCGTTGCGACCTCTACAAACTCCTGCTTGAGTCCGCAGCTCTGTGACCTTCTACTCCCTTTGCGTGGTTCTTCCAACTTCCCGCTCCTTTTATAAGATGATTTTGATACCTACTGTGACCCGCCTCTGCGGCCTCTTGCTTTGAGCTCGCTGAGACCACTCATCCTCGGCCTGATAGAAACAGTCGCCTGCGACCGCCTGTGTTCGAACTTGCTGACTCCCACAAGCCGTGCATTGCTGTTGTGCCCGCAAAACCCCTCGTTGTGACCTCCTGTGCTGAGCCCACATCCTCTTTTCTTGTGGACTCCTCTTCCGAGCCATGAACTGTCGTTGTGCCCGCAAAACCCCATGTTGCGGATTCCTTCACTGAGCCCATTCCTTCTTCCTCTTGTGGACTCCTCTTCCGTTTCTGCATGCATGTCGTGCGAGCCCACATTGCGATCTCTCCAGTTGAGCCCTCCATGTCCGCTCCCTCTCCTCTGCGACTTCTTTCCAGTGCTCTCCCCACATCTTGCGGCCTTCTGATTTTTCCTTTGCTTTTTGTTGGTCATGGACTTGAACGATGCCCCATCCCTTCTGGCCCGTGTCGTTACTCTCCTTGAAGTTCGAGCAGATTACACTATCTCTCTAAGTGGCCGGAATAATTTTGTCCAGTAGGTATACTCGGACCTCGGTGTACCATGTTCTCCAGACCAAAGGGATTCTTCATCATCTCTCTAAGAAAAACTATTGTGCTCACTGAGGAATGGCTCCGCGATGATGGAACATCCAATCATGGATTTTGAATTCTATGGACAGTGAACTATATATGACTATATGTCATGAGACGACCAAAGTCATATAGGATGAACTTCACTTTTTATATTCTGGCAAATGCAGTCTGCAACACTTGTACGACATTTTTACAGACCTCTAGTCTCTTGTTCCGGTGATGGATGATAACCCGACTTCCTTTATTGCGGGTCCAAAACTCTCATCAAGGCCTGAATTTAACATCAGCCTCCAACGTTGGACCTCGCCGACCAACGTGCTCGACCTCGCCGACCAACATTCTCAAAAAGAAGCTGTTGGCATCGCCATGATGATGACTCATGTCTCTCCACATCTCCGCAGCGTCCGTGCCAATATCCTTTCTTCCTCAACCATTCCCTCCCTCTCGGATGTGTGCTTCGTGCTTTTAAAAGTGACACCACCCCGATGCCCCAGATACATCGCTCCATCTCTTTTCCAACGATCTTCTGTACCCCACCCCACCCCTCCATTTGCTGTGGGACTCGTACCGGATCTTGTGGCAGGGGTCGCAACGATCAGAATCTTCCCAAGTACACTTATTGTTGTCGGGATGGTCATCTTGAGCCACTTGTTATAGTGAGCATGGTTTCCCTTCACATCAACATGCCTTTATTGCGGTTGATACTCCTTCCGCCTCCCCCGTAGAACTTAATACCTTGCGCACTTAGCTCTAGCATCTTTAGTGGTTGATTAGTCATTCTTTTGGCTCTGTTGTGTCTATCTCCATTGAAGGCATCTCCTATTTTTCCCATAGTCCAACTTGGATTGTGGACTCCGGGCAAGGTTGTCATGATCGCGATTCAGATCATAGGATCTTACGTTCCTACGATCCAGATTTTGTTAATCGATCATGCTTTTGTAAAGCGATCCTCAATTCGATCCTACTGTCAGATCCGATCCTACCTCGAAATGATCTCATCTAGGATCTCGATCCAGACAACCTTGACTCTGGGACCACAAAGCATATTACTTTACAGAAGCCTCCTTAGTACTTTTACTCTACTTGTCCTAATTCATCATGGTGGTCAATTGTGACACCACCCCAGTTTGCAGCTCTGGCGATGTTCCCCTTACTTCATCTCTCTCTCTCTCTCTTCGCTTAGTTATTTTTGTTCCGAGCTCTCATTTTAATCTCCTTTCAGACAATCATCTTACTCAATACCTTTATTGTTATGTATTTTTTATTTCTCTTTTTTTGTTATGCAGGATCGACAGACTCAAAATATCATTAGTAGAGAGCAATTGTATAATGGACTCTACCTTCTGGACATTTTCCCATAGTTCTCTCCTCTATTACCTATGTTGATTGGCATTGGCGTCTTGGGATGCTCCTCTCCTGATTCTCAAGGAAGCTCTTCTCGATCCCTCACAGACTTCACCTACGAGTCTTGCATCTCCAGAAAACAACATTGTTCTTCTTTTTTCCCTCATTGTACTCGGAGCAGTGTCCCTTTTTCTTTAGTTCATTTTGATATTTGGGAGCTTATAAAACTGTTAATATTTTTAGTTATTACAATTTTCTTACACTTATTGATGATTACTCTCGCATGATCTGATTGTATTTACTTCGCGATCGCTTTGAATTAACTCGTGTGTTTTGTGCCTTTATTGTTGAGACACGTACTCAGTTCTCCAGCTCTATTAAAGCTCTTTAGAATAATAATGCATGCGAGTATATGAGGCATGTGTTTTTAATTTTTTTTTTGAGTTCGGTACCATCCATCAAACTTCTTGCGCTTATACACCCCAATAGAATGATTTGGTTGAGAAAAAGAACCATCACCTCCTTGAGGTTGCTCGCTCACTTATATTTCAAATTTAGGTTCCCAAGTCTTATTGTCATTTTGCAGTCTCTATCACCTGCTATCTCATCAATCACATACCCTTGTCTATTTTCAACTTTGCGTCTCTCTTCGGCCTTCTCTTCTCATCCCCACCACCCTTTCTCGCGACGTCTCACTTCTTTGGTTGCGCCTCCTATGTTCATTATCTTGGCCCCTCTACGGACAATCTTGCTCCCCGAACTACCACATATATGCTCGTTAGGTATTCCCGAACTCAAAAAAACTATATTTGATATTCTCCCGTCGATTGTAAGTTGGTTACATCTGCGGATGTGGCCTTCCTCAAAGACCAGTGTTTTCACTTCTTGTCAATGGATTTTCCCGCACTTCTTACGCTATCGCGCCCTATCATTCATGTCACGTCTACTTATACTCCTCTCCTTCTCACAATGATAACCATATCCTCCAATCCGCCTCCTCTTTATGTGTATACTCATCATTCTCCTTGTTTTGATGCTCTGTGGCAGTTGCCCTCTACTATTGGTACTTTGCGGTCGACTGATCCAGCACCGGCCTCTACCGCTCACCCCCTGTTTAATTATGTTTCATTGCATCGTCTCTATCTAGCGCTTCACTAATTTGCGACCTCTTTGTCGTCTATTTCCACCATACTTCTCTGCATGAGGCTCTTCAAAATCCAGGGTGGCGGACGACTATGGATGAGGAAATGACTGCTCTCAGTCTAATCAAACTTGGGATCTTATCCCTCTCCTCCTAGACAGACATGTGTGGGTTTTAAATGGGTGTTAGTCATCAATCATGGTCCAGATAGGACGGTTGAACGTCTAAAAGCTTGTCTTGTGACCCGTGGTTTTACTGAATAACATGGCCTTGACTATGACGAGACCTTCTCACCATTTGCAATCTTGAATATTGTTCGTGTCTTAAGCTTCCTGACTGTTCATCGTCATTGACAGTCTACATGCAACAACCTCCCGGCTTTGAGACTACGAAGGAGTCTCTTGTATGACACATTAAGTAATCTCATTGTGGTCTCATACAGTCTCCTCGGGCTTGGTTTGATAAGTTCAGTTTGGTTGTTCGTGGTGTTGAGTTTACTCGAAGCTTGGCCGACTTCTCTCTTTTCACTCATCACCGCTGGACATGCACAATGATACTTTTGGTGTGTGTTGATGAAATCTTGATTACAGGGATAATTTCAAAGACATACACATGATACAGTAGCATTTGGTCTCCACATTTCAGACCAAAGATTTGGAAAATCTTCGATACTTTTTCAGTATCAAGGTAGCATGTCGTCTTGATGGCCTTGTTCTATCTCAACAGAATTCAATGTCTTGAGCTTCTTCATAATGTTGAATACTCTAGATGCAAGCCCACTGACATACCCATGAATGTCAACCACAAGCTCTGCACACATACCATCTGAATCTGATCTGTTCCGTCCGAACCCAGAGTACTATCATCGTCTTATGGGAAAGCTGATTTATCTTGCAGTTACAAGATCTGATATATCCTTTGTCGTTTGGAGTTGTCAGTTGGTTTATGCATGCTCCACGAATCTCTCACCTCTATGCAGTTGAGTACATTCTCTGATATTTGAAGGTTGTTCCTAGACAATGGCTTATATACAAGCTCTCCTCTTCCTTATCTCCCATTTCCTATTCTGATGTTGAATATGTTGGGTCTCTGAATGCTCGTCGTTTCATAAGTGGGTATTTCACATACTTTAGTGGATATCTTTGTCACCTGGCGAAGAAAGAAGCAATTTGTGGTTGCACGCTCATTTGCAGAAGCAGAGTATCGTTCAATGGCCTCTTTTGTTTCCGAACTTACATGGTTGGAAAGCCTTCTGAGAGTTAGGCATTCTGTTGCACGATTGTCAAGGTTCTATCCATATTGTCAAGAATCCCATGTTCCATGAACGTTCCAAGAACATTGAAGTCGATTGTCACTTTGTTAGGGAAAATGTTCAAGTAAAGAAATTGGAATTAATACATATTTGCTGCTGGGAAAATTGTTAATATTCTTACTAAGGCCTTACCGTGTCCCATATATCATCAGGTTTTGTCCAAGCTTGGTTCCGACGCTATGTATACTCCATATTGCAGAGGAATCTTAAGATAACTTGTACAAAGGCCCATACATTAGCCTAGTTAGTGCCCATTACATCCGTAGAGATTAGCCCCGCATCTCAAAATGAATTTTAAGCTCCATTTCTTCCTATATATTGTACAAATACTTGTAACCATGGATTTGATTTTATGAGAAATTGGTGAGTTGACACACCACGTGTGCCCATCATGATCAAAGTTGACCAAACATTGCAACAAGTTCTAGCGGGATCCACCTTGGGGTTCATATAGCCCGAGAGACCAAAATTCAGTCAGACAGGATCGAGGTTGAAATGATACAAGAGAAGATCTCTCATAAGAGGTCCCAAAAGAGGGCCAATACTATTTTGGGGTTCAATTGTCTTATGTGGGGCCAAATTTGGTGTGTACCTCATAAGTAACACCCAAGTTTAGCCCGAACCTCTATAAATGGGGATAGCCTAAATAGGGGTGACCGAAGGTCTCATAAATATATGACCATTTCTCAATTGGAGATGGCCCCTCATGATCGAATCCTCATATCTAAATTGAGCCGCTAGACCTACTTGGGTCCACTCACCTAGTACTATAGTAAATTATCAAATTCCAATCCATTTATCACCGGTCAATTCATTCCTGGTGGGCACTCTGAGTGGGTTCAACTGTTCAACTACCATGAGGGTGGTAACAAGAGCAATATCTAGAGACTAACTCCTGAGAAAACCATGACCATGCATGAATCTCAATCATAAATACCATGAGGGCGGTAACGAGAGCACCACCTAAAGGCTAACCTCCTACATGCCTAGAAGGCATCTCAACAACCCAACAATGATCATACCTTAAACCTAAATCGTCAAAATACATAACGTTGATCTTGCATGAGACACTTCGGGATGACAAGCAACTAATGTGAACACTAATCTTATCATGCCATGATATATCGCTCGAGGTCATGTCGGGCTAATCAGTTCACCAAGAGTCTTCCCACAGTGCTATGTGAAAATGGGTCAACACTCATTAACACTCAAATACAAGGCCAAATGTGATTTGGACCTTGTGTGAGTCCAATCACATTAAATTGGTGAGGTGATGCCCTGGTGGGTCCATCATGACCAAACTTGATCAAACATGCCAATAGGTCCTAGTGTGGGACCTATCTTGGGCCTACATAGTATCCAAACTCAGCCCGACAGAATCGAAATTGAAACAACACTAGGGAAGGACTCATGGGAGGTCCCAAAAGAGAGACAAGATGTAACACTCCACCTGTAATCACGCTATATTATGGGTTTGGCCGGACCCCAACACATAAGATGGCCACAGATGGGATATCAAAACATGGTGTAGAAATTTACATAACCAAGCAATATATAAATCTAAAGTATGCAACAAAAAACTCTAATCATCAATATAAAAAGAATCATTAACTCCAAGAATGTCCATGATTACAAAAGTCATGGCAATAAGGCCTACAAAAGTGTTTCAAACAAAAAGAACAACTAACTCAAGAAAAGGGTGCAGGCACCCAAAAATCTTTGCACACAAGCCGACTCATTACTACTCACAACAGAAGATAGGAAAATGGGTAAAAGGTATATACTCCACGTAGTGGCTATAGTGGCCCTCCGCATCCATACCGCGTCCTACAACCCCACACACAAATGACAGAGTAATGTGGGCCAGCTATGAGTTGACCACAACTACGTAATGATTCCCCTCCTCCCGACCGACTTAGCGGACCCCGGGAGAACTACAACTCCCTGCAAGACAACACTTCGCTATATATATAATATATAATATTGTTAGATATATTAGTCCCATATTGTGTATTTTGATTGAATTTTATTATCTCCGCCTATATATATTGATGTTGGACCTCTATTGGAGGTATCAATTCATTCCAATACAGTTTACATGGTATCACAACAAGTTTGGGGTTTTCGATCCCGCGGCCCGCAACTCTTTCTTTCGCATCACGCTCGATCCTGCACCTGCCACCGCCGCGACTTTGACCCAACCTCAAGGTCACCCGCCGAATCTCCTCTCTGGTTGCTGCCGCCGCTCGACTTCGACCTCGCAGCCGCTCTACTTTGATCGCCGCTCGCTCAGCTTCTGGGCGCACCTCTCGATCTGGACGGGGACATGCATCCGTGATGATGTTGCCCCCACTGTCCTAGACGATGTGCCTGCCTGCCGCCGACTTCCTGCTGATTCCTAGCTGCCTTCCTGCCACCGGCCTGCTGCTGTTACTGCTGCCTTCATGCCACTGGCCTCCTGCTGCATACCGCCGGTTTCTTGCTTCTTGTCGTCGTTCCCTTTGTTCCGCCGACTTCTTGCCTAGCTTTCGCCTTCTTGATGATGCCGCCGGCTTCTTGCCTGGCTGCCGCCTATACTTCTTGATGATTTTGGTGCTGCCACTGGCTTCGCTTCAGCTTCTGTAGTCGGCGTCTTCTGTTGATCTGTCATGGGTTCCTCTGTTACGAGTTCTCCTCAGACAATCGCTCCCTCAAGGGATTCTACCTTTCCTCCTAACGCAAGGCTTTCTACCACTATCCTTACCTCCTCCAACTTCCAATTATGGAAAAGGGGGTTACTATGTCCCTATCAGGCATCCGACGTACGCACCACCTCACTCGTCTCCCAACCCATGCTGTCAGAAGTCCAGAATACAACGATTGGTATAGTGATGATTGCCGCATCTTTGCTCTTCTCCTGAGTTCCATGGACCCATCCGTTCAACAAATGTTCAAGAATTGTGACAACACAAGGAATTATGAGATACTCTGCATATGATGTTCTCTCAGGCGAACAATCTCTCTCGTCTTGGTGAACTCTTTCCCAAGATGGCTGAGCTCCGACAGGGGGCGCGTCCGGTCACCGAGTACTTCGCCGAATGGAAGGTTCATGCTGATGAGATCTTGGACCTTTGGGATATCCCCTCTACTAGGGAAGAACATCAGGCCCAACGTGAATATCTTGTCCTTCTTTGGCTTTTAAATGGACTAGATCCAAACTTCTCGACGACGAATACTTATATTCTAGCAAGTCCTTCTACACTGCAAAACAATAGTGTTTACCATCGTCTGACCAAAGCTGGTTCCTGTACACCCCCTCCGTCAGCTCTTCATATTTCCTCCGGAGAGTCGATGGCTCTTGCTTTTCAGAGTGGGAGGGGAACTAGTTGTGGTGGCCGCACTGGTCGTGGACGTGATACTGACACGAGACACTGTACTCATTGCGGGCGTCGTGGCCATACAAATGATACATGTTGGCTGGTTCATGGGAAGCCAGACCGGGCCTCCAAGCAAACGGGTCCGCCTTCTTCATCTCGCTCCGCACACTTGGCCGACTCCACATCCTTTACATCTCCGTGTCCGAGAACTGTTGAAATATCGGAGGATGAGTACCGTCGCTTGCAGGTCCTTCAAGTTGTCTCTCCGACTCGCAGTGCCACTGTGGCTTAAACTATTCATCCTGTTTGTACTTCACAACGTCCCGTCCAGTGGCTGGCAGTTTCTGGTGCTTCTGATCACTTGACCAGTACTTCAGGTATCCTACACTCATACAAACCTCATAGTGGGACTTCCATTACAGTTGCAGATGGATCAACCGTACCCATTGTTGGGTTTGGTAGCTGCAATGTGACACCTGACATGAATCTGTCCTCCGTTGCTCATGTCCCTCAGTCTGCTTACAACTTACTGTCAATTAGTAAGCTTACTCGTGATTTAAATTGCATTGTTACCTTCACATCTTCTGGTTGTATTTTTCAGGAACAGTCGACGAGCCGTATTATTGGTAGAGGAAAGCTACGTGGTGACGTCTATGTTCTGGACGAAGTCTCTCCTCTTGCTTGTTCTGCTTCCTCCACCAGACTCTTGGATCTTCCCTATCGTCATGCTCATCCGTCTTTGCGGGTCATGCGTCGTTTGTATCCTGAGTTTGAGAAAGTTTCCTATCTCAACTGCGAGTCTTGTTTGTTTGCTAAACTCCATAGAGTTAGCTATGTTCCTCGTCTTGATGTCCGTGCTCCGACACCCTTTGATTTACTTCATTCTGATGTTTGGGCACCGTGTCCTGTCCCTACGTTGTTTGGACACAAAAATTATGTTACTTTTATTGATGATTTTTCTCGAATGACTTGGGTATACTTAATGAAAAATCACTCTGAGTTGCCTTCTATTTTTCAACACTTAGGGAATGAAATTTTTACTCAATTATCTGTTCGTCTTAAATATAACATCCATAGATTTGACGCAAAATTTATTTAAATTATAGGGTCGAGTCGCGACGGATTTTGATCGAGGCAGCGCATCGTCAAGGTACATTGCTACTATTCCTAAAGTTCGCGTTCATTAATTTGAGAAGTGTGTTAGTCATAATTTTAGTGTAACACATTTTTAATTTTAGTAACGTTGCTCGGTGAGTCGTTTAAGTTCTAAGACGTTAGTAGAGAATGGGTTGTGTTTAGCAAGAATAAATAAAAATGGGGTGCCAATAGTAGTTTTAACCCCCTCTTTTAATACAGTTAATAAGAAAAACCGCAAAGCCCGCACACGACATTTCTAAAACCCGCAGCTTTTATTTACGGGAGAAGGAAACTGCAGCCCGATCTCCTTTCATTTCCCGCAAGAGCCGCAACCCGACAAGCGCCTTCCGCAAGCCGCTGCGCGAGCCGCCGCCGACTCCCGGTGCTTTCCGCCGCCCGATCCCCCTCCAGATAGCAACGTAGGTTTCTCCTCCTTCCTCTACGAGCGTTGGTGGGTGTTTCTTTTCCTTCCTTGACCTTGGAAGAGCCGGATTCAACCCTAACCGGTGGAAGTTGAAATCGTTTGTTTCCGGTGAGTTTATTTCTCCCTTATCTCTATTCCTTCATGGAAATCCTTCGATTTGAAAGTTAATCTAACCTAGGTTTTCATTCGTTTGCCCTAATTAGGTTTTTGGAGTACGGAATCCACCGCGAAATTTGAGTTGGGCGCATAGAGAGCCTCAATCACTCCCTCGTAAAGGTAATAAATACACTAGGGTATCCGTTGATTTTGGGTTACCCTAGCATTATTGGAATTTTTCCAACAAAAAACCTAAGGGGAAAATATGTAAAGTAGGGTTGTATTGGACTGCAGAATTTTGGTGGTCTCGGAGCAAGGTTCTGAAAGTCCCTAGCAGTCGGATTTCCTTCGGAAAAGCAAATGTCGCCGCGCCGTGTGTACGAGCGCCGCACCATCACTGTAATGAAATCTAATTCCTGTTAGTTAGACATAGCAAGAAATATATTTTGTATACGCATGTGTAGGTTTTGTACAACTATCATGACTATGAATAGAAAGGTGTGGTAGGAGGAAAACGGTCGCGGAAAATGTGTAGGATAACACCCTTCTCCAAGACCAGAGTAGTCAGATCATGAACAGTAACGTTAGGTACGAAACCTTTAACCGTGTACGTAAGCTTGAAATTTGTTCAACCAAGGACGTGAATGTCCCTTCTAGTTGACCACGAGAAAGTTAAGGGTCGTTCAGTAGTACACAAAAAGAGATGTCCCTAGCAGAGTAGCATCAGACCAAAAAGGTCAGTAAGCACACATAAGTCTTTTCGTGCTAGGTAGAAGCCCACTACCTTTCTCATGAGCCATATGGTACCCTATGGGAAGTATAGTCTTGAGAGTTGACTCCCCTTTGAGACAGTTAGTAGATTCGAGACCGTGTCCGCGCGACACTAAAACAATTGAGTTTCGTCAGATGATCTCGGGTCGTCAGTTTCAGATGCGCGTTAGGAGCTACTCTGCATAGAACCTTCCAAGTAGATGTGCAGGCTAGAAGCCACCTAAAACTCAAGTATAGGCCTGACGTGAGACATTGCACTAGTTAGTGAACGTCGGGACTTGGGTTGTTGAACTCGAAGTCACGAACATAGAACAAGTAGGTGTATTGACCAGTAAGTATTGCGAAGGCATGCATAACATATAACATAAATGATTTTTTATGCACAAAACTATTTTCTAAAGATATTCATTCATCACATGTGAAAAATGTTTTTAGTGTCACTAGGAGTTATTTTTCTTTATTCTGACCTTCGTGGGCAATGTTTTTACAGGTGACCCAGGTGAGAAACTATGCTTAGGATGAACGTTATGGTGGCGTCAGTTTGTAGTGTTTTTCACATTCAGTTTTTCTTTACCTTCAGCATATACTTGTAGTTATGGACAATGCACCAAATTAATGTTTTATTTGCCATGTATCAGACTTATAATTTTTGTTCAGATTTTCAGTCATTTCATTTCTATTTGTGACCAGTGGCTCTGTGAATCTAGATATGAGGTATGTGGTTACCTTTAGTTTATTTTTCTTAGCTTCCGTTGTAAGTTTTAATTTCTTAGTAGTTGCTTCTTTTTACCTGTTGCATACTAGTTTTAATATTGTTTCCTAATTCTCTTTATATCGCTGACCCGACTGGATGACTGATTATTGTAAAACGTGGAAAAGATGTTACATTAAATGCCTTCATACAGATAATGGTCGCGAATACCTCTCCCGGTCTATGTCTACCTTTCTCTCTGATAGAGGCATCCTCCATCAAACCAGCTGTCCCGATACCCCCCCCCCCCAACAAAATGGGGTTGCCGAGCGAAAAAATTGACACCTCCTTGAGGTCACCCGAGCCATTCTTCACAATAAGCACATACCCAAACACTTTTGGGGTGATGCGGTCCTTACCGCTGCACATCTTATTAATCATCTTCCCACTCATATCCTTTAAGGTGAGACGTCCTATAAAACTCTTTATCCTGAACACCCTAGTCCCCTCCTACCTTTGCGGGTCTTTGGGTGTGTTTGCTATGTTCGGGATGCTCGTCCCTCTGTCTCCAAACTTGATCCTCGCTCCCTGAAATGTCTCTTTCTCAGATATTCTCGGACGACTAAAGGATATCGGTGTTATTCTCCTGATCTCCACAGATACATTATCTCTTCGGATGTTGTCTTCCTGGAATCAGCCTCTTACCCTTCTCATGGATCACCATGTCCCGATCCGTCTCTTGATGCCATGCTGGTTCCTCGTCATGAACCTGCAATCCTCTCTCCCACTGAACTATTGGATCCCCTTTGGGGGCATGTTTATTCTCGTCGCCCTTCTGAAAGTACAGTGGTGCCACCACCTCAGCCTACCTTCACCGCCGATGATACGACGACTGTTCCTACGGACGCACCTGATAGCGTTCCAGCTGCTCTCACACCAGTTAGCCCAGATGTTCCTATTGCAGTCCGGAAAGGAAGTCGGACTTGTAGGGCTACACCTCTCTATGTTAGCTCTTATCAGGGCTTGTCAGCTTCCCATACGGCCTTGCACTCTACTCTGGATCAGTACTGCCTTCCCTCTACTGTTGCGGAGGCCAAAGCTCATCCGGGATGGGTAACTGCTATGCACGATGAATTGACAGCTCTTAAATTGAACAATACATGGGATCTGGTCTCCTTATCTCCTGGCAAACGGGCAATTGGATGCAAATGAATCTAATCTATCAAAGTGAATGCGGATGGTTCCCTCGATCGCTTGAAAGCTCACTTGGTTGCCAAGGGTTATGCCCAGACCTATGACATGGATTATGATGAAACCTTTGCCCCCGTCGCTAAGATGTCCTCTATTCGTCTCCTGCTCTCTCTTGCAGCCTCTCACCAGTAGGGCCTTTCCCAGTTGGACATCAAGAATGTGTTTCTTCATGGGTCCTTGAATGAAGAGGTTTATATGGAACAACCACCTGGGCTCGTTGCTGAGGGGGAGCGTAACAAGGTGTGTCATCTCCGTAAGTCATTATATGGATTAAAGCAATCCTCTCGTGCATGGGTTGCTCGTTTTCGATCTGTGGCCACTCAATTCGGGCTTACCAAGAGTACAAAAGACTCGTCTCTCTTCTCTCAGAACTCCTCGGATGGTACTATTCTTCTATTGGTTTATGTTGATGATATTGTCATCACATGCAGCAATTATAAAGGGATAACAAATCTCAAAACATTCTTACACTCTAACTTCCAAACAAAAGATTTGGGGTAATTGCGGTACTTCCTAGGGATAGAAGTTGCTACTTCTGATGACACCCTCTTCATTTGCCAATGCAAATATGCTCTCGATCTTCTATCTGACCTTGGAATGTCTAACTGCGGCACCATAGATTCCCCACTTGAACCAGGGGAAAGGGTCTTCATGTCGAAAGCCAACCTTTTGATTCACCAGAGAAGTATCGCAAAATTGTTGGAAAACTGAACTACCTTAACATGACTCGCCCTGACATTGCTTGTACTGTAAGTAAGGTCAGTCAGTTCATGTCTGCTCCAACTATCTCTCGGTGAGAATCTGTTCTCCGAATCGTCAGATACATAAAGAAAGATCCTGGTCTTGGGATATCATATTTGAATATAGGTCATTCTAATATAGAGGCATACTGTAACTCTGATTGGGCAGGCTGCTTATCCACTCGAAAGTCAATCACGGGATTTACTATCTTTGTGGATGGAAATCTCGTCTCCTGGAAGAGCAAGAAACAGACCACGGTCGCCAGATCTAGTGCTGAGGTGGAATATCAGGCTATGTCCCACACTGTTGCCGAGGTCATGTGGGTTAGACAGAATCTTTGTGAAATTAGGTATCCCGTCCAAGATCCCACTCCTCTATGGTGCGATAATCAAGCTACAATACAGATAGCTACTAATCCAGTGTTTCATGCGCGCGCAAAGCACATAAAAGTCGACTGCCATTTTGTATGGGAAAAATACGAAGGACTTATTTCTTTACGTCATGAGAATACCGGAGATCAAGTTGCAGATATTTTTACTAAAGGTGTTACAGGGATCAAAATGAACTTCATATGTAACAAGTTAGGTCTGGGAAGTTCCCACGACCCAACTTGAGGGGGAGTGTTAGATATATTAGTCCTATATTGTGTATTTTGATTGGATGTTATTATCTCTGCCTATATATATTGATGTTGGACCTCTATTGGAGGTATCAATTTATTCCAATACAGTTTACAAATATAAATAAGTAAACAAGTACAAGAGATCAATCTATGCAAGTAAGCAAGTAAAACAGTACGAGAATAAACAAGCCAACTCAAGGTGTTTCAAACATCAAACATGTTTTTAGGTTAACAGTAAATAGATGAACCTAATACGGGAACATGTATATGCTTCTATCACACCCATAAGCCACAGACACCCATTGCATCTAAGGCGTCCCAGTCATTCAAATATGGATCAAGCAGAGGGCGTTGATCTTCAAGGGGGCGAAGTTCTTGTTGAAGATTGGCTTAAGGGTAAGCCAATATAGGACAGAGAGTCCATGCTATGTGAATTTATGATCTATGAAAGAGAACTATGGAGATTTTCCGAAGAGTCACTAAACGATGTTGAGTTAGTGTCACCATTCAAAGAAGATGAAGATCACCAAGCATCATTGGATTGTTGGAGGTCTGAGCATTTTTGTGATAAGATGCAAGGCTTGGTGGTGACATATGTTGCAAACTACGAAAAAGAAGGCCTGTGCGGGAGTTAAATTATGGAAGAACCGCTCAACTTGCACCAGAGGAGAAAGACAGGTACAAATAGTGTTGTAACTTGATGCATGGTTGCAACGAGGGCATCACAAGATTGGGTGTAGGAGAATGTCACGAGCTGCTGGTTCAAGGCGCAATCATGACCTTGGTTTCATGCGCGGATGGTGCAATAAGCCACATGTTGAGGTGGTAATGTGTCAAAGTGTTTGAAGGCTTTGTTGTGGAAGCCCTTAGGACAAGTATGACTCCATACTCAAGTTGATCATGTGCAAACGGAGCATGTCAAGAATAAGGCTTAAGCGTAATCATGATATCCTATAGAGAAAAGGGATGCGAAAGTCTCCAGAATATTGAAGAGAGATCTTGAAGGTAAGAGAATATTCTAAAATGTTGTGGAGTCTTCCAGAATATTCTAGAGTCGTGTAGAAGACTCTAGAATATTATAGAATAATATAGAGATTTCTAGAAAATTCTAGAAGTAGAATAATCTAGAATATTCTAGAAGAGTGTGGAACGTTCTAGATAACTTAGATGTGTGTAGAGATATCTAGAATGGTATGAAGTTTTGTAGAAGTTGAGAGTAATCTATAATTGTTTAGAATACTCTTGAATGTTGTAGGTTAGTGTGTAAGCTTGTATATAGTCATGAGAGGAGTGTAGAATTGTATAGAAAAGTCTAGAGTAGAGAAATTCTAGAATCTTCCCTTTGTTGGAGAGAAAACCCCTTTGAGGCTATTAAAAGAGGATGGATGTTCATTTGTAGCAATCAATCAAAAATCCAAGAAATCAAGTACTGTAACTCTCTTGTTCTTTTGCTCTCTCCTTCAAAGTGCTCATTTACTCATCTTGCCACGATTAGTGTTGAAGGAGGCTGACCTAGCTACGAAACGGAGCAGAAAGTAGCTAAAGCCGCACACAACATTGTCAAGGAGGACAAATCCATGACATAGAGTGATACGATCCCGAGAAGAATCCGACTGGGGGGGGGGGCGGCGAAGGAGAGGAAGAGGAAGGAGGATTAGGGTTGAGAGAAAAACTTAGGGAGCAACTCAAATTTTCATTCATCCAAGAATAATCAAAACGGGAACAACGCAACCCCTTATAGGTGCGGGGTGAGGATAAAAAAAATAGTGCGAGAAATAATAAAGTGTACACATAATGCAAATAACATAATAATTGCAAATAAGCTTATCACGTCAGCGATGCGTCTTCAGTCTCTCCTCCTCTAGACGGACCCATCACCGTCTCCCGCCGCGTGCGGACCCGCCATGCCATCCCGTCGGCGTGTGCGTATCCCGTAGGTATGTGCAACCGTAACAATGTCGCCGTATAGAAAATATGCCTTGTCCCCAAGGCAGTAGTCTGAGTGGAGGTGACAGAAGTGATCTTAGGACAACCCTGTGGCTTCAGACGCCAGACGGTAAGACTCGGTTGTGTAGTTTGGCACCAACTGCCTCTTTCTTCCGGACCAAAGAAAGATGAGCTGGTGGCAATCCTGCAGGAGGTTGGATGAGGTCGGCGAGTGCAGTAAAAAGCTTATGGTGGTCCGTCAGAAAAGAAAGAGGTACAACGGACGGGCCCGAAAAGGCCTGCAACCCCGCAGAGAGGGCGACGTCCGTGGTCCGCTGGATCGTGCAAAGGGGGCCAGAGAGCTTAAGATGATGGAGTCATCGCCGAGGAGACAAGGTTGTCCCTCGTATAGGAACTGCATGGACATTGTCTCCCAATTGACGTATACATCGCCGATCATGCGAAGCCAAGCCACTCCCATGATGGCGTCTAGGCCGCATAAGCCGAATGTGTAGAAGTCCGCGGTCATGGAACAGAACCCCACAAAGAGAGACGGTATTGCAATGGACCTGAGTTGGTCGGTGGCGCCCATCACCAATACGAACCGCAACATTCGGGAAGGGAACCAAAGGAAGACGGAGTTGTTGCACCAGGTTCTCAAAAACAAGGTTGTGGCTTGCACCGATGTCCATCATAATGATTGGGTTATTCCGCAGTGTGCCTGAGAGCTGCATGGTCTGTTGGCCGGAGATCGCATCCGTCGAGACGCAAGATAACGCCAACTAGTGGAATGTATTTGCGGTGGAGTCGAGAGGTGTATCCCCCTGTGAAGAAGTTCCACGCCATCATCAGTATCGAAAATAGAGACCCTAGCTGTGAAGATCATTGTAATCACTGTTTGAGAGGTGTTGAGAGGCCGGTGGGCGTCCCGACCAGTTTCCCCAAGACGACAGTCGCGGTGGAGGAGCCGTAGTTGGAGGTCGCCAAGGTGGCTGGAACTGGTGGTGATCGACCGTAGGAGTCGGTTGCCAGGGGGAGAGGTTGGCTTCTACCAAACGTGCCAAGTCCATGGCGTCGGAGACTGTGAGGGTTATGCATGTGGAGACAAGTGCGGATATGTGACAGTAAACCCTGGTTGAAGAAGCCCAAGTAATTATCAGGCGGTAGCCCGGGGATGTGGGAGACCCGGGCGATTGACTCATCGACGTCATCGTCCAGGCCGGTTGTCCGACGAACTCAGCAAAGATGCTCGATAGTGGAGGAGCCGGAGTAGCGGGTGTCATATAGCCAAATCATCTCCTATTTGAGCTCAGGCCAGGACAGGAACAAGTTGGTTTGGCGGAGCCACCGAGCCCAGTGGAGTGCTGAGCCGTCTAGGCCAACCACCGCCGTAGATACCTTGTCGTGCTCCAGTGTGTAGTTGAGGTCAAAATATTGTTCTACTTTGGCAATGCAACCCGTCGGGTTAACGCCGACGAAGGAGGTAATGTCAAGGGAGAGGGCAGACCGACCCAGAATGGGCAGAGGCGTGGTCCCTAAAGGAATGGACTGCGGTCTGACGCTTAGGAGAGAGACGCCGCCCCCGGGTGGGCTTGGACGCGACAGAGATAATGGTGGTGGCCTCCTGGAGGGGGTCGATCTTGGATTGGAGGGCGAGGGTGGAGGCATGCATGGAAGCGACGAGCTGCTCTTGAGCCTCGATGCGACGGGTAAGAGCTTCAGAGGCAGAATCTGGTCGGGGTCACTGGAGGAGCGACTGGTGGGAGCCATGGGGCTAGAGACATCAAACGGAGGCCGGAAGGGACGGATCTGGCTAACATCGGCGGAAATAGAGGTTCTGCGGGCTTCCTGCGACAGTGCATACAAAAAATGCTGATCAGCGGTGGCACAGGCCCTGGAAGCTGCGACTTGTGGAATGCTGGCATTGACGGAAGCAAGAACGATGGTTCAGTGTTAGGGCTGAGCAGGCAGCGATGCGCGGCGTGGATGGATGTTGCAGCAACGCGCGACATGGAGGAAGCGACAGCGACGCGCGGAAGACCAAATCGGGACGCGACCCAGCGTATGACGCTCGAAAACAGGCCGATTAGGCCGAATCTGGCGAAGAGGCTGTAGCGGGGCGGAAATAGGGAGATCTGTCAGGAATCGCACGGAGATCACGAGCACTAGAGGCGAGATGGAGGGCTTTCCGGCAGGTCGGACCAAATTGATACGAGCCCGAGAGAAATCCGGCAAGGGGGAAGGCCGGCGGAGGAGAGGAAAAGGAAGGAGGATTAGGGTTGAGAGGAAAACCTTAGAGAGCAGCCCTAATTTTCATTCATCCATGAATAATCAAAACGGGTACAACACAATCCCTTTTATAGGTGCAAGGTGTGGATAACGAAAAAGAGTGCGAAAAATAATAAAGCGTACACATAATGCAAATAAACTGATCATGTCGGCGGTGCGTCTTCGGTCTCTCTTCCTCCAGACGTACCCGTCATCGTCTCCTGCCACGTGCAGACCTTCCACGGCGTCTCGTCGACTTGTCTGTGTCCCGTCGGTATGCGCAACCGTAACATAGATCGTATAACATCTCTGAATCAGGATCTTTTTATTTCAAGTGAAATATTCTTTTGACTATCCAGTGCCCGAACCGATCTATGCTCCGTTTGGCACGACATTTTTGCTCCGGTGAGTTTTTACAAAAATGCCATCATGGAATGCATATTTGGCGAGACAATGGTTATGAACGCCACTGAGAAAAGAAAATTAGTTTTGAACATAGAAGTGGATGAAGTTCCTTAACTGAGGTCGGGCGTCCGCGAACAACAGTTGATAACCACTACGTACTGAAGATTGGCAGCGGAAAAAAGACGGCTTAAAAAAGCTGAGCTCAGGAGAATGCCAAAGATAGCGGGAGCCCGAGAAAAAACTAATGCTGGCAGCTTTGAAATAGTGGCAAGGCGAGCTTAAGGAGGAGATGACCACGCAAACTTCTAGCAAAAGACATGATCGGAAATTGCATGCGACCTGGACAAGGGAGAATTTCATGAGAGCCGGAGAACATTCAAGGAAGATAGCAGTGGAGGTAGAGAAGTAGCTCGAGGCAGTGGACGTAGAAGAACCATGCCTGAAGCAAAGTTTGTACCATGCTTAGTGATAGAAATGGGTGGAGTTGTGAGGCTGATTCTGAGCCTATATGTGATTGTTGTAATACAAAGTTGTGTGGTTTGTCTCTGTATTTGAGAACTTAGGCTCCGTTTGCCGTGATGGTGGCGGTCGTGAACATGCGGGTTAAATTGTCATTCGTTAACGCCCACCTAAGAAACTTCATATGTTTGAACATAAAAGTGGATGAAGTTTCTTAGGTGGGCGTTAAGGAATGATAGTTCAACCCCATGTTCACGACCGTCACCACCGCGCCAAACAGAGCCTGTAATCAACAAAGGTTTTGTTTCATGTTATGTTTGTGCCCAAGATTCGCTTCCAACAAATTATGCATTCCCGAAGAAAATAAGATTTTCAATTAAAATTCAAAGAAATCTAACTTTTTCTCCTGCAGGTCCTTGCAACCCAATAAGCTCCGAGGATTCTCCAATGGAAGTTCTCCCATTTTATGTGATTATCCAAATCCTCGCGAGGCTACCCGTTGAATCAATATTTCGGTTCAGATGTGTTTGCAGGTCATGGCACAGACTACCTTTGGAGAAACATTTCATTTTGCTATATTCAGCTGTGTGGTCAAACAAACCTACTACTCTACTACACATTGTAGATTTCAAAAGGAATACAAATGTTTCGTTTGATGTTGATGAATTTGATGGTTATTCACGTCGCTCTTTCGATTTTTTTCAATTTTGAGTGGTGGTGCTGGATTCCTGCCACGGTATCTTGCTATGCAAAAACCTAGAAGACTCTTTCTATGTATGCAATTCGATCACAAGGGAGTCCATGCTCCTTCCAAGATCCACTGAAACCAAATTCCGTAGGACTTTAGTCAATGTGTTGGCTTTTGAT
Organism: Platanthera zijinensis; assembly: GCA_039513925.1. Taxonomy (NCBI): domain Eukaryota; kingdom Viridiplantae; phylum Streptophyta; class Magnoliopsida; order Asparagales; family Orchidaceae; genus Platanthera; species Platanthera zijinensis. Next base: position 90,852,736 of record CM077097.1, read on the forward strand.
CAGTATTCATGGCGGTTTCGTGTGTTCATTGCTGGATTGCGTGGGCGATCCCGATTGTGGGAGGGCCTCAAGTGTATGGTATTCTGCTCCACAACAAATTCTTGGTCTAAGTTTGATTTTCTCCTTACGAGAGCTGTTTAGGTATGGGGTTTAATGGTCACATGTTCTGCAGCAATTTGCTGCATCTTCTGAAAAGATTAGACGACAACATGTGTCACGTGCTTGTGCTTGATTTGACCGCACAAGTTTGGAGGGAGATTTTATTGCCAGAGATTTTGAAGAAATGTAGTTGTGGTGGACATAAAACTCGTCTTCTGGAGTTTGAAGGCTCTCTGTGTTTAATTCATAGATTGGAAGCTCGATTGGATATATGGGTTATGAAAGACTATGCCACTTCAAATTGGGTTTTGATTGATAGAGTGTCTCTTAGACCCATATTAAACTTTGGTGATTATACTTACTGCATGATCGGTCGGATCTAATTCGTGCGTTTCATGTCTTTATTAATGAGACTCGTACACAATTTTCTAGGTCAATTGCAACTCTTCAAACAGAAAATGCGCGGGAATATACCAGTCATGTGTTTGGCAATCTTTATACTGAGTTTGGAATCATCCACCACACCTTATGTATATATACCCCTTAACAAAATGGTGTGGCTGATCATAAGAATAGTCACATTCTTGATGTCGCTCGCTCACTTATGTTTCAAATACAGGTTCTCAAGTCTTATTGGCACTTTACGGTGTCTACAACACGTTATCTCATCAATCGACTGCCCACCTCCATTCTCAACCATGCAACTCCGTTTAGACTTTTATCTCCCTCAACACCTCTCTTTTCCATCCCACCTCGGGTCTTTGGTTATACATGCTAATCATTTGTAGGATTAATTACCGAGACCTCTCCGGAAACTTTGCATAATTAAAACGGCCTACTCTCTATGTTTTGAAATTACAAAAGCCCTCCTCTAAGTTTGCATTGTTAATATACCCAATCGTCAATGTTGGCCAGTAGTTTGCATTGTTTCCATCTTTATGCATAGTTACGCCTTAATAAAAAACTAAAATGATTATTTACAGTCATTTTTATGGCAGTTTACAAAGGGTAAACTAGGAAAATCAATAAATAGGTGAATTTCTAGTTATTTGTAAACAGATTACAAAGGGTAAACTGGGAAAATCAAATAAAAAGTTAAATTTTCATTTTATTATTTTTCATCTAGAATCCTAACGGATTGGGTTGTCATGTTAATGGAAGAAGACAACTGCTGTCATGGAATGATGGCTCTGGCTGATGAAGAATCCAGCCAAGAAAAGCTTGGTCAACTCAAGGTAAATTCTCTGTCCAAGTCTTCTTCTGAGTCAGGCTATGAGACCAGCCTAGATTTTGAAGCTCATTCATCAAGAGATGAAGGAGGTTCTGAGTCTGAGGAAGATATCAATTCTATAATTGATAAATATGGTATCCTTCTGAGTGCTTTCAAAAAAAGCAAGTTGCTGACTAAGAAACAAGCTAAGGAAATTGCCTCCCTTCAGCCTGCTGCTTCCCAGCATGCTGATTTAACTTCACTGCTTGATCATAAAATGAAAGAGATCAGTGAGCTGGAGACTATTTCCTTCATTCAGATAGGTACCACAGAGTACCAGAAAAATAGAATAAGGGACCTGGAAGTGCTACTGGATAAAGAGAAGAGAATAGTGGCTAGCTATTCAAAGCCTAGTTCAGTGGTTCCCTTGATAGACATTTTACATCCCAAAAGGGTAAGAAGGGGTTCAGATTCAAGGGATCCACAAGAGTTGTCAATCCCAAAGGAAAGGGCAAAGCTCCAGTATAGACACTGGCATCAAAGCCTGTTGTTCCATTCAAGAGAATTTTACTACCTTCCAATAGGTATGACCTAGAGAGCACCTATGGTCACTAGAAGAATGGTAGTTCCACTAGTATGAGCAAAGATGCTCCACTATAGTGGTAGATATAGCAAGGGTGCAAGTGCCTTCAAGACAACCCATAAGGAAATTCAGATGGCCTATCCTGGACCATTTGTTTTTGGTGCACCAACCCCTTCACTTAAGGGTAAAGCTGTAGGTTCTCAAAATATTCCAACCCACTCTAAGACTAAGGGTAAGTCTGTCAGTAGACCTAATTTGAGCTTCTCAGAGGCTATCAAGAGTGTGCTTTCTGAAAAGAAGGCAGCTACTGGTAGGGATCAAGATATCCAAGCACTTCTACTACCAGACCCACCACTAGTCAGACTGGGGCTGTGAAACAAAAGAATAGGACTACTGCTGTACCCTCTGGACTGAGAGTTGTTTTCAATAAAGCCACTAGACCAGCTCTTAAAAGAAGGTACAATATTTATGAGTGCTAGTGATGTGGCAAAGTGGGTCACTATGATATAGATTGCTGACACAATACTAGTGTGCCAAGAGCAAGGGAGAGCTTACCTGTCAGAAGAGCTGTAGGTTGACATGGTTATTATCAGACTAACATGCACCTAGGACCTAATAAGAATTGAGGTCCTAAGGTTAACTGATTTATGCCTTGCAAGTTAGTCCAAGTGGCCATTCCCCTAAATGGTACTTAGACAGTGAGTGTTCCAGGCACATGACTGGAACAAGGAGCATGCTAAAAGAGTACACTGCGATAAAGAATGGACCCAAAATCATCTTTGGTGTGTCAGAAAAGAGAGTAACTAAAGGGTATGGTAAGATATCTAATGACATAATCACTATCATATAAGTAGCTTATGTGAAAGGGTTGCGACACAACCTCATATGTATAAGTCAACTATGTGATCATGACTATGTCATTTCTTTCCTCAAGGATGAGTGCCAAATTAGGAGGTCAAGTGACCAAGGGATCATCTTGACAGGCACTAGGAGAGGAAATATCTATTGTCTTAATTTTGATTGTGAAAGTAAGGAATCTCCCATATGCTTAGTTGTACATTTCTTCAAAATCTCTGGCAATAAAATCTCCCTCCAAACTTGTGCGGTCAAATCAAGCACAAGCACGTGACACATGTTGTCGTCTGATCTTTTTAGAAGATGCAGCGAATTGTTGCAGAACATGTGACCATTAAACCCCATACTTAAGCAGCTCTCGTAAGGATAATTAAAATTAAACTTAGACCAAGAATTTGTTGTGGAGCAGAATACCATACACTTGAGGCCCTCCCACAATCGGGATCGCCCACGCAATCCAGCAATGAACACACGAAACCGCCATGAATACTGATCAAAAGCCAACACATTGACTAAAGTCCTACGAAATGTGGTTTCAGTGGATCTTGAAAGGAGTCTGGACTCCCATGTGATCGTATTGCATACATAGAAAGAGTCTTCTAGGTTTTTGCATAACAAGATACCGTGGCAGGAATCCAGCACCACCACTCGAAATTGAAAAAAATCGAAAGAGCGACGTGAATAACCATCAAATTCATCGACATCAAACAAAACATTTGTATTCCTTCTGAAATCTACAATGTGTAGTAGAGTAGTAGGTTTGTTTGACCACACAGCTGAATAAAGCAAAATGAAATGTTTCTTCAAAGGCAGCCTGCGCCATGACCTGCAAACCCATCTGAACTGAAATATTGATTCAACGGGTAGCCTCGTGAGGATTTGGATAATCACATCGAATGAGAGAACTTCCTTTGGAGAATCCTCAGAGCTTATTGGGTTGCAAGGACCTGCAGGAGAAAAAGTTAGATTTCTTTGAAATTTGATTGTAAATCTTATTTTCTTCGGGAATGCATAATTTGTTGGAAGTGAATCTTGGGCACAAACATAACATGAAAACAAAAACCTTTGTTGATTACAGGCTCCGTTTGGCGTGGTGGTGACGGTCGCGAACATGGGGTTGAACTATCATTCCTTAATGCCCACCTAAGAAACTTCATGTGTTTGAACATAAAAGTGGATGAACTCCTGGTAGCGACTTGGGTCATAGAAGCATGCCAAAATCCTGAATGACCATAATTACCCGTGTTCGAGTCGTGTTTAGCACGGTGAACTCCTGATGTTGGAGGGGGCCCTGGTCTTGATGGGAGTTATTGCGTCTGTTGCCGTTCTGGCATTGGGTTGAGGGTGCGGGCTTTGGCTCCCTCTTTCGCTTAAAAGACACTTTGAACTGCCTGCGGCGTGCCTTGATGGCTTCATTGGGTGCAATTTTCACTTCTACTTGATGGACGAGTTCAACGGTGCTTAGGATGGTTTTTGTCATTATAGTATAGTACAATCGGCTTGGGCGGAGACCTCCGAGAAAGAGGCGAGCAAAAGCTCCACGTCGAATATCGAGATTTGTCGCGCCTCTGAGGTGAAGAGGAGGAAGAACTCCTTGAGTGACTCTCCCTCATTTTGGCGAATGCCGGAGAGGTGAGAGGGGTCTCTAATGATCTATCAGTTGGCGATGAACTGGTCGACAAAGATGCGGGTGAGTTCCCCGAATTTTTTGATTGTCCCCTCTTATAGGGAGTGGAACCATGTGCATGCTTGCCCTTTTAATGTTGTGGAGAACACTTGGTACTACAGTTGATGGGGCACGTTGAAGAGACACATAATTGTCTCAAAATAGTTCACGTGTTCCAGGGGGTCTTCAAATACAACGAAGGCCTCAAAGTGTGGCATTTTGAACCCGTACGGGGAAAGGATTGCCGGGACTTGCGGGGAGAGCGAGGACCCATGATGGAAAGGGCGTTGTGCATTTACAGGGCGACATCACTCTTGAGGGTACCCCTCTTTTATCATGTCCATGATCTCCTAACGAGTTAGCCAGTGGTTTCCAGGCTGTGCATCTATATCCACTAGTCGGGGATCGAGATGAGCATTGGACTGTGGCCCTGGAATTTGGACGGCGTGCATAAAGATTTCTTCGTCGGAAATCATTTCAATGGGGAGATCCTCAAGGCGATCCGTGCCCTGATGCGGGATGCGTTCCGCGGCCGCCGCTGGTCGTGCTCCAAGCATACCGGCTTCGGGGGGGGGGGGGGAGGATTGATCAACCAACCTTGCAAGAGGGAAAGCACTTCTGCTTGAAATTGCTCCCCCGCAGAGTTGGTGGAGTCGGCTGCCGAGACGAGCTCGGGGCGTTCTTCCTGGGCTACACCATTCATAGCACATGTACTTCTTGTCCGTTGGATCCCTAGTTGGATTTGGGTTAGGTTCACTAAATTAGGCTGAGTCTGACCCACATTGTATAGCCAGGGTCAAGTTCTTGAGTCCTAGAGTTTAGACTAGTCATTAGGTTCTATCTCTATGGACCAGCCAGCAGAGGACCTCAGGAGACTCAAGACTTAGAAGAATTCAGAGTTCAGAATATTAGTTCGAAGTTCTTCGAACTCAGCTCGACGATCGTCGATCTCAGATCGATGAACTCAGAGTTATATCTCTGAGCTGAGCTCGACGATATTCGAGCCCAGGTCGTTGATCAGTTCTTTCAGACAGATTCTCAGCTCGACGAACTCAGAGCGCAGAATTGGTAAGTCATTCTCAGTATGCAGTTCACAGAGCTCAGGTCGACGAACACGAATTCTCAGTTCTACGAACTTGGAACTCCGGTCGACAAATTCTATTCAGAGGTCGACAATTTCTATCCCGTTCCAGAATGAGAAGTTTCCCTGTCTTCTGTCCCTTACTTTCTATATTATTTAGTAGTAATATTCCTGAGTAATTAATGCTCATATTCCTTGAATATAGTCGTTATTGGGAGCATTAATTATGGTGTTCATCAGGATAATTACTTGCTTATTTTATTAGGGACAGTTGGGGAAACTCATTTAAGTCATATTCCAGTCGTTTGTATTCTCCAGATCTTTCAGCAATTAATGCCAGATTTTCAAATTCAAAGGAGAATTTTTCGACTGTAGAATATTAAAAGAGATTCTCTCTCTCCCCTTGTTCTCAATCATCAGACAAGAACGAATATAAAGAACAGACACAACAACACCACAAAGGATTACAGAGAAGATCAGATACACAGAAATATACAGATGAAGATCTTCGTTTTCCCTGTGTAGAAATACAGTCCGTTGAATTCTAAAAAGACTGAAGAACATTCATTACAAAAAATCAAGAGTCTTCTTCATCTTCAGATCCTGGAATCTTCAGAGACATTCATTCAACATCTATCCGGTCCACGACTTGGAGTTGGCGGCCGTGATTTTTGCGCTTAAGCTGTGGAGACACTACTTGTATGGCGTAAAAGTCGATATTTATATCGACCACAAGAGCCTGAAGTATCTGTTGGATCAGAAGGATCTGAACCTGAGGCAGCGGAGATGTATGGAGTTCCTGGGGGACTATACGTTCAAAATTCATTATGTACCCGAGAAAGGCAGTGCAGTTGCGGATGCGTTGATTCGCAGGGCTCCCGCCCAAATCAACTTATTGTCGGTTCATGATGAGAGGTTAATTCGGGAGTTGGAGGCGTTAGAGATCTGTTGTGTTGACAAGCAGACTAGCGCCAAAGCACTATTGAACTGGACGGAAGTTCAGTATGACCTGGCTAATCGCATTCGGCAGGCTATGGAGTTGGATGACAGCATGAAGGAGCTCATGGATGCAGCATTGGATGGGTCAAATTCCCAGCTTTCAGTGGAAGATGGGCTACTAAGGAAGGACCATCGTTTGTACGTCCCAAACGTGGGAAATCTACGGGTGGAGTTGATGTACGAGGCTCATCAAACCAAGTACTCAATCCACCCAGGGAGCACGAAGATGTACCAGGATCTAAAGAAGTTATTCTGGTGGCCAGAGCTCAAGAAGGATGTGGCACTATTTGTGGCTAAATGTCAGACTTGCACCTTAGTAAAGGCAGAGTGCCAAAAGCCAGGGGGATTCTTGAAATCCTTGCCTATTACGGAATGGAAGTTCGATGACATTTCGATGGACTTTGTGCATGGCTTACCAAGGTCGCTGAAGGGAAACGACGCCATCTGGGTGATCGTAGATCGGTTAACAAAAGTGTCGCACTTCATTCCGCATAGGAAGGATGACTCGGTGGAGAAACTAGCGAAGCTGTATATATATAATATAGTTAGACTGCACGGTATGCCCCGCAGCATCGTGAGTGATCGAGATGAGCGTTTTACGTCCAATGATTGGAGGTTGGTGCAGCAAATGCTGGGGACTAAGTTGAAGTTCAGCACAGCCTTCCATCCGCAGACGGATGGGCAGACCAAGAGGGTCAACGGAACTATGGAGGACATGCTTCGCATATGCGTTCTGTACTTTGGAAAGCATTGGGAAGACCACCTGTATTTGGTGGAGTTTGCGTACAACAATAGCTACCAGGCGAGTATACAAATGACGCCCTTCGAGACCCTATATGTTAGAAAGTGTCGCACGCCGTTGTCGTGGCTAGAAACTGGTGAGGTAAGGTTGTACAAAAAACAGGAGGTGGAGAACGCTACATCTTTGGTGCATATCATTCGGGAGCGTTTGCTGATTGCTCATGATAGACAAGCTAAATACTACAATGCCAAGCATCGGAACGTGGAGTTCGCGGTCGGCGGTTGAGTGTACTTGAAGATAAAGTCGTTTAAGGGTGTTTCACGGGTACGACGCTTGAAGAAGGCTGAGCCCGAGATACCTTGGACCATTTGAGATTCTGGAGCGGATCGGTGAAGCGGCTTATCGTCTGAGGCTATCAGTGGAGTTGAGTGGTTTACACGATGTATTCCACATTTCAGTGTTGCGAAAGGCGGTGCAAGAGCCTTCGCAGGTGATCGAGTTTTTCAAGTGCTGGTGGACGAAGGGTGACGACTAGGGTCAAGCCGTTCGTTTGAAGACGTTGAAGTTAAGCGACTCCGTAACAAGGAA